>PVKB01000264.1:0-99185 GCA_004027205.1 Ctenodactylus gundi
CCATGATGTACCTTGGGAGGAATTATACCATAGGTTTGGAAGCCTCTGATAGACTCCTCTCTAAAAGCTGGAGTTCTCACTGTCCTGGGGTACTCTAAAGCCAAGATGTAGATTTTGAGGTCTCTGGTGTCAGCAGTGCATAAACCTTTTGTTAACCCTTTGGTGTGGTAGGTGAAATGATGTGGAAAGAGACAAGTTTTAGGTTTTAGCCAAAGCCCCAGTACTCCATGTGCAATGGTCTGTTGTGAATCACCTGAACACAATTTTTAAGATAAAATTCCACTGCTCTCACAATATTGCCTATACTTCCTATGCAGTATGTGGTTTTCTGACAGGTTTGGGTTGTCTTGTTTCCAGGACATATGCATCAGAGGTTTTACTGTCCTTAATAACTACTCGTTGTCTCTCCTGATGCTACGGCAGAACTCAGAACTAGACTGCTGTGGTGTGGACTCTGAGGCCTGCCCTTCTTCCTGTGTTCCTTCTTTTTCCCCCTCCAACATCTCCCTGACTCAGTCAGTTGTTTACCAGGAATGCTTTTTACTTGATGAACTGGGATTCTACTTTCTACTTTCTACTTCTTTGCAGCTGCCTCAGCTGACATTTTTTCTTTCTCCCTGTGCAATGTTTCTATTTTCTTGTCCTGTCTTTTTTTATGGTGGAAATATTTGTTGCTGGCACCTACTGCTCCCAAGTTTCTTGCGTCTTTTCCTGCTGCAAGATCTGTGCTTTAAGGCTAAAGTTTGCCTTTCATAATTAGGGGCTAAATCTAGCCTCTTGGCTTCTATCTGTGGATGTCTTGGAAACACATCTTCCACAGCTCCTCCTGTTGCCTACTACATTGTGTTATCGCGTTGGAGGAGATAGCTCAGAATACATTACTGTTTGGCTCAGAGGAGCAGTTTTTCTGGCGCGTTTGCTGCCTTCTGTGGTTCAGGAGATGGCCTGCTGACTAAACTGCTTCAATTGCTTTTGGTTCAGATTTCCCAGTGCCTTTCTTTCAGCTTGTTTGCTACCTTGGCTAGTGTTTCTGGCCAGAAACTCCTATTCTACATATAAAGTACCTTGATAATTGAGGATAATTTCTTTGGTACTCAGCTTTCCTGCAGGAAGGGTGCATATAAGATCTTCATAATCGCAGTACAAGGAACTTTTTTTTTTTTTTAAGGCACAGTCACCCTTTATTCATACAAAAAATCTTTTTGAGCTGGGCTGGGTGGCACAGGCCTATAAACCCAGTACTTTGGGAGCCTGAGGAAGGAGGACAACAGGTTTGGGCACAGCGTGGCAACTTAGCAAGACCTTGCCTCCAAATCAAATTTAAAAATGGGCTGAGAGTTGGTCTGAAGGTTGTGGGTTATTATTAAGTGGATAAAAGTGGGCTGAAGATGTAGCTTAGCGCGAAGGTCCTGGGCTTGATCTCTGATACCACGAAAGAGTCATGCCAAAAGGAATTGGTACAGGAAAAAAAGCTGTTCCATTTCATTCAGGCTCCCTGCAGTCCTCCTTTTCTTTTTTCCCCCTCATGGTCAGGTACCAGCTGACTTAGTATATATTATCGTAGTTGCATTATTAGTTTTATGCATTTAAAAATTCATTAGTCTAACATAAGTGGAATTCAGTATCAGGTATATATAGCTTTTTGGGTGAATTCTCCTGCAATGTTTGGAATGCAAGTTGGTATAATCGCTTTGAAACAACTTGGAAATATGAATAAAGTTAGCTGGAGCTAGGGGTTATGGTTTGGATCTTGAGTGTCCCCCAAAAGCCTCTTGAATTTGTGTCTGTGTGTTATTGGGAGGCAGAGTTTGGCTGGCAGGTGCAGATGCTTGGGGTTTGACCTGCAAGAACTGCCTCAATTTGTTGATATTAGGGGGAAGCGCTCCCAGGATACACCCTTCAGGTGTGAGTTGACTTGTGGCCAGGAAGTGAGGGAGGGGAACCCACACTGCATGTGGAAGAGGACCCAACTGACAGCTTGAAATAAAGGAAGAAATAAGAAACATTGTTACAGCTTTCTCCTGGGAAACCTCTGCCTTGTCTGGATCTCCAGACTCACTTAGCTTCTGTCTGCAACGCCCTGAGTAGCTCTTAAGTAGCTCTCTAACCTTGCCATGTTCTTCCACCATTGCTGGCTTCCTGTGAATGGACTGTGAGACTTTCTGAAACTGTGAGCTAAATAAATCTTACTACCCTTAAGTTGCAGGTGTTGGTATTCTGTCACAACAAGAAATAAATAAGATACCAGGCCTACAGGCCTGCAAACCCAGCACATTTGGAAGCTGAGGCAGGAGGATTCCAAGTCTGAGCCCATCTTGGGCAATTTAAGGACTCTACAAGACCCTGTCTCAAAATCAAAAATTAAAAATGGGCTGGGAGCTCAGGGTTAATACCCAGGGTTAAATCCTCAGGACCAAACACACACACACACACACTTAGCTGAGCATGTGGTACACACCTGAAACCCACTGTAGGATGATTAGGGAGGATGATGAGCTCAAGCCCATCCTGGGTAATTTACCAATTAAGTGAGACACTGTCTCAAAATAAAAAATAAAAAACTGGAACAAAAAGCCTCTAGGTTCAATCTCCAGTACCACAAAAACAATCAGTAGTTGATGATACATTCTAAGAGTTAGGTATTAATATATGCAGAAATATTCCTGTTGTTCATATGTATCAAGGGAGATGAACACTAGATATTATTTCAGTACAGTTTATAATATAGAGATACTTGAAATGTTTATCAGACTATGATAATCTGCTCTCATCTTTGGTGTTTTGGATCAGTAGTCCCCAGCATTTCTGATACCAGGGACCAGCTTAGTTGAAGACTATTTTCAGAAGGACTGGAGATACAGGGTGGGTAGAGGGGAGAAGCTCTACCTGTCAGATCTCCAGTTGCTTTAGAACCTAAGAGAAGCCTGCTAACAGGAGGAAAAATCTCCCTCACTGCTCATCTTGGCTGGGTTGTCCCAAGGACCTGGCAGCAGTCCACAGGCTTGAGGGTTTGAAACACCTGAGCCACCTGATATTTACCGCTTGTACCACTTCACCGCTACACGTAGAAAACATGGATAGCCAGCACGCTTCTCTCCTGTATAATGTGAGTAGAAGTGGTCTGTGTTACTTGCCAGCTAGCACTTTACTGTAATCCGGATTGAGCCCAGAGCCTTCACACTCTGCCACATTCCATTCCTCAGCCTATTTACTTATGTATTGCGATTGGGTATTATGCTGTAGTCCAGGCTAGTCCTAAACTCACTACGTAGCCCAGGTTGGCTTTGAAGTGACAGCAATTCTTCTGGCTCAGGTGCGTGCCACCATGTCAGGCTACTACGTGGTGCTGGGGGACTGAACTCAGAGCATCGGACATTTTAGGCAAGCACTGTGGCCCCAGAGTTTCATCTTGAGTCAGGATCTTGCTACATTGCTGGATTGTTCAGGCTGGATTCAAACTTACGGTCCTCTTGCCTCAGCCTCTAAGAGTGCTGGGTTTACAGGCCTGCACCACCAGACACGGCTACCAGCTAGCACTTTAAAGAGAACGAACGTTATGATTTCTTACCCTGGCTAGATGCAGATGATGGTGGGTTTCCAGCGTCCATGAGCACACAACTCTGCATTTCACTGAGGGTATCTGTGGAGGAACAACACACGTATTAGGGGTTGGACAGGAGGCGACTACCAGGGAGCAAGAGCTAGTGACAGGGGTCAATCACTTGCAGAAAAAGAGGGTAACCGCCAAAGAGCAAGCGCTCCCCCCAGGCGTCCATCACTTGCTGGCAAAGCGGGAAGTGTGAAGTTTTCACTTGTAGTCCACAGCTGCTGTTACTTGGTGTCTGGGGTCTGTGCGAGTCCTATCTTCGGGATCCCATCTCCTCTGTCTCCTGAGCACTAGGCCTTTGTCACTACAGTTACAGTTTTGATCCATTCTTAAGTGACTCCATTTTGTGCTATTCTTCTAAGTTCTATTTTAAAGAGCCTTTTCTGATTGGCTAAACTGTGTGCTGTGGGTTTGCTGTAAAGATTTGATGAGGATTGCTGTGACACCAAGCAGAGTACCGAGTTAGCCCAGGGAGTAGCCCTAGGGCATTCTTGATATTCTTGTGAACTCTGGGTGCTGTGACAATTTGTAACCCTTAGGACCAATGGCCTTATTTCTCGCCTCTTTATCCCGCTCCTGGTGCTTCACTGGCACCATGGTACTTTAACGGGTAGTGCGATATCAACTCCCACCCATCTTTAAGACACCTTCCAGAGACCAGACACTGATGGGCGGACAGATAGTTCAGACACACGTGGGCCCTTAAACTCAATTCATAATTGGTTATTTTCAAACAACCCCAATTTTGTGTGATTGGGTCCTGCCAAATGTAATGGACACCCTATAGATTTTAAGTGGTTAATATTGTTACTATGGATGTTATATAATTGTGATTGCTTTTTGTGTAATAATGCTGTACCTATGTCACCTCCCCTTCCCAAACCCTACATGAACCCTCTGCTGTCGTGGCTCAGAGCCTTTCTCTGTATTCTCACCCTGAGAAGCCGGTTCAGTCCGGCAGTCAATAAAGATCCTTATCTTGCCTTAAATGGTCTAACGCCATCTTTCTGGCTACTTCCAGTCGTCCTCTCCTCGTCCAGGTCCTCAGCCACAATCAGTAGGCGGCCACAGCCTGGTCAGACCCACAGACCGCGCCATCTGTCGCCCCAGACTGGCAACGCAGTCGGGTTCGGGCCGGGAGAGCGGAAGTCTCTCTAGCCACGCGGCGACTCTATGGTCAGACGGAGCTGAGGGAAAGATGGCGGCGCCCGGGACCTCCGCTGAGCTGCAGGCTTCCGGAGATGCTCGACTCCCTGTGTGTCTGTTGGTTTTGGGAATGGCGGGATCAGGGAAGACCACTTTTGTACAGGTGACGTGAACGGCGCGGGCGTGGTATGGAGAGCGAGCGGTTGTCTTTTTAGGTGGAATCTCAGGGTACAGGGAAGGGAAATCTGTCCAGGGAGTTGCAGCCCCCAGGCTCGTGGCTTTTGGGGACTTGTCAGCATCTCCATGTCCTGCGGGAAGCCTTGGACCCTAGCCTGGGTCAGAGAAGGCTGTCTGGTGCGGCCCCTCACTGCATGCTTAGTACAGCTATCTTTTTGTACTGATATTCGCTGATCAAATTGCTCGCTGCTCCAAGCCTGGGTTTATAAGTAATGCTAGAGCCAGGTACAACTTTAGCACACAAATTTTTCGGTGAAAAGTTATTTCTTGCGCACCTACCTTGATGTACGTCCCAGGTATACATCACAAGGACTATGGACAATTTTCCTGTTTTCGTGGAGTTAACGTTTGAGTGAGGGAGAGGAAACAAACTTGCAGTTTACATAGAAAGTGTGTAGATAAATGATTGAGAGTAGGGGAGGCGCTATTAGGTGGTTGATGGAGACAGGAAACATTTGGCATGAGAGCCGAGTGTGGGGGGATAGGCACAGTGGATGGACATATATTGGAAAGAAGTGGTGCCAATACATATTACCAATAAAAGAATAATCAAAGAAAGAAAAAGGAAGAAATGGTGCCAGTGTCTTCAGGCATGAAGGAATGGACCCTTCTCTGGTCCTCTTATCATTCCTTGTTCATCTCTCTGCAATTGTTCATATTTTCAGAGGCTCACCGGACACCTGCATAGCCAGAGCTCTCCTCCTTATGTGATCAACCTGGACCCAGCTGTACATGAAGTTCCCTTTCCTGCCAACATTGGTGAGTAGCAGCACATTCCAAACTTACTGGAAGTGCCTCAAAGCCTGCTGAAGGCCTGCATCCCGCCAACCTTCAGTGCAGTTCTCATTTCTTCCCAAATTTCTTACTTTGATTTTTTCTGGATTTGTTGGAATTCCTAAATAGAGTCTTCCTGGTTCCTGTATTCTTGGTCTTTTTCCCTTTTTTTTTTTTTTTCTTGGCTACGTTTCTTCACGTCCTTCCCATTCCCCCTTATCTCTCCCCTCTTTCTGACTGGTACGTCAGTCTCTTGTAATTTGGGAAAGTATAGTGACAAAGAATCAGTCTTGTGTCACAAAACACCCACACCTTAAGCTCCTCAGCTGATTGTGACTCAACCTGTTTAATTTGTTTCATTTCTCAAAGGTTTGTCAAAAAATACAACTCTTCAACTATAGTTCACTGGCTGATCTGTCAGAATCTTGCTTTTTCTCTCAAAGTTACATTGGAGAATGTCTATGCATGTTTACATTTTTCTGAGACATTCCCAAAATGTATCCAACCCGAGGAGCTTATGTCTCTGATTGAAAATGATTAAGAATGTGTGTGTCCTAGTGTTGAGATTCACTGTGTGCTTATTTTTTCCCTCTTTATCATTTTTTTGATTCTATTAAATGCTTCTTGTACCTGTAATACTGTAATAAGTTATATAATCAAGCAGAGATTATTTAGAGTAGAATTTAAGAATATATTTCCAGTTTTCTGACTTAGAGAATGGAATTTTAATAGGCTATGAGGGAAATCTACAGACTGGTGAATAGGTGTAAACAAGTACTACTAGACAAGCTGTTTTTTTTTTTTTTTCCTTTGGTTTGGTACGAGGGATGGAACCCACACTGAGCTACATTCCCTTTTGTGTTTTGTGTTTGTTTGTTTGTTGTTGTTTGTATTTTATTTTGAAACTGGGCCTTGCTAAGTCACTAAGTTGCCTAGCCTGGGTTAGAACTTGCCATCCTCTTGCCTCAGCCTCCCAGAATGCTGAGATTATGAATGTGGGCCACCACCCCAACTCAGGTTCATTTTCTGAAATTCTATCTGTATTGCCTTTGTCACCAGGAGGCAATTAGTAAGAGATAAATCTTTTTGTTCTTGATTTTTATTTTGCCTTTTTTGTATATATGGCCACTGATATTTAGTCTGCATAAATTTTTATCTATTTCAGATTGTCTGTGTTATAGGTGGTGCATTCCTGTCCTAGCGCACTTCTTGAGTTTCTTGCCAAGTTTTGTTTTGTTTGTGTTTTTCACATAGGGTCTCATTCTGTTGTTCAGGGTTCTGAACTCACCATGTAGCCAAGCTGGCCTGGAATTCAGGGCCGTCCTCCTTAGCAGTTTTCTTCTATAAGGAAGGAGACCTATGAAAAGGTGAAGGATTGATACAAGAGTATTATGGCAAGAGAAGTTTAACAGGATACTTTTAATTTCTCGTTGGCAAGGAAGATGCTTTAGGACCTTTTGCCCTTTATTTTCTATCACAATTCAGTGATCTTTACTTAAAAATCTTTTTTTTTTCTTTAAAATTTTTAGAAAGCAATGCAAAAAGCGATTCTGGTACCATAAGTGAACATTTATTGTTCTTTTGCAGTAGCAGCAGAAGTTTCTTGAGAGGTTTGTTGACCTAACAAGGGTGGGGAGCACCCAGCCTATGGGCCATATGTAGTTCACAGAGTAATTTGCTATGGCCGAGCCAAGACAATTGCAGGGAGAACTTGAGGTTTCATAAATTTTGTTGATGGCCTTGTTCAGTGGTTAGAGTGCCTACCTGTTGTGCACAAGGCCTGGTGTTCAGTCCCCCAGCACCACATAAAAATTAGCCTGGCAAGGTGGCACATACCTATAATCCCAGCTCTCAGGCTAAGGCAGGAGGAAAACTGATTTTGAGGCCAGCCTGGACTACATAGTTCAGCCTAGGCTTGAACTCAGGGCAATTGTACAGTCTCAGCCTCCCAAGCACTGGGATTACAGGTATGCACCATCATGCCTGGTTTATGTGGTACTGGGGAATCACATTCAGAGCCTTGTGCTTGCTAGGCAAGTACTCTAACCACTGTGCTATTCCTCTCGCCTCTAAATATTCTTTTAAGTATTACATTCCAGTTAATTGTTTTCTTTCCCTTTTTTCCCCCAGATATTCGCGACACTGTAAAGTATAAAGAAGTCATGAAACAGTATCCTTTTCCAAGTCTGCTACAGTGTTGACTCATCTATGGCTAGTTGCTATCTGTATTTTATAGCTTTGAGAGAGTGCTCTTGCTGGTGAAATTTACAAGCGAAAGTATTGATTGCTTTGACGTCAATTTTACAGGAAGATGGGAGAGGAAAATAGGATAGGTATTATAATGGTCAGCAATACATTTTAGCTTGTGACATCGGTTTTCTTACTATGGCCCTAGACCACAGGCTGCTGTCATTAGAGAGCAGGGAAACTGACCAACTAGCTCACAGCTGCCTGGAGTCCATGATCTGGTATTGCCTTGGAGGAGGGATACGTTCATTGACACCTGCCTCTTCAGACAGGAAAACTCAGAAATGAGCCTGTGTAGATCAATTGTAGTGCATTCCTGTGGCGTGTATAGTGCAGTTGGTAGTCTAGGTAGGAACGTTAATTCTAGTCAGCATGTTACTGAATTAATGATAATGAGGCGAGCAAGAGATGCTATGTAGCTGATGCTGGTTATGTTCCAGCAGGGTGTTGCTGCCTCACATACCTGTAGCTGTATGTTGGTCACGTTGCTTACTTCAGCTTGTGTGGTGCTTGGTAAAACAGTAACTACAGGAAGAATATCTTGACGGTTAATGTATTCTGTCTGGGCTAAGGCTGTGAAATATGCAGGATTACTTTGCACCTATATCCATTAATGGAATGCTAATAATATTGGGGTGCCAGTAGTATTGATGGGAACTTTGTAATGTAATCTGTCAAGTGCAAATCCTCAACCACGTGTCTAGATATGGACTTGGGCCCAATGGTGGCATAGTGACCTCACTCAATCTCTTTGCAACCAGGTTCGATCAGGTATGTCTGTTTTGTGTTTACAGGCTTGGTTGCATACCAACCTGACTTTTGGCCTCATGGTTTTTGTGAAGGAGATCAGCAAACATGGACAGAGAGACAGAAGAGGAGGAGGTGTTTGGTCAGCAGGGAAGTAGACTGTGAGAGGATGGCTAGCGCTGTGGGATATGTCACATTTCTTATTTGTGACAGCCAACAAACCAAACTCCAAGAGATCTCGGTTTTACCCCTCCTCTATTTTGGGCTGTGTGCTACCCTGAGGATGGGCTGGGGAGATAGCCTTGTGGCGGGCGAGCAGACGTAGACAGGACGAAGACTTGTTGTCCTCTGGATTTTTTCTGGTGCCTCCTTGTGTAAGAGTTTTATAGCCCTTAGGTTTTTTTTTTTCCCATTATGCTCCTCCATGCCTAGTAACATCTGACCACAGCCAGGTGTGACATTCTACGCCATTAGTTCTGCTATCCAGGAGGCTGAGGAAGGAGAATCGCTTGAGCCCTGGAGTGCAAGGTCATCCTGACTGACAGTAATCCTCATCTCTTTATAAAGACAAACGGGCTGGCGGCAGAGCTCAGCATTTAAAATGTTTGCCTAGCAAGCCCAAGGCCCTTGGTTTTATTCCCCTACACCACATAAATCAGATATGGTAGTCCACACCTGTAATCCTAGCACTTGGGAGGCTGAGGCAGGCCAGCCTGGGCTACATAATGAATTCAGGACAAGCTTGGACTAAAGAGGAGCAAAACCCTATCTTAGAGAGAGAGAAAAAAAAGACAACAAACAATCAGTTTCACCAGAGTACCAAGAGGTTTGGCTTCCCAGTGACAGGCGAGATCTCGAGGTCTTGAGCTCCTCGGGTCCTTGGGCTGTTTCGCAGGATGTTGCAGTCCTGCTGAGGGGTGGCTGGGCCTCCTTGGCTCCTTTTTTCAGGTGTGGCCTGTAGTTTGAGAACATAGAGATTCAACAGTGATGGTGTTTGTTTGGGACGCGGGCTACCTTGAAGGGGTTTTGTGGTAAAACCTTGTGAGTTTTTGGTGAAATGACATGCTGTTGTAATTGGCATCTTTTTTTCTTTTAGGTTATGAAATTTATCGAGAAGGCTCAGAACTCATCTAAGTAAGTCATTTCAGTTGAACACCTGTTTATTCTGTAGCTGACACATTTCTCTGTCTTTGATAGATTTAGGGGTCCATTAAGCTCTGAAAGGGTGTTGATGGAAACAAGGCACTAAAGCTAAATTTAATAATATTCCCTAATTATTGTGACGGCCTCCATACATATTTCTGTATATGAGTGTGTGTGCGTGTGTGTGTGTGTGTGTGTGTGTGTGTGTTTGTGTGTATTAGTGGCACTGGGGATAGAGCCAAGGGCCTTTACATTAAAGTACATTCCCAGCCCATTTTTTACTTTTGATTTTGAGAGAAGCTCTTACTAAGTCATGAAGTTGCCCGAGTTGGGCTAGAAATTGAGATCCTCAGCCGCCCACAGGCCTGGCTGAGATTAGTGTCTCTAAAGAAAATAAGAGTTTTGTCATTATATAATTCACATACAATAAAGTTCACTCTTTTAAAGCATATAATGTAGTGTTTTTGAACATTGACTTGTGTGTTCATCGCCACCGTCTAAGTCAGAGTATCCATCACCCCCACTAAACTCCGGCTCACTAGCAGTTAGCATTTGGGCAAAGCCAGGCACTGTAACGTGCTGGGTCAGTCAGTCCCCACTACTCAGGAGGCTGCAGAAGAACTGCTTGAGCCCAGGAGTTCAAGGGCAGCCTGTCTACTTTGCCTTTGTCCCCATACCAGTGTTTGACTCGTTTTTTTATTTCCTCCTGCAGATATGATTTCTGCCATGTTCACTATGGCCTCCACAACTTATTAATGGTCTTGTTTTGATTATAGCCATGGTAGTGGTTGCAAAGTAGTATAATATTTGCAGTTCATTCATATTTTCATAATGGCTCACCATGTCAGATGTCTTCATGTGCTATTGAAGATTGGTATATATCTGTAGAAAAGTCTCTTAGAGTTTTTCTTTTTTGCCAGTTTATTTAATTAGGGATATTGGGGAGTTGAACCCAGGACCTTGGGTTTTCTAGGCAGGTGGTATAGCATTGATCTGTTTTCCTAGACCTTCCTTCTCATTTTATTTTAAGGTGGGGTCTTGCTAAGTTTCCTAGGCTGGTCTGGAACTTGGATTCCTCCTGCCATAGCATTGGGAATAGCTGGGATTACTGGCTTGCACCACCACACCCGGCTTTTGTGGTGCTGGGGAATCTGAACTCGGATACTTAGTGCTTGACTCAGCACTTGCTAAGCAAGTGCTTTAACTGCTCAGCCATTCCTCCAGCCCATCACTGGCTTTTCGTACATTCACACAATTGTGCAGCACTGTCACAGTTTATTTTAGAATATTTCATCACTTCAACAAGATGGCTTCTAGCCGTAGCTATCACTCTCTATCCCTTCCACCCTCCCTTCATCATCCCACCCTATTCCTAAGTAACCAGATACTTTTTCAAGATATTTACCTTTTGGTTTTGCATATGTCTCAGTTTTATTTATGTGTTTATCACCCAATTAGCTTCTGCAACTACCAGTTTTCTCTGTTATGTTTGCAGCATTACATAGTATGCTGCTCCTGTTCCTTAGCATGGATAAAGGATATGGAAAATAGTCTGGGAATATGGTGGGCAGTTTAAGGATTGTGGCAGGAAGTATATTTGACAATGAACACAGGTTATTATTGGATCACCAAATATTTAGTGAGGGTTTCTTTTTTTCTGTGTTACTAGGGATTGAATCCAGAGCCATGTTAGATAAGTGCTCTGCCATTGAGCTACATTGGTAGCCATTTTTGTTTGATTGTGTTATAGAGTCTTGATACAGGGTGGCCTTGAACTTGTGATCCTTCTGCCTCTGCCTCCTGATTAGCTAGCTGGAACTACAGGTGTGCCCACTGTGGCGAGCATATTTACTGTACTGTGTGATGGAATGTTTTCAGCTTTCCACAGATCTAACATTTCAAGGTCTTTCTGGGCACAGATATGTCTTGATTGACACACCTGGACAGATTGAAGTATTTACCTGGTCAGCTTCTGGGACAATCATCACTGAGGCCCTGGTAAGTATTCTAGGTTTTGTCGCTGAGAGTAGCTACAGGACTAGACTGGCTTAGCATCTGTTTAATTGCCTGGAACTGTATGTGGGAGGGAGCTATAGAATCTTGCACACTCAAGGTGGGTGTGGTAGCACATGCCTGTAATTTCAGCACTCAGGAGGCTGAGACAGGATTGCCTTGAGTTCAAGGGCAGCCTAGACTATGGAGTAAGTTCAGTACTAGCCAGTAATGTAGAATGAGACCCTATCTTAGGAAAGAAAGAAAGAAAGAACGAACGAACAAACCCAGAAGCTTACACACTGTACCTGAAGTAGTTCTTCCTCATTTAGGAAGGTAGGAAAAGTGTCTTGGAATAGGCAATGAGCCCTCTGACCGATGCTTCAACGTTTTTGTGGCTATAGGCATCCTCATTTCCAACAGTAGTCATCTACGTAATGGACACATCGCGAAGTACTAACCCAGTGACCTTCATGTCCAATATGCTGTATGCCTGCAGGTAACTGATTATTGTTGGGCTCAGTTTTCTGTCAAGGTATGAAGTATCCTTCTCCTTCTCATTTTTGTGTTTGAATTCTGGTTGTGCCCCTGGATTTGTGCACATTCTGATTTGTCACTCATTTGATTGGCTGTGAGTTCAGGAAGGTCGGAGAAGAGTCTTATGAGATGTTGGCATTCTCACTCAGCAACTTCTCATCTTCCTCTCTTGGGTTATTAGAGAAATAATAGAAGTAGGTGGTCTAAACCAGGAGCGGTGGTAATGCCTATGACCCTGGGACTTGGGAGGCTGAGGCAGGAGGATCACAAGTTCAAGGCAAGCCTGGGTTACACAGCAAGACTCTGTCAAAACAAAAAGAAATAGGTTATGTGAATGCTGAACCTTGTGATTGTTGAAGGAACTGCAATCTGATCTGAATAGTGCTGTTATATGTTTGGTTAGGAAAGTGCCATGGTAACATTTAGAAATACTATGAATACAAAGGTTGACCTGTAATTCTGCAATGCACAGGTATGTCCCACATGTTGTAGCAATAGAGAAAGGATGTGCCTCACTGCACTGTGGTGTGCCTTAAAAATACAGGAGAGCTGGGCATGGCGGCACATGTTACAGTCTGTGAGAGCCTAAGCAAGGAAAATCACAAGTTTGAGTCCTTCCTGGGCAACTTAGCCAGATACTGTCTCAAAATAAATAATAAAAAGTGCTAGGAATGTAGCTCACGGGAAGAGCTCTTCTGGGTTCCATCTTCAGTACTGCAAAAAGTGGAAAAAAAAAAAAAGAGAGAGAAGATAGCCCATTATGAAAGCTGAGAGAACTTAATGTACACAGAAGCTGTTCCCCATCATTGTATTTTGTGATGTGAATAGGAATGCCCCTTCTTACCAAATGTAAGAAAGCCTGATTCAAAAGAAGTCTCATGGTTGACAGCATTATTATTGTTTAAAAGACAGTTATTTGATTAGTTTTATTGTGGTAATCACTTCATAGTGTGGTTGTAGATCAAAATATCGTGGGGGCCTGGTAGTATAATTCAGTGGTCTAGTGCTGGCTTATCAGGCACAGGCCCTGGAATGGTCTCCAAAGAGTAAATAAAATAAAGGGAAGATCTGCTTTAGGAAAATTACTTTATATCTTGTAAGTATATCCAATTTTTATTTGCCCTTTATACCTCAATAAAGCTAGAAAAAAAAGCAGTTAAAATATTTCAGTATGTAAAATAACTTTTCCTTCCTGTACTAGAATTGAACAGGGCCTTTGCACTATGCTACATCTTCAGCCCTTTTTAATTTTTTTTATTTTGTGATGGTCTCACTGAGTTGCCGAGGTTGGGCTTGAATTTGTAATCATCCTGCCCCAGCCTCCTAGAGTCCTGGGATTGTAGGCATGTGTCGTCAAGCTTGGCCTATAAAATAACATTTTTTAATGCTACTTTCCCCAACTTATTGAGGCATAGTTGATAAGTAGAAACTGGATGTATTTACATTGTACTTGTGATACATGTAAAAGTGTTTAGCCCAGTACCTGGACAGATAGGTATGTAATAATGTTCATTTTCTCTCCTGGAAAAAGGGACAACTCTTTTGCAAAATATAAAAAGCACGATCAGTGTCAAGGCATTACTACTTTACTTCAGAATGACTGAGTGTGTGACATTTTTGTTTTGTTGTTACTGCTGTTCGCTTGATGTTCCTGGTCAATTTCCTGTTAGGAGCAGGAAACTGACGTGCAAAAGTAGGGGACTGCTAGTGAGTCTGAGGAGAATTTCTCTACTTCATCTCTGGAGTCTGACGCCATGCAAGCAGGAGCTTAAGTGTCCTCACTCATGCTCTCTTGGTTTTGATTTTCAGCATCTTGTACAAAACCAAGCTGCCTTTCATTGTGGCCATGAACAAGGTAAGTGGATCCTCTTTGAGATTTCAGTGTGTTTTTCATCAGAACCTGTGGTTGCAGGAAGGGTTGGCAGGGTGAGAAGGATGGTGCCCCGTGCTGGAGAGCTGTTTCTCTGACATAAGTCTTAGGCATCTCTAGGAATTGGATTCAGTTCAGTGGAATGACTGTTTATCACTGTGACCTTCATCCGAGTGTAAGATACACTGAGTAGCCCCCTCACTTATGGTGGGTGTATTGGTTATCTCTCTGAATCAGGCCCCGTGTAAAGATGGGGTGCCCACCAGTCTACTGGATGTGGCCTCAAAAGCGAACAGAACAAAAAACAAAAAAAGACCTTTTTATGTCTTCTAATGGAGGAGGAAATGGGGAAGGCAGGGAAAGAAACTCTAAGGACTGTAGGCCCTCTGATGTCATCACCAAGTTTTCACAAATTATTATTCCCTCATTTTAATATCTGTCTTTACTTCTGGTTGCTGATAGTTGACTTTTTCCCTGGTACAGACAGACATCATTGATCACAGCTTTGCAGTGGAGTGGATGCAGGATTTTGAGGCTTTCCAAGATGCCTTGAATCAAGAGACTACATACGTCAGTAACCTCACTCGTTCAATGAGCCTTGTGTTAGATGAATTCTACAGCTCACTAAGGGTAAATTTTGTCTCCTGCTTATACTGAAAGTCACAGAACTGACCTTGAATGTAGCTTAGAAAGGAAGTTCATTGTCTTCTGAAAAGTAACTTTTATTTTTTTTTTTAGCCAGGGTCTCACTATGTAGTCCATGCTGGCCTTAAATTTGAAGTGTAATCCAGGCTGCCCTTGAACTCATGATGACAGTCATCCTGCATCAGTCTTCAAGTGCTGGCATTACAGGCATCCATTACCATGCCTTGCCAGAAAAGTAACTTTTAAAATATTGCTTATTAAAAGCCTTGGAACTGGTGTGCTCTAGGGAATTAGCTCAGTGGTAGAGCCCTTGTCTGGTGTGCACCTATGTGAGGCTCTGGGTTTGACCTCCAGTACAGAAAAAAAGACAAAGAAAATTATGGAGGCTTACAAGATAAGAGCTCTTATAAGTAACAATACAATTTTAGTTAACATAATTAACACAATTATAAGTTGCACCCAGGAAAGTTACCTGTCTTTGGATGAAAGTCTGCATTACAGAATTAAAACACATTGTGGTAAGTACTTCAGGAAAGACTAGAAGTTACATCTGATAACTGTGATAAAAGATTTTGGAGAATATGTAGTATTAGAGGCATGCTGTGTAGAAAGGTAGGATTTATGTGCATAAATGTGAATATGGCTTGCAGGGTGTGATGATTGCCTAAGCAAAGACGAGTAAAGAACAGAAAGTGGTTTGGTCTGGTTTGGTTTCCTAGGGAGTAGATCCCTAAGGCCTGCCACTTGTTTGTTCCTAACTAGCTTGCTTGCTTCCTGGCTGTTTTCTGAAACAGTCTCACTCTGTAGTCCAGGCCGGTCCTGAATTCATTGTGTGGCCCATGCAGGCCTTGAAGTCAGGACAGTCCTCCTGTCTTAGCTTCTTGAGTGCATCACCATGCCCAGCTAATCTATCTACCTCTCTCTCTCTCTCTCTTTCTGAACCTTGCTCGGTGGTCCAGGCTTGTCCTGAATTCACTATGCAGCCCAGGCTGGCCTTGAACTCATGGCAAAGCTCCTGCCTCAGCTCCTGAGTGCTGGGGTTATAGGTGTGTGCCGCTACCCCTGTAATTCCAGCAGAAGACAGGAGGCTGTTACGTGTGGGGTTAAATCTAGGACCTTGCACTTCCTAGGCAAACTCTGTAATCATGAGCTATACCGCTAGCACCCCCAGCTAATTTTTACGTGGTGCTAGGGAATCAAACCCAGAACCTTGTGCATGCTAAGTAAGCACTTTAACCAGTGAGCTATGCTCCCCCCCATCCCTAACTAGCTTCTTTTTCAATTCTTTATGTTTCGTAGATTTATTTTCAAGACTCTTAAGTAGGTATGTTAATTTATTCTCTTTTAGCTTTGCTTTTTGCCAGAGACTTCTTAATGTGTTTATATACCACTTACACGATAATTTTGTGGCATATGACCAGAATATGCACTAAACAGTATTCAGTAGCATTTATGATGCTTTTTGGCAGGTGGTGGGTGTCTCCGCTGTTCTGGGCACCGGTTTTGATGAACTCATGGTGCAAGTCAGCAGTGCTGCAGACGAGTATGAAAGGTGAGGGTGAAGGAAGAGTCTAGTGATCCATAGTGCTGGTATACTGGCATTTTGCCAGGTCAACCGTTTAGGTTTTCATTGTGTCTGTTGTATATTTTCATGTGAAAATGTTTACTAGGTCTCAGTCTGTAGTGCAGACATGTTCTTAACTCACTACATAGTCCATGCTGGCCCCAAACTCATAGGAATCCACCTGTCTCAACCTCCAAAGTGCTGGGATCACAGACATGCACCACCATGCCCAGTTTATGTTGGGGGATCAAACTCAGGACCTTAGGCTTGTTAGGTAAGCACACTAACCACGGTGCTATTCCTCAACTTTTTTTTTTTTTGATACAGGGTCTTGTTGTGTAGCCTCGGCTCACCTGGAACTTGGCCAGCGTCTCGTCTCAGTCTCCCAAGCATTGGCCTTAGAGGCGTGTAGCACCATCCTGCTATTCCTTTGACTTTTCTAAAAAAAAAAAAAAAAAAAAAAGTATCAGGCCAGGCGTGGTAGTACATGTCTGTAAGCCCAGCAGTCTGTGAGGTGGAAGCAGAAGGCTTACAAGTTCAAGCCCAGCCTGAGCAACTTAGTGACATACTGAAACTCTTATCTGAAAATAAAAATAAGAAAAGGTCTGGGGATATAGCTCAGTTCAATCTCCAGTAGTACCCGGAATCCTGAAAGAAAAAAAGAAAGAGAAAGACAGACAGACTGAACGTTATCTTTAGAGAGTTTATGATCTAGTTTAGGATGACAGGTTGCATGTTTAATTTGATAAGTATCACCAAAAAAAGTACCAAAATGTCACTCTGCTGAGTGATTAAGAGACAGAAGTCATCAGATTAACTTTTTTTTTGAAAAGCCAGTTACAAATATTTTAGGTTTTGTGGGCTACTGTTCACTTCTGCCATTGAGGGACAGAAGTATTCAGATAGTTGATAAAGGAATGTCTTGGGTGTATTCCCGTACAGCATTTGCAGAAAACAGCCAATGGTTGGATTTGGGCCTAAGGTCCATTGTATTGTCCAGTAAAATATTTATAAAACCCTTACCACAATTCCTGGCATACAGGAAGCATATTTCAAAGTGAATGGCCACAGAACTATTATTGTAGTTAATAGTGGGATCCAGTTGCCTAGACGACATGAGTCAAAGCACCTCTGCTCTAAAGCCATCACCTGTTCTTTTGGCTTTGTATTTTGCCAGATCCTGACAACAACCAAATTGTGATTTGCGGTTTCCTTATTTCCATGTAGTTTGTTATACAAGGGTTCTCTCTCTCTCTCTCTCTCTCTCTCTCTCTCTCTCTCTCTCTCTCTCTCTCTCTCTGTGTGTGTGTGTGTGTGTTGTTGTGTTGTTGTTGTTGTTGTTCTTTTTTTGTTTCCTTTTTCCATTTCCAAAGCCTCAGAATAGACTACATCTGTCTTCTCTGATAGCTACCACTCAGGTGTTCCACTTCTTTATATCCTGGGCTTCCTGAGCAAAACAGGTCTGTCCTCTTTTATTCACCTCAGGTGAATGGCGAGCTCATCAGTGCTGATGTCTGTAGTGCTAATCTGCTATCCCTACAGTCTGGAGCTTGTCTGCGTGGTTCTGGGGGCGGGGGGTGGGGGGAGTAGGCACTTGTATAGGGACAGACTTCCTCGGTGACAGACCTGTTACATCAGATGGTTAGTGAAGCCACATCTTTTATTATTGTCAGACTCTTGGAGCAGAGAAATGATGGGGTGGGAGTGTACTGGTTAGATCGTTAAGGAAAAGAATTTATAGTGTTTGTTTTTTCAGGGAGTATCGTCCTGAATATGAACGTCTAAAGAAATCACTGGTAAGAAAGAATGTTTTTTGTGTATTTTAGGGCCATGAAAGACACCACCTGAATTTGTGTGCTTTGATGTAGGCCTAGTCCGCAGTACTTGGGAAGCTGAGGGGAAGGAGTCACCTGAGCCCAGGAATTCAAGGCCAACCTATTCAACATAGTTAGACAAACTTTTTTCAAAATCAAAAAACAATAATCACCTCTGTCCTCGAGACAGAATGCTTTTCTTTCGGATATCATATATATATATATATATATATATATATATATATAGAGAGAGAGAGAGAGAGAGAGAGAGAGAGAGAGAGAGAGAGAGAGAGAGAGTGAGAGTGAGTATGCTACTGCAGATCAAATCCTGGGTCTTTGCACTGAGCTATCTTCCCAGCCTTTATTTTTATTTTGGAGACAGGGTGTCCCTAAGTTGCCCAGGCTGGGCTTGAACTCGTGAGCCTCCTGTGCCAGCCTCCTAGAGAGCTGGGAGTTTGGGCGCGTGTCAGCCAGCCCAGGCTATGTTCTTTAATTTATTTTTTATTTTCACATTTTTATTGAGGTATAGCAAACTAATAAAATCTTAATGTATTTTTTAAGGATTCAGGGTATATAAATGTGTGTGTGTGTGTGCGTGTGTGTGTGTGCGTGTGTGCATGTGCACGCATGCCTGTGTATGTTTTGAGAGTCTTGCAGTATTTCTAGAATGGTCTTGAACTGAACTCAGGTGATCCTTCCATTTCAGCCTCTGTAGTAGTTGGGATTAGAAGCCACACCACCTGTGTGCTTTCAAATACTTGAATTTAAATTTGTAAACTTGTTTGAATATTCTTTGTAGCAAAGCAGTCTCTTTTATTTATTTATTTTTGAGACAGGGTCTTGCTCTGTAGCCCAGGCAGGTCCTAAACTAACTATGGAGCCCAGGTTGGTCTTGGACTCAAGGCTGTCCTCCTGTCTCAGCCTTCATAATGCTGGGATTACAGGCGTGTGCCACCACACCCAGCTGATGTGGTGCTTGGGAAATCAAACTCGGGTACTTAGCTCTTGTCTTGGCACTTGCTAGGCAAGCGCTTTAACCGCTGAGCCATTCCTCCAGCTCGCAAAGCAGTCTCTTAATTATTTTTCTTTTTGTACTTGATTTAGTAGAAATCAGGTTTTTCCTGAATATATGGAACCCTTGTCATGCCCACCTTCATTCCTACTCCAACATCTCTTTTAAAGGGTAGTCGTAGAATTTTGTTTAAGGATAGAGAAGTGGCACACAGATACCATTCCGAATGACCTCTTGTCCTGTGCAGTTTGGGTCCTGTATTGCTGAGGCTTTCTACTAGGTCTTCTTTAGCGTTCTTTGAATGTATTTTTCTGTATAATTTCTTAATCCTCTAATTTAGTCAGCAGAGTCCCTGAGTCTGAGTTCGCTATCATTGGAACCCACACTACTCAGCAATCCCTCATGATCCTCCAGAATCTTTTGAATCCTCATCTCTGCTTAGAAGTGTGGCACATATTCCAGGCTCCTTATTTTTTTCTTTTACATATCTCATGTTCGCTGAGCATTTGTTTCATTTTATTTTTAAATTTAAATTTTATTATTTCTCAGTGCTGGCATAGATCCTAGGGCCTCGCACGTGCTACTCACACAGTTTACTTCCGATCTACCACTCCAGCGGGCTCCTTGTTTAATATTCCCTTTCCTCTGCCTCTAGGCCAGTGCGCAGAGTGAACAGCAGAAGGAACAACTGGATCGCCTCCGGAAAGATATGGACTCTGTAGCCTTGGACACAGGCACTGCCAAAGGTACTGGTAGGCTCCTGGTGTTAGAACCAAAAGGACAGAACATTTTTAAATGTATTTTTATTAGTGCCTATTCACTTTATAAAATACCGAGTTCCAATGTGGTAATTTTGTGCATGAATAAAACATATTTTGTTATTAAACCATGTCCACCCCCTCTGACCTTTTTCTTTTTCTCTCCCGTTATCCTTTGTTACATTCCCCCTCCCCAGCCTATCTCCCTGCCTCCTGTGTAACAATAGTCACCCTGTGCTTTCATGCCATTCCCCCAGGGATCCTCCCCTAGGGACGAGGTGAAATGCCTGCTTGTCCTCTCAGCTTGGCTGGTTTTGCTTAACATCGTGATTATCTCCAGTTCCATCCATTTCTCTGCAGCAAAGTACATAATTTTGTTCTTCATTATGGACAAATACTACTCCACTGTGTGCATGTCCCACAGTTCCTTATACATTCATGCTCTGGTGGCACCCAGGCTGGTCCTGTGTCTTAGCAGTTGTGATTTATGCCTCCATAGACGTGGGTGCGTGGTGTCCCTGTGCTGTGCTGCCTTCAATTGCTTGGGTATATGAAGAAGTGGTGTAGCTGGGGCATATGGTAGTTCCAGTTTTAGCTTTTTGAAGAACTTCTATATGGATATGTGCAGAGGCTGTACTAATGTGGAAGGGTTCTCCCTGTGCCCCATCATCTGTAGCAGTTTATTGTATGGGTTTTTTATTTTCACTTATTCATTTATTTTGTCCTTTTTGGTACTGGAGATCCAACACAGGGAATTCACACTGAGCTGTATTCCCAGGCCATTTTTCAGTTTTGATTTTGAGACAGGGTCTTGCCCAGCTGGGCTTGAACTTAGGCTCCCCCTACTTCAGCCTCCCAGAGTTCTGGGATTACCAACCTGCGCCTCCAGGCCCAGCACTCACCCTGTCACTTATTCCTTACTGCTTACTCATTTGGAGACAGGTGCTCCACATGTAGTCTAAGCTGGCTGGGCTTTGCATTTGCAGCCCCCCTGCCTCAGCCTCCCAGAGATCAGGGATCGCCAGCCTGCACCACCACGTGCAGTGCTTACTTTACTTACTCACTTAGAGACAGATTCTCCCCACCTGGTCGGAGCTAAACTTCAGATTACATTTATCACTTCACCTGGTACTTTCTTCAGCCTTTCTTTCTTTCTTTTTTTTTTTTTTTTGTGGTACCAGGGACTCAGCAAAGGGCTTCCCACTGAGCTGCATCCCCAACCCCTTTTTATTTTAGATTTTGAGAGAGGATCTTGCTAAGTTGCCCAGGCTGCACTTGAACTTGCAGCACTCCTTCCTCAGGCCTGCACCTCTGTGCCGCGCTCTAGCCCTCTCTGGATTTATCCCACCAGGAAGCTTCCCTGGTGCTGTGCCCTTTCCCCCTGTGGTGCCCGCACACTGGATCTGCTCACATGGCTTTGGCCTTCGTAGGAAGGACAGTAGCACCTTCCAAGTTGTGAGCTAGTGAGGAAGAACACTGCTACTCCTGAGATCACATCCTGTGTTTTCTTCCGGGGAAAAATATGGGACTCCTTACACTAACAGGCTTGTGGAAGTGCTTCGTGAACTCAGTTACTGTATAGTGTTGAGTCTGGTAGTATATTTACGAGGAGCTGGGGCTTGCATTTGTATTTATCGTGAGCTCTCTCATGCTGCCAAATTATAGTCACAATTGGGGCTGGAGGAATAGCTCAACAGTTAAGTGCATGCCAGCAAGTACTAAGTATCTGAGTTCAGTTCCCCAGCACCATATAAGGTAAGCATGGTGGCACACACCTGTGATCCCAGCACTCAGGAGGCTGAGGCAGGAGGATTGCCCTGAGTTCAAGGCCAGCCTGGACTGCATAGTGAGTTCAGAATCAACCTGGACTACAGAGTGAGACCCTGTCTCAAAAACTAAAATTGTAATCACAATTATTTAACAGTTCAGAATCACTTTCTTTGAAGAAACACACATACTGATAGGCATGTTTACTTTTAGACAGTGTATCTCCTGTCCTGGACCCTTCTGCCTTGATCCTGACCCGAGGGACCTTGGATGAAGAGGATGAGGAAGCTGACAGTGACACTGATGACATTGATCACAAAGGTGAGAGGTGACTGAGGTGGTTCATCGAAATAGAACAGCTATGTTTTTTACTCGGAAGAAGTTTAAATGCTTATATTCACTTGACTATAACTCTTTGTGACTTGTGTCTTCTGATCTCTAAATCCTAACTCAGGCTGAGGAGTCCAGGACTTTTGTTTGTGGTGATTAGTGTTTTGGGGATTGTTTTAGTTCCAGTCATTTTTTGAGACAGGGTCTCACTTTATGGCCCAGGCTCATCCAGGATTCCTTCTGTAGGCCAGCCTCGCCTTTAGATTACAGTAATACTCCTGTCTCAACCTACCCAGGGCTGGGATTATAGGTGTGTGCCACCACACCCAGGTAGTTTTTATATGGTGCTAGGGGATTGAACCCAGGGCTTTGAGCACATTAGGCAGACACTCTAATCTCAGCTATGCTTCCAACCCTTGTTTTTTGTTTTTATTTATTCATTTATTTTTATGAGGAGGGGAATGGGATCCAGGGCTTAGTGCATGCTGACTGCTACCGAGCCACATGTACAGCCTCAGGTGTTTGTGTAGGAGCTAGGTGTGGTGGCACATGCCCACAATCCCAGCGCTAGGGAAGAAGCAGGAGTATCACTGGGAAACTCAGTGACTGAGATCCTGTCTCAAATTGAAAAATATGAAAAAATAAAAAGTAATGGGGCACAAAGACCCTAGGTTCAGTCACCAGTCTGGCAAAAAAAAAAAAAAACAACAACAACAAAAAAAAAACAGAAAAACATAGGAAGGTTTAAGACTAATCAGGATTACCCCAGTGAGAATAGAATGGATCTATAAGCCTGTTTCCACTTGACAGTTTTATTGTGAGCTATATCTAATTATCCTTTGTGTGTGTGTGTGTGTGGTATTGTGGAATGAACCTGATGCACACTGAAACCTTTATGTTTTACTTTGAGGCAGGGTCTTGCTAAGTTGCCCAGACCAGCTTCAAACTTGCAATCCTCCTGCATAGCTGGGATCCTAGGCAGGTTCTAATTTGTGAGGCAGCCACCAGCATTCAGAGCTTAGCTTGACCAAGAGCATATCTTTCTCACTCTCAAACTGAGACTAAAGTGCAAATTGCCCAGTTAATTGGATTTATTAAGATATAATTTACAAAAAGTAAAAATAGTCCCTTTTGAATAGGTAGTTTGAAGCCAAGATGGTAGAGCAAGCCTATAATCCCAGTCCTCTAAGAGGCTGAGGAGGAGGATCTCAAACTTGAGTGCAGCCAGAGTAACTTAGGGAGCTCCTGTTCCAAAATCAAAAAGGGGTTGAGGTTGTAGACACTGAAAATGTCCTAGGCTTGATCCCAACAAGGCAGAGAAATGATCAAGTACCACAAAAAATAAACATAAGTAGTTTGAGTTCTGACACGTCACCATTATTACAATCACAATTACAAAATACAGAGTGTTTCTATCACCCTCAAAAGCCCTGTCATGGCTCCTTCCTGAACACTTAGTTCCTGGCAACTATTGGCTGATTTTTGTTTCATCTGTTTAGCTTAATGTCATATAAATGGAACCACAGTATTTAATCTTTTTGCATTCTTCTTCTATTTCCATGTTGTTGCATGTATTAGTACAGTAGATTGATTGAGACAGGGTCTCACTCTGTAATCCAGGCTGGTCCTGAACTGTGTAGCCCAGACTGGTCTGGAAGTTCCATCAGTCTTCCTGCCTCAGCCTCCCGGGGTGGTTGGATTACAAACATATGCTACCATGTGCAGTTTATGTGATGCTGGGGAATAGAACTCAGGGCCTTGTGCCTGCTGGGTAATCACTCTAACCACTGTGCTATTCCTCCCAGCCCTGTTCTTTTTTTATTACCAAGTAACATTTTATTACTTGGATGTACTAGTTTATCCATTTCCCTGTTGATTGACATTTGGGTTGATTTTAGCTGTTATGAGTAGACTTGCTGTAGACATTGGCAAATACATCTTTGTGTGAATATGTTTTCATTTTTCTGGCTAAAAATACCTGGGTTTGAAACTCATTTTAACTACTACTTTCTGAGGGAGATATTCTCCTCACTTATAAGGAAACTGTATATTATGGCAATGTAATAAGCAGAACATGCTTCTGGGAGAGTTTACTGAGAGGTGAGAGTACTTTGTTTCCAATTGTTCTGATGGATAGGTGATAGGAACTCTGATCCTCTTGTCTCATGAGATTTTTAAAAGAATTGACCTTTTTCCCTCCTGCAGTTACAGAGGAAAGCCATGAAGAGCCAGCATTTCAGAATTTTATGCAAGAATCAATGGCACAGTACTGGAAGAGAAACAATAAATAGAAGACTTTTAGGTGATTTCACTTGTTTTCAGAAGTCTGGAATCCTGGACGTCCATGTGAAGAAACTGTCCTCACTTCTGATGGGGGACTGTGATAAGACAATTTTCTCGCTGGGATTTAGCGAGTGGTGTAGTGGTAGAGCATTTGCCTAGCATGTGCGAAGCCCTGAGGTAGATCACTAGTACGAATATTTTTTTTTTTCTTCTTCCCATCATAGTAGCAGTTTCTCTTGAGGGAAATCTTACAACTCAGATGAAGTCAGGGAGCGAAGACTCCTGGAGTGAGCAACTTAATGCGAGTTACACCTGGGCCTCTTCCGTGTGTGTACAAGCAAAGATACATTGACTGTTCTTGAAAGCCAATAATCCCTTCAGGCCCAGAATTTTAAGTTTTAACATTTGAAGTCAAGTACTCTTGCTGCTTATGCAACAAAGAGGAATTACTGTCCTAATGACCACTTCACGCCCTGCCATCTGGCTGGATCCGGATCCGTAGCATCGCCTTCCCTGGTGTTGTGCGCTGGTTCTATATGTGAGCACAAAGGGAGCAGGAAGCGGTGAGCCTGTCTAGAGTGGCAGTGGAGTCTCCTTGGCAGCCAGGCCATGCTGGTATGAAACGTGCCTCACACAAGGTGGTTCACGGTAGGATGCCAGGTTTGTTGAAGCAAATGGTCGAAGCATCCAATAATCTGAATAGGAATCCTGTTAAATGCTGACTTAGATAAAGAGGTTTTAATTCTAACTTTGTGGTAAGCCTGCCTTCACGATTTTAAACTAGAAAATTAATCACAAATAGATTTACCTCTTTTCAACACAGGTCTAGAGTCATTTTCAAATTTGTCTCACTGAGGTGGCAAATACCTGGTAACTAGGTACAGAGCCAAGCCTAGTTTACATTGTCTTTGACGTTAGTGCAAAGTATCCTGGGTGGTTTATTCAGAGATCTTTGATGTCAGCTAGGTGCACATTCTAGACACAGCAGCCATTGTAAGGGCTTGCCTGAGCAGCCTGTACTCCAGCTCTGGTTTCAGAGCCTGGTCTAAACCAGAGTACCAGCATCATCTGGGAAACTGAAAGGGACCTCTCAAAGTCGACTAACAGGCCAGCCTGGGCTTGAAAGTGAGTTCAGGACCAGCCTGGACTACAGAGCAAGACCCTGTCTCCAAAACATACAAACAAAAATGCCCTTTGAGAACCTTGTTTAATAAGCTTCTAGATAATTCATGTTCACATATTTGAAAGGCACTACTCCAACTCAAATGGCTGTGATATTTTGGGCCAGGTAAATTGGGTACCAATTCTCACATCACTTACCTTATCAGTGTACCCTGATGTTTACCATCTAGAGTCTGTTCTCTAAGCATTCAAAAGAAATAAAAGTATTTTATTTTACTATGAAGTACTTCTGTATTTTGTACCTAGTGGGAATTGCTAGTCTAAATGTATCTGACCTGGTCTTTAAGGGGAAGCCATTTACAATACTCTGAATGTGGCTCAGTTTTTCCCTATATTGCCTTTGATCCTGTCTCTAGGCTGTCAGTGCTGTAAAGGCAACTAAGTCTTAATCATTTTTGTATTTCTTGCACAGTACCTAGCACATAAAATAGGTGCTTAATCAGTGTCTGCTAAGTGCATGAATACTCAGGTGATGACTGCACACACTGTCTGATGGCCATTTTCATTAACAAATAAGGGGAAATAAAGCTAGCTAAGACTGGAGCAGGAAGGGTATGGATAAGTTTGCCAAAGACTTACAATGATCCTGTTTTATAAATCATTTAACTGAAATTATAGCTTCATGTTGCAATCACTCAGTACCTGGGATACTTAAGGCACTTAATACACCAGAGTATGGATTAAGGTTGTGCCTTATTTTTGATGTCTTAAAATAGTGGTGTAAATTTCCCAAGATTTCTGTTCTGCTTTAGAAAACCAAACTTAAGCAGTTAATCGAGCATGTCAGCATCCATTACTGAGTAACAAAGCACACATTTGCTGATTACTGCTAGTCACTACAGTGCTGCATCATTTCATTGGTAAATACCAGTTGAGACCATCAGGTACCAAGTAGGACCAATACTATATTAGATTGAATAACAACAGTAAAGCTCTTCAGGTTGGATGTGAAGCTGAAAGTTATGCATTATTGTCAAAGGCTGCTCTTAAGGAAGCAGAAGCACAATACAGGTGTGGAAATCTGGCAGAGGAACTGACCACTGTCCTTTGGTGACCAAGCTGATATAACAAGTGAACCAGCAAAGCCAGTGCTTGGACCAATTGCTCTTTGCTTCATTCACAAAGCAAAAAATGAAAGAACAATTGAAAAAACATACATGGTGAAAATGAGTCTAGGCCTGGTAGGCTTAGGGGTGTAACAGTGCATGTCTAACAAGCACAAAGCCCTGGTTCGAGTCCCCTGCACCACATGAACCAGGCATGGTGGCAAGTGCCTGTAATCCCGGCACTCTAGGAGGTGAATCTTAAGTTTATGAGTCCAGCCTGAGGAACTCAGTAACTTAATGAGGCCCTGTATTTAAAAAAATAAAATAAAAAGGGCTAGGGATGTAGCTCAGTGTGAAGACCCTGGGCTTGATTCCTAATGCAAAAAAAAAAAAAAAAAAAAAAAAAAAGAAAAAAAGTCTGAGTCAGCTTAAGTAACAGTTAAAAATGATAAAGATATGAAATCCATAAGTCTAGAGAAGTCATGGTGAGATTAGGGCCATCTGAATGCATACAAACATCGCAGACTTGATTTTATGAGGTACTTGATGGGCAGCAGAAACAGTTTTTAAAAGATGACTGACAAGTAAACTTCATTGTATTTAGCTATTTCCTGTTAGGTATCAGTACTGGATTCCCAATGACTTGAACCAAAAGTGAACTGAGTTTAATGAAAAACCGACAGCATATATTTATGTAAGTCTATTCAAACCAAGCTTGGAAGTTTGACAAACATCTCAGTCCTCACACCTCTGCAGGGTGGGTTAAAGTGGCATGATTCTTCTTGACTGTGTAAGAAAAATGGCTGCAGAGGAGTGAAGCAATGTGTAGTCACAGTAAAGAAAACAGCTGGAGATGGCACTTTGGTCTTCTGGTTGCCATGCTAGCACCCTGATCCATCCGTGAATGGTGACTTGGTTGTTGTGGATGCTGTAATAATTGGATGCCAAAGGAAAAAGCAAACTTGTTTGGTTCAGTCCAATATCTCTGAAATTAGGAAAGCCTACTTTTTACAAACCACTGCGTATAGAAACAAATCCTACTACATCAAGATTTTCTTTTGGGTACTGAAGGTCTAGACTGAAAATATTCCTTTTTCCTTTTATATTTTCCTCATCCTTTTCTTGCAGCGCTGGTTGAAAACAGGGGAGGATCCCATGAGGCTGTCTGTGGAGTGGGAACCATAGCTGCTGTCTGAGTCATCAGGGCTGTGAGGGATCCCAGCCTCACTCATGCCTGACATGGGCTCTTCAAAGACATCACTGCCCAGCACACCGTGCCCAGAGACATTGCCCTCTTCACTCTCTTGTGGCTCCATTTTCACATGGGCCAGGTTCCAAAGAGGAGAAGCATTTACCTCTGCACCTAGAAATGGAGGGAGAATATATGCCTAGTGGTGAGCCAAGAGCTGGACCAAGAGAATGCACATCCCACCCAGGGCCACTGAATGTCCTCTGAGCTCAGTTTTCACTCTAATTCTGTACTTTGCTGGAGACCATAGTTGTAATTCTCTGCTTCAAAAAGTTTTTAGAAATTACCAGTTCTGTAGGTCATTCTTTTTACATTTTCCACCTTTCTTTCCTTTACCTTACCTACTTCCATTTTTCCTAAACCAGATAAGTAAACTACACAGAGGAAAGATTTCCTATGGTGTGGCCACAAGCAGGTAGCCAGGAAGGGCAACTTAGCAAGACCTTGTCTCAAAATTAAAGTTAAGGGACTGGAGGAATGGCTCGGCGGTTAAAGCGCTTGGCTAGCAAGTGCTAAGTTAAGTGCTAAGTACCTGAGTTCGATTCCCTAGCACCACATAAGCTGGGCATGGTGGTGCATGCCTGTAATCCCAGCACTCCGGAGGCTGAGACAGGAGAACTGCTGTGAGTCCAAGGCCAGCCTGGGCTCCAGAGTGAGTTTAGGACCAGCTTGGGCTACAGAGCGAGATCCTGTCTCAAAAAAAAATGTAGCTCTGTGTGAAGGTGCTTGGGTTTTTTAAATCCTCAGTACAGAAAGGTGGAAAAAGGCACAAGTATGGGTATTACTTGTTTGGTTTGCCTTTTTTTTGAGTCTCTCTGGCCTTTTCTCACACCATGAAAACTTAATGATCATTACATAATGCTGGTTGCAGCTCCCTACTGTCTCCACTGGAAAGAGATATATTCCCTATGTTACCTATGCCCCTCCCCGGCTCCACATAGTCTATAACACTGCTGTGAGAGGCTCTCTCTTGACACTTGAGAGGTATTTGAGGATTTCCTGAGTCATTTCTGCATGGATAAAGAGACAATTTATGTACCTAAGTACCCAGGTTAGTTTTTAATTTAACTGATTCAAGTAATCACGTCAGTTGTCCTGGTTCCTGAGGTGATCACAGAATCTATCTGGAAGAGGCCAGGTGTCTCCCAACTATTTCAATCCCTTTCACCTTCAATTGTTAAGGTACTCAAGCAAGAAGACTCAACTATTTAAACATCTTTGAGCAGCTGATACTCCAGCATCTATCTATCGGCCATCTTGTTAAGTACAGGTGGCAGGAAAGACTCACAGACTTTAACCTCTGAGCTATGCCCCCAGCCTCTCTATAAAATTTTTGAATACTTCATTTCACGTGACATATAAAATGAAATCTGGCTCTAAAAGAAACCTGTATTCCAAAGCACCAATCAAATCAGTTTTTCTAATTAAAATTAAGTAATTCTCACTTCCTTTGGCTTACAAAGTTTATTCTCCTACATTTATTTGCCTAAAATAAGCCAAACAAGTTTGTTTTTCACTTTGGCAGCCAATTATGATAGCATCCACAACATGTAGGCATCAATCATGGAGGTAGGAGAACAAAAGTAGGAGTGGCAGCATAGGAAGTGACCTATCTTTCGTGATCCATAATAGACCAAATTCTTTCTAGTTGGTGAAGAGACAACTATCATCGCTTTACAGGCACTCTTGAATGTAATCTCAGTTAGGATATGGATGCAGTGAGTGTTGACAAATTAATCACTGGATGCCAAAGGAAAAAGCGAACTTGTTTGGTGCAGAGATTGGTAGGTCTCCCAGAATCAGAGTAACTACGTCATCTTCTCTTACTTGAAGCCTGTGGTGAAGCCTCCACCTCTAGATTAGATGGGAAGCGCTCACTCTGAGCCCCAAGAACTCCCATGGGCAGGGACTGGTCTCCAGAAGCAAGGTCAGTCTCCAGGTCCTCACTGACAGGAAAGGTGATGTCACTCACGGGTTCCTCCTTGATCTTCACAGGTTTTGTGTCCTCTGTGGCTTTCTCAGGATTGACAATCCTTTCATATTCTTCAGATAGCTGCTTACTAATCTGTTGGCAAGCAGGTTTTTGTATTTCAAAGGTATGTTAGAAGTAAACTGGTGAGTCAGTATGTGGTATCCCATGGAAAAGCCAACATAACATGAGTAACAGACGAGTTTACTTCCACTGCCAGGGCTGGGTGTGTAGGTTACTGCTGGGGTACAAGCTCAGCAAGGACTAGTCAAGGATTCAGTACCTACTACAGCAAAACAACAACAAAAACTTGCACTGCTAAGGGAAGGAATTTCTTCAAGGTGTTAAGTTTGCATTTACAAGTGGTAAAGATTTGTAAAAAAAATTTGTCAGCCTCCAGGTCATCATTGAAAGAAAATGTATATTGTTAAATGAAAGTTATATAAAAATTTAAAAAATGAACCATCTAGGAAAACTGAATAACTTGGCAAAGTCTTTTTGCTTGGTGTAAAAAATTACCAATCATATTTTAGGTTGGGGGAATTTAAACAATGCACTTAGAGCTGCAAAGGTTGAAAAGTTGACATGTTTGTACTCCAATCAAAAATACCTCTTGTCCCATCCTCTAGGAAATACCACTTTACAATCTTGGTTTTTCACAGCACTTAACATGATCTGAAGCTGGGCCTGGTGATACAGGCCTATAATCCCAACACTCTGGGAAGCTGAGTCAAGAGGATTGCAAGTTTGAATCCAGCCTGGGCAACTTAGTAAGACTCTGTCTCAAAATCAAAAATTTAAAAAATGGTCTGGAAATGCAGCTCAATGTGAAGGCTGTGTTTACTCCCCAGTATTAAAACAAACAAATAAAAACCCTTGAGGATTAACATTACTGGGAATTGTTACTACCATTATTTGTCTACCTACCTTTGTCTCCCCTCAGTAAGACTGCGAGTTCAAGGAACTTGTCTTGGTAACTGCTATATCCCATAATGCCTGACTCTCACAATCAGCCCTTAAATATCTGTTGAATAAAAGAGTGCTGGCTCCATTTGCTTAGACTTCATATCCTTGTAATATGGATTTTTCTGGAGGAATTATCAGTGACTGGAGCCATCGTCTGATTAAAGCAGGTTCCTGGTGCCTGGCCAGGTCAGTGATGAGACCAGTTTCCTCCCAGGTGAGAAAAGTGTGGGAAGTTCACTCCAAAGTCTTATGCTCTGCACTTCAGAACAAGGATTGTGGCAAATTTACAGTACAGACCTGATGACAAAGGCCTACAAACCCTGCACTCTAGGAGGATGAGGCGGATGATCACAAGTTCAAGCCTTGCTTGGGCAAATTAATGAGACCTTGTCTCAAAGGTAAAAGGGCCAGGGGGATACCTCAGTGATTAAAGTGCTTGCCTAGCATGTGCAAGGCCCTGGGTTCTATTTCCCAGCACCACATAAAACTTAGCTGGGCACAGTGGCCCACACTTGTAATCCCAGCACTGGAGAGGCTGAAGCAGCGGGATTGCTGTGAGTTCAAGGCCGGCCTGGGCTGCGTATTGAGCTTAAGATCAGCCGGGACTAGAGTGAGATCCTGTTTCAAAAAAAAAAAAAAAAAAAAAAAAACCTAAAACTACAAAATGGTCTGTATTGATGTATTTCAATGTGAAGGTTTGGGACAATAAAATAGATGATACAGATGATAGATGACAAACAGACAGACAGACAGACAGGGCAGCTGATGAGGGATCCTGTGGAATACCCATAGGCTATACTACTCTGCCTACTTCTCCAAAGGGTCACCTCACCTGTAGCATGTAACTGTGGTAGTCCTTGATTCGGTGCTGCCAGAACTTCTGGAGGGAGAGCACACTGCCAATCCCCACTTCATGGAAGACCTGCTCCATCACGTCAGGGAAAGGAGATTGTCCCAGCCGGGCCTCCCGATCCACAGCAAAGCGTAGCAATTTGGTGAACTTAAGGCAATATTCATGTGCGACGTCAGTTAGGGTCTCCAGGACACTCTCGTTAGCACACTCAAAGCCTGCGTGGGCCAGGATGGTGGCCACCGCCTGGTAGAGGAGCTGGCGACAGGAGTGCCAGCTGAGTTCAGTCACAGGCTCCCCTTTCCCACTGAAAGTGGGGAAACGGTAATGTTGTTAGTGACCTGTCTTGTCTCTCTAGGAGTTACTACAGTCATATTGCAGAGTCTGAAAGGTATAAATATGCTCTATAATAAGCAGTACAAAAGGTTACCTAGGAAAAAAGAAAACGTCCTTCTCTTACTCCTCAATTTTTATTTTATTTTTATTTTTGAGACAGGGTCTTGTTCTGTAGTACAAGCTAGTCCTGAATTCATTATGTATTTTAGGGTGGTCTCCAGCTCATAGCAAACCTGCCTTGGCCTCCCAAGTGCTGGGATTACAGGCATGTGCTACCATGCCCAGCCAATCTAAATGGAGTGATGGGGAATCAACCCAGGGCCTTGAGCATGCTAGGAAAGCACTTTAACCACTGAGCTATGCCCCTAGCCCGAAGTATTCAATTGTGATCACTTTTAGGATTAGGTGTACTGGTAGAGGTCAGACACTGCTCCAAGATACTCTTAATTTTTTCATCACCATGCAGTTTCCACACATGCCGATAAAACATAATCTTTCAAAAATTCAGCTCCAATTAGATGATTCTCATACAGCTACAAGGGACCTTTTTTGACTAAGAAGGCAACACAATTTTATAAAAGCATTTATTTTTGAGACAGGGTCTTGCTCTGTAGTCCAGGCTGGTCCTGAATTCACTATGAATCCCAGGCTGGCCTTGGTCTCACGGCAATCCTCCTGCCTCAGCCTCCTGGGTGCTGGGATTACAGGTGTGTGCCACCATGCTTGGCTTTATGTGGTGCTGCAGAATTGAACTCAGGGCCTTGTGCTTGTGAGGTATGCACTTTAACCCCTGTGTCATTCCTCCAGCCCATAATTTTATAAAAGCAATTTAAAACATACACAGCTTAGGGGCAAGCTCAGGATCAGCCTGGGCTACAGAGTGAGACCCTGTCTCAAAAAAATAACAACAACAACAACAACATACACAGCTTACAAAACTTTTGAATCCCATTCTATGCTGTAAAATGGATAAGGTTCATATTATTATTCCTATGTGCCAGGAAGCAAAATGAAGTTCAGAGAGGCTGACGATAAGCCAAAGGTGGCTAAGGTATTGTGAGTAAGCAGTGGACTTCCTGACTCTACAGCCAGTACTCTTTGTGATATACCACTCGCCCCTAATCACCACTGCAGAAATCTCGATCTTTCCAAGAAAAGCTGTCAGCTATCTTAAAGATAACTTTAAGCATTTAGTAAGTTAGATGTCTCCTGAAGTTTCCTATCTGGCTTCTGTCTCCCTCTAGCATGGAATTTATTTTATAAATAAAAATAAAGCACAGAACACCACTGCTCCAGCCTAGACTTGGTGAGTGTAAGGTGCCTGAAGAACTGCCCATTCACTTTACTGTTACCTCTTCAGTAGCACCTGCTGTAATTCACAATTATAGCTGAGGAATAAGACGACAACTGCCACATCACTTTCTGCTGAATAGTTCCATCTACATTCTCACAGCCAGTCTTTCTGGCAACAGACTAAAAGCTTGAGGCACTTAATAAACAGAGCACTGAACCACAATCACTTTTACCTTATTCTGTTTCTAAGAATATGTAAGGGTAACCCAGATAGTGGGAGCTTTTACCCCTATGTTCTTTGTTTCTAAATAAACATCTATTCTACCTGCGCTCCTTTGTCCATGACTTTATTCCTTAAATTTAAAAAAATACGAAATAAAACTAGGTCTAAACTTTTGATGATAATAACTATAGAAATTTGAGGCAAAACTACACAATTATACATAATGATGTTTTGCTAGACATAGTGGCACATGCCTGTAGTCCTAACACTCTGGGAGGCAGGAGGATTGCAAGTTCATATTCAGCCTGGACAACTTAGTAACTTGTCAAGAACCTGTCTCAAAAAATTGTAATAATAATAAAATGGGCTGGGTATGTAGCTTCGTGCAGAGGCTCTGAGTTCAACCCCTACTACTGCAATAAATGAATAAATAAATGTCTTTTTTTGTTGAACCCAGGGCCCTCATAGTGAGTTGCATCTCAAGCACCTCTCCTACCCCCCCCCCCCCCCCCGACCTTTTTTTGAGACAGGGTGTCACTTATTTGCCCAGGCTGGCTTAAACTCATAAACCTCCTGCCTCAGTCTCCCAAAGTCCTGGGATAACAAGAAGCTTGGATTATAGACTAATTGTGATGGTGCATGTCTATAACCCCAGCAACTTGGGAGGCTGATGCCGGAGGACTGCCTTGAGTTCAAGGTCAGCCTGGGCTACATAGTGAGTTCAGGACCAGACTGGACTATAGAGAGAGGCCTTGTAACCAAAAAAAAAAAAAAAAAAAAAAAAAAAAAAAAAAAAAAAAAAAAAAAAAAAAAAAAAAAAAAAACCCCAAAAACAAAGCTTGGATTACAGGCATGCATGCACCATCATACTTGGCTAACAGCATCCATTTAATACGACAGACACAGTATTATTTTGTTGAAACTATACTGCACTCAAAATATGAATATGCTATTTCCGCAGAGCAAATTTTTTGTCATGCATGTAATGACACAGTTTATCCTTCACTCTTGTATTATTCCAACAATGCCAGAACCTTCAATTATACCATGTACCTTAACATCATAGAGTCCAAATGCAATCCTTACGTATCAACTCTACTTCTTTTCTCACTGATTTGAGACAATTGAAGTAGTAATTTTTATCACCAGTAGGCAGGTGTAACAAATGATATACAACACGACTACCATAGCACTAAACCTCTTTAACCTGAATCTAATCTTGTGAAATAATCAGCAAATCCAGTAAGGAGTATACCGCACAAAACAAGTACCTGAACTCACTCACGATGACTAAATGCTATCTGTGAATGTTTGTTAGATTCTGGATGGGAGAATCTACCTCTGAAATGTATTTGAGCCTGGGCTATCGAGGAAGACCCAGTCTCAAAAGAAAAAGAAAAAAAAAAAAAGAAAAGTATTTTAGAAACAACTGGAGTACTCTTATTAAATGATGTTAATTAATGTTCATTTACTTTGTTATGACAGTAGTATTGTGATTATATAGGAATATTTCCTTGGTCTTAGGATACATATGCTGAAGAATTTAGGAGTGAAATATTATGATGTTAAAATGTTACACAAAAAATGTTTCTAAGGCATTCTATAGAACCAAATGGGGGTGACAGTGGGAGTTGGCAGGGTGGGGAGGGCGTGGGAGGGCCAAAAATGGGAAGGGATTGTAAAGCTTATGTGACACACATGTGCACAAAATACTCAATCTCATTATGTAAACATTATGTATATATGTATGTATGTATGTATGTATGTACATACACACATTTGTGCATATGTTAAAAAGTAAATATGGTCAGATGTTAACTATCAGCGAATCCAGGCAAAGAGTATTTGGATATCCATCTCTATTACCTGAACTTTTCCATAGGTTTGACAAATTTCAAAATGAAAACAAAAAAAGTAACTGGCATTAAATATAAACATACACACTAAAAGCTAGTAGTTGTGGTAGACTGTACAGCAGTCATTCAGAGGATCTGGAGCCAGGCTTCTCAAACTTAAATATACATAAACCAAGCATGCCAGCACACTCCTGTAATCCTAGCACTATGAGAGGCTGAAGCAGGAGGAACATAAATTCAATCCCAGCATAAGCAATTTAGCAATCTGGAGAGACTTCATCTCAAAATTAAAAAATGAAATGGGCCAGGATGTAGCCCAGTGCAAAGGTTCTGGGTTTGATCCCCAGTAACACACACACACACACACACACTCTCTCTCTCTCTCTCTCTCTTTCTCTCTCTCTCTCTCTCTCTAATTAAAAATAAAATATAAAGCTTAAAAAAAACCGTAAATACCTATGTGACTATTTTGGGATCCTGTTAAATGCAGGTTCTGATTCAGCAGGTCTTAGAGGGACCTGGGAATCTGCATTTCTAACAAGTGCCAGGGTGATGTTGCTGCTGCTGGTTATGGACCAGATTTTGAGTAACAAAGAATCAAGAACACACGATCCTTGAAATGATGCTATCAAAATGAAAATATACAATTGAAAATTCAGGTGCAGTATCACCTGTTTGTAATCCCAGTGCTCAGGAGGTTGAGACAAGAATATCACAAGTTCAAGTTTAGCCTGCACTGTGTCATGAGACCCTGTCTCAAAAACAAAAAAACTTGTGTATGTAGACTTACAGATTTCCAGTAATATCAGGTTAAGTCCAAGAATCCCAATTTGAAGACACTAAGCTAAACCTGTAACATACATTTCATGATACCCAGACTAGACTCAGAAGACTGAGGCCATCAACTTTTTTACATGCAAGTGTACTATCTTGCTCCTAGTAAAGTGCTTAGCACATAGTAGGCATTCAATAAATATCTACTGCATCAGACGATTTAGAAATACAGACTTCATTCTGAAGATCTGGGTTCCAGACTTAGACTTCTCACTAATTACCTGAACAATCTTGGCCAAGGCAATGGCTCTTTCCTCAGCTTCCTCACGAGAAAACAGAAATACTATTAAAGCTTAACGGGCTGTCGGAAGGTTACATGGGAAAGGTAAGATACAACAAAGCTTTGCCTTACCGATAAAAGTCACTCTCTGGGTCACTGTGCCGGATCTGAAATGGCGCGTTGGGATTCTTACAATCTAAAGGTAGAAGGTCATCGGGTAGAGGAGGCGACCCAGGGCAAGAAGGAGGAGGTTCATTCTCTTCAGTCTTTACACCTTCTGTCTGCTGTTGACTCTGGGCCTGAGCTGTGGCAATAAGGTTGCGAAGGCGTCGGTTGTGCTGGATCAACTGAATGGTGTGGATAGTCAGGCTGCATGGCTCTGAGGGGATGTCCAGCATAGTGGGGGGCTTGGGCTTGTTGGCTGAGGGCTGGTGCAGGGGGGGATCATGAACTTCCACCAGACGGAACTCACGAGGGAGCAGATCAAAGGAACTTCTGTTGGTCTGGCTCGAAGATATTGGTATCTCTCCCCAGTATCTCAACATTTTGGAGTAAGAGAGAGCTCTCAGGTTTAACTTAGAAGAGATGCTAAAAGTAATGTGTTTAAATTGCCAACAATTGTAGGTTGTAGACTTCTGTAGTGAAAAATACAGTCTAGTCAGTTATTTATATAAAAAGCTGGTTGTTTAGCCAAGTAGCTCTTAGCAAAACTGTAGGACCAAAGGTATTTTCCCTGAAAAAAAATGAAGAGAATAAATGTTAGATGCTGATCATGGTCACACAATAATTTCTACAGGACTGAACCAATAGTACTATCTGAGTCATTAGTGCACAAATAGCGGCAACAGACCCTGGGGCTCAAGAGTCCTCATTTTCTATTACATTACACTTCACTAACATGCCTAATTCTAAATAATAAGCAAAGCACGAAACTTACACATGAAACCTGGAGTATTTCTTCTAATATCCTTTTTAGGGGGAAGGGGGTGTGCTGAGGATTGAACCCAGAACCTTTGCATTGAGCTACATTCCTAACCCTTGATAAATTTTAAAATCTTGGACTGAGAAAGGAACCAAAGCCCAGTCACCTTTATGGAGGTTGGTTACAAGAACGTGTTGGTCTAGATAACCATGCAGAGATGTGGTTCAAAATTCTTCCTGGAGGGGCTGGAGGAACAGTTCAGCAGTTAAAGCACTTGTCCAGCAAGCTCAATGCCCTGAGTTCACTCTCCATCACCATATAAACTGGGCATGGTGGAGGAAGACAGAAAGAAAAAGAGAAAGGAAGGAAGGAAGGAAGGAAGAAATTCTACCTGGCGTTGCATTCATGGGATTTTGCTTGCTCATCCCTGGACTAGCTACTTCATACATCCAAAAGTACACCAATGGGGGGAAGGAAAAAAGCACTGCCCATTTTCTGTATCAGTGGAAATTGATAGAAAGAGATAGGTGCATCTCTGGAGTTTATATATACTATGTGTCAAACGGTTTGGAGAACATGGATCAAGGAAGCATTTTCTTGGTTGATGGAAAGATGATGAGTCTGATGTAGTCATCTAACCTGCTGGAAGGTTAAGCAGTATTGCATGAAGCTTAGTGTGCTATGTGATGCTTAATAAAACAAAAAAGAAAACAAAAAAATTTAAATATTGGCACAAGATTTCACTAAGTCAGTAAGTTGCCCAAGCTGGGCTTGAATTTATGATCCTCCTGCCTCAGCTGCCCAGAGTTCAAGCATTATAGGCGTATGCCACCACGCCTGGCTTCTCAGAGTATCTTGACACAACTGTGCTGGATCAATAGGAGAAAGGAAGCCAAATTAAAATTTGTAAGGGGTGGTGTTTATTCTGTGTCAGATATAGTAACATGACTAGTCTTGGTGGGAAAAATTTATGAACCTTCAGTCTAGTCTTATGCTTTCAATTATGACATACATAGTGAATAATCTGAGATTCATATTGCCTGCTAACTCAATCCTCTCTTTTATCTTTCATTATATCTAATCTATTCTTCATACTGCTGCTAGACTTAATTTTTTTTTTTGAGACAAAGTCTCGCTCTGTAGCTCAGGCTGGTCCTGAACTCACTATGGAGCCCTGGAACTCACACAAACCTGCCTCAGCTTCCTGAGTGCTGGGATTACAGGCATGTGCTAGACTTAATCTTTTAAAAACTCAAGTATGTTGGCTTCCATTGCTTACTGGAAAAAAGCAAGAATCCTTTGGCTTACCACTCAATGAAATGCACAATCTGGCTTCAACCTACCTTTGCAAATTCACTGTCTGTATGTCTCTTCTAGTTCAAAAAACATCTACTGAATGTCAGGAATTAAGTGAGACAGAGGCAAATAGTGTAAGGTCTGAGTCCTAAGGTGAGGGAAAGAAACAGACACAAAATTCTTCAGTGTGAAAGTGCTATTCTAAAGGCACAGAAGTAATGCAGTAGTATACAGGAGACAAAATGACTATTTTAGTTCTAACAATATCATATTAAGTTTCTTTTCTCTCTTTTTTTGGGGGGTGGAGAGTCTAGGGGGCAGTGTCGCCCTTTGTTACCCAAGAAGACCTCAAACTCATCTGTAGCCCAGGCAAGCCTCAAACTCATGATCCTCCTGCCTCAACTTCCCTAGTGCTGGGGCTACAGGTATGCACTACCACACCTGGCTACCACTCAGTATTACCTTGAGAATCCCATGCATTCCCACATTTGACTGACCCTGTGATTTCTGCCAAAAAATGCCTAGAGATCATCCCTAAAAGATTTGTATTCTTAAGAATAGTTTAAGTCACCACCTTCCATCATTTGCCCAGTGTGTATCTGTTCTTTATAGTCTAACCTCATGTGTCTGTCTCAGCATTTGTTCCTGGATTTTAACCAGTACTTATCTCAAACAACTTTATTTCCTCACCTACTGTTTGGCTATGATCTTGACACCATGTTTGGTGTTTATTGACTACTTACTATATACTACCCTTCACCTTTATTGTTTAGGTCAAATCTAAAAACTCTATAAAGTAAATATTCTTATCATCCCTATTTTTCAGATGTAGAAGCTGGGGCCCAGTGTTTTGCTCACTGTCACAAACAGAGAAAGCGAGAATTAAGACAGGCTTCAGAGGGAGGGGTGGGTAGGAGGGACAAAAGGAGCGAGGGAAAGTCCTTGTCACCTTGACATGATACGTAGGTGCACAAAATGCTAAACTTCATTGTAAACCTTAAATTTTGCACTTCTACATATCAATAAAATGGGGAAAAATAGGCTTCAGAGTTGACACTAGTAAGAAACCACTAAGCTATGTTGCCTCACTAACTTATTTCAGAAAAAAAATGAATGAACGAAGTAACAAATCTTTCTTTTCTCTAATTTCATCAAAAGAAGCAGGAAGGGGTCGGTGCCGAACCTGAGGAATACGTAACTTCTTCCGGGGGGGTGCTCCTCGGTCACAGTCACCAGGCGCAGACGTCAATCGCAGGATCCCGGGCAGCCGGAAGAGAAGGGAAAAAAAAGCGCCACTATTTCCTGCCTCGTTCCAGGAGCCGGCAGGACTTGTCCGATTCTGAAAGTCTGGAGGCGAGGCTTGAACACGGCCTAGAAGGCGGTGTGTTGATTAGGGGTCCAAGGCTGCCGGAAGCGCTTCTTTTTAATCGGGTTGTGCCACAGGAACTCATTGCTTCTGGTGCAACCTCTAAAGATGTCCCCCCTTCTTCACTGCATCACGACGAGGTTTTCCTATTATGACCTTCCTGTGTTGCACGCTATTTTTCAACACTCTGGATCTTAAGGCGTCAATTCTACTGCTCACTGGTCAGGAAAGCCGCTAGCAATTAGGAAGAAAGAGAGACGAGGCGTGGAACGTAGAGAGAGAAGGGCGGGGTTTCCTAGGAACCCGCTTCGAGGTTGCACCGGCTCCAGGATGGCTGACACTCCCTCTCTTCCAGAGCCGCCGGTATCGGAAGAACTCAGTGGCGACTTCAAGAAACCAGCGCTCCCAGTGTCCCTGGCCGTGCGGGGCAAAGCCTCGGCCGCCAGTCCTGCAGGTCCCGACGAGGTGACGAAGGAATGCGCCACGCCGCAGCCGGACCCCGACTCCGGTGAGCCCGCCGCCGCACCGCCGCCCCTGCCCGACGGCGAGGAGACCAGCAGTCCGCGGGAGGAGCGCCTGTGCGCCCCTACGGCCATTTGCACCCCGGGCGGCCCTGCCCGGGCTCCCCCTTACCGGGAGCCGCCGTGGGGCGGCCCGGCCACGGCCTCCTACAGCCTGGAGACGCTGAAGGGCGGCACCATCCTTGGCACCCGCAGCTTGAAGGGGACGAGCTGCTGCCTCTTCGGGAGGCTGCCCGCCTGCGACGTCTGCCTGGAGCACCCGTCGGTGTCTCGGTACCACGCCGCGCTGCAGCACAGGACGTCCGACGCCGAGGGAGAGTGCGACGGCCACGGGCAGGGCTTCTACCTGTACGACCTGGGAAGTACCCACGGCACTTTCCTCAACAAAACCCGCATCCCGCCCCGCACCTATTGTCGAGTCCACGTCGGACACGTTTTTCGCTTTGGAGGCAGCACCCGCCTCTTTATCCTGCAGGTAGGTAGAAGAACCTGAACGCTGAAATCTCAGGACTTATTGTCATCGTGAGCTTTTTGGGCTTTAGTTGAGGAAGGAAATCGTCACATTGGGCACTGGAATTCCGCTTGAATTCTCATCTCCAGATCTCCGTACACATTACGGTATTTCTGAAAACACTTAAAAAGCCTCTTTTTTTTTTTTCTTGTCTTTTCTGTGCTATGATATCAGGGTCCGGAGGAAGACCGAGAGGCAGAATCAGAGTTAACCGTAACACAGTTGAAGGAACTGCGAAAGCAGCAACAAATGTTGTTGGAGAAGAAGATGCTAGGGGAAGATTCGGATGAAGAAGAGGACATGGATGCCGCAGAAAGGAAGAGCAATACTAGTGGGCAGGAGGAGGAGATGGGCTGCACCTGGGGCATGGGTAAGAAATAAAAATCGCAGAATCCTATGAGAATATTATTTTGAGTTCATTACAAGTGGTACCCCTTTTTTAAATCATGCACCTTTTTCACGACTCTGAGGTAGAGAGGGCAAAAACAATTTGCTTTTGAGATAACCAAAAGCCAGTCATTAATTTGCCAACTTAAAGAAATTGAATTATGAAAATCATATTTCAAAATCTGTTTTTAATGTATTTTCTTGTTCCTTAGCATACAATTAATCTGTTGTTTTCACACTGTTTAAAATAATATACTTAAGTGAAATTACATTCAGTCAAAATGGAATATTATTTAAGGTAGTCTCTTCAAGTCTTTCGTCTTTGATACACTGAAAGGTGGAATATCTACTCAGAGAAAACTGATCCTGTAGCCAAAGAGAAAATTTGAATTTTCCACAAATACTTGCCATTTTGCAAGATGTGTGTTCAGAAGATGTGGCTATAAAAAGATAGAAGATGGTCTTAATATGTAGATGGGAAAACATGATAAAATATCAGGAAATTACTGGTGCTAAGTGCCAAACAAAAGCTAAAAACGCTAAGTGTGCTGGAGTTAGGTATCAGAGAAGGGAGCAGTTCCTGAAGACTCGGCCCTGTGCTGTTGAGCATAGTGGCCACTAGCCACTGTGGTTACTCAGCAGTTGCATGTAGTCAGTCCTAATTTATTGTATTTATGCTGCCAGTGCAAAATGCACATTGGATTTCAAAGACAGTGTGAAAAAAGAATGTAATATATCTTGGTCATGGTATTATAGTTATTTCATGTTCAAATGATAATAAATTTATTTCTAATGTACTTAATAGAAAATGTAAAATTATATTTATTTTAGACAGCACTGACTTAGTATTTTGGGAAACTATAAGTTTATAAGTAGAAGAGTCTTCAGTTAGAACTTCAAAGTTGTGTGTATGAAGATGAACATCGAAATTGGTACTCAGGAGTGTGACTGATGACTTTAAGGAGCAATGAGTTTACCAGTCTATTTAGCCAGGGTGAGAATTGTTGGACCTGAGTGTGAGATGAAGAGAATGCCAGGCTAGGGAGCTCAGATTTCATTTCCAAAATGTGGTAGGTAAATTTTGCTAGTAAGGTGATAGAGAAAAAAAAAAACACCTAAAGTTTTTGCTGTAGAATCAAGTTTTGACTTTGCATACAATTTAGAAAACTAAAAGACACTTACTGTTGTAGTTTTACAGTTGTTTCTTCCAGCTCCAAGTATCTTTCTTTTTATTGCATACATCTTTATGCAGCCGAAAATGATAGTGGGTATCATTCACACAGCCTTTTCTCATGTCTGATTGCCTTTCTCTTCTCCTATACTCTAGGTGAAGATGCTGTAGAGGATGAGGCTGAAGAAAATCCCATTGTCTTAGAGTTTCAACAAGAAAGGGAAGCATTTTATATAAAGGATCCAAAAAAGGCTCTCCAGGGTTTCTTTGACCGAGAAGGTATGTAAATACATTTTACCTTGACAGTAAAATGTATCCATAGCAGTGCTGCTTTCCAGAGCTTCAGGTTGAAGTTCTAACTTAGAAATATTTTATTTGCTATCTTTATTTTTCCGTTCTTACCCTTGTGGTCAGGTGCTTCAAGTTCAATTTTGTTTTATGGTGCTGGGGACTGAACCCTGGACCTCTTATATGCTGTGTAAGTGCTCTATCACTGAACCCCTTAGTGCCAGGTTTATTTTGAAAACAGTAATAAAAATCTAGCCAAGTATTGTCGTGCATGCCTGTTAATCCTGGCACTTGAATGCTGAGGCAGGAAAACTGCAGGTTCAGCCCCAGCCTGGGCAACTTGACTGCTTAGCAAAACCCTGCCTCAAAACAAAACAAAAAAACAAAACAAAACTCACTAGATATATAACCCAGTGCAAAAGCCTTAGGTTTAATCTTTAGTACCAAAAGAAGAAAGAAAGACAGATCTTGTTAGTTTTTATATCCTTGGAATAAAGGAAGTACTTTTTCCTCATTTCTTTTATTACTCTTAAAAGATCGTGGACTTGCTGGAAGTAGTGGCACATGCCTATAATCTTCACTGCTCGACATGCTGAGGCAGGAGGATCACAAGTTTGAGGCTAGCATGGGCAAGTTAGTAATAAACTATCTCAAAATTAAAAGAAAAAAAGTGGTGCTGAGGGGATGCTAGAGATGTGTCTCGGTACTACAGTGCTACCTTATGTATGAGGCCCTGGATTCAGTCCTCATTATGGTGGAAGGAGGGTGTGGAGGAGTGGGGAAATGAGGATGTGGAATAGCATGGTGGATCCTGAACTTTAGTGATAGAGAAATTGAACTAACTTGTAATTTTTATACATAATTTATCTGATCTTTAATTCTTAAAATAGATTTTGACTTTATATGATTAGAAATGTTTCCAAAGAAGACTGTTTCAGTAAAGGTACTTTGAGAGAACACACACAGTATTTGGTTCCAGTACAACCCGTCTCTGGCTACCAAAATCCAAGGATGCTCAAGTTTCCTGTGTATGATGGCACAATATTTTCATATGCATAGTCTCCCATATACTTTAAATTATTTCTAGTTTACGTCTAGTATGAATGCTGTATAAATGGTTGTTACACTGTATTGTTCTGGGAATAATGACAAGGAACAAAGACTATATATTGAGAACATTTTTTTTTCATGGAATATTTTGAATCTACAGTTGGCTGAATTCCAATAATATATTATCCTTTACACACACAGAAGTGAAGATATGTACATATATACACGTATGAATGAACTAGCTGCTTTCTGCACTTAATATTTATGCTTCTAAAAACTAACTTTGGGAGCTGGTGATGTATCTCAGTAGCTAAAGTGCTTGCCTAACAAGCGCAAGGCCCTAGGTTCAGTTTCCCAACACCACATAAACTGGGTGTAGTAGCATATACCAGCACTTGGGAGACAGAGTCTGGAGGACTGCCATGAGTTCATGGTCAGCCTGGTCTACAGAGCAAGACCCTGCTCAGTAAATATATCAATGAGTGTCAACTGTAACAAAATAAGTACCTAAATCCACTGTTTAAAAAAGATAGGTAAACTAGAGTTAATAAATTTTATATAGAAAATTGACTGATTCTATTTTTTGGATGGTGGTAGGGACTGAACCCAAGGCCATACACATACTAAGCACATACTCTTAACACTGAGCTGTATGCCTAGCCTGAAAGTTGATTATTTTAATCTGAGTTTACTTTTCTCTGTGTCAAACTCATCTATTTTATTAAATGATAACCTGTAGGAGTGAAAAGTGAGATGTTTTGAAATTGAGTATTCACCAAGCTATGGAAACATGATGTCTTAATTTAATCTTTGCTCTTTTTTCTCATTGTATCAACTAGTAATTTTCAGAATCTATTACACATAGCTTTCTTTCTCCTGCAGGTGAAGAATTAGAATATGAGTTTGATGAACAGGGACATAGCACTTGGCTGTGCAGGGTGAGGTATGTTCTTTACTTAGTAATGTTCAATTCTGGAAAGTGGCCGATTTTTAGGTTAATTTATCATTGTAGACAACAAAAAGTCATTCTATAGAATGACTTTAGATTTATTTTAGGCCTTTGCAAAATTTGGTTCTTGATAGCTGAGTAACCCGTTTATAACTGGGAGGTGGGTGAGATAAGTAAGAAAAGATTGGAAGTTTAGTCTTGGCAAGGTAGAACACAATGAATTCAGGAGTTCGAGATGTCATCTAAAAAATACTATCATTACAGCATATTAATTGTTTTCATGAGAATTGAAGCATAGTACTGTAATATTATTCCCTCTAAACCAATACAGATTACCTGTGGATGATTCAACTGGGAAACAACTCGTAGCTGAGGCTCTTCACTCAGGGAAGAAAAAAGAAGCAATGATCCAGTGCTCGCTGGAAGCTTGTCGAATCCTGGATACTCTGGGATTGCTACGGCAGGAAGCAGGTTTGCACATGGGAATCATTTTTTCTTTAAAAAAAAGAAAAGTAGCTGGCCCAGCAGTGCAGGCCTATAATTTCAGCACTCAGACTGAGATGACAGGATTCCAAGTTTCAGTCCCAGCCTGGGCAACTTAAGGATTTAGTGAAACCCTGTCTCAAAATCAGAAATAAAAACAAGCTAGAGATGTACCTTAATGTGAAGGCCCAAGGGTCAGGAATAACAGCAAAAAAAAGAAAAAAAAAAAGAAAAAAAGAAAAAATGAAGCAGACTTCACAGGAAAAGTAGTAAAATTTTACGGGGGAAATGTGTAAATTTTACAGGATTTTTTGAAATCAAAAGAAAATTTCTGTCAGTCACTAATACAGCTATTGTTTGTATTCTCCCAAACGTTTTCTGTGCATGTGTGAATATATGTGTATAACTAGGGTTAGAGTGTGTTTCTGGCAATGGAGTTCAATGATAGAGTAGTTGTGTAGCATCCACACAGCCTTGGGTTCAGTGTCCCAGAACTGCAAAAAAAAAAAAAAAATTAAAACTACATTCTTTAACAAAAAGCACAGTTATATGCAAATGCACTCATTGCTTACGCTTTTTGGTGATTTTTTTTAACAGAATGTTCATGAATTATTTTATATATCAATATATTCAGTTTATTGTACTAAAAAGTCTGGCCTATATACCATTGTTTATTTGAATAAAACCCATGTTGTATTTTTAAATATCCTAAAATTAATTTTTATTATTTCCAGTAATTTGTATCTGGCTTAAACTAAAAGAAAGCTTGAAATAAAATATACCTGTTCCTTTGTTTCCTCAGTCTTTATGCTGTAGACCTTTTTTTCTTTTAGTCTTTTCTTCTGATATTTAAAAATACCCATATTTTGAAGAAACCAGAACATGCTGTTATATTTTAAGTCATTTGATTTTTTTTTGTTTGTTTGTTTTCATGTTTTTTGGTACTAGGGATCAAGCCTAGGGCCTTTACACTGAAGGACATATCCAGCAATTTTTTTTTTTTTTTTTTTTTTTTTTTTTTGAGAAAAGGTCTTACTAAGTTTCCCAGTCTGGGTTGAAACTTGGAATCCTCCTACCTCAGCCTCGCTAAGTGCTGGGATTACAGCTGAATCATTTAATTTAGACATTACTTACAGATTTTTATTAAATTAGTATTTAATGCGTATATGAATGTACTTACACAAATATTAGTCTCATCTTTTATTTTTGCTAAAGATAGTTGTGTTTGTCTTTTTTGTGTGTTTGGTATTTTTATGTTCTTTCCTATTCTTTTATACATTCCAGTAACCTTTCATTATGTTTTCCATTGTTCAATCACATTAATTTATAAATTTGGGGTTTTGGGGGAGCTGTTTCTCCTGAAGCATATTTCTCTGTTTTGAGGTCTTACTGCTTTCTACATCTGCTACAACACTCTTATATGAGACTTGACTTTGCTGTTATCCTTGAGAATTTCCTTGTCTTTTACTTGATATTGGATTTTCTGCTTCTCAGTTCTCATGGTTTTTGGCTCATCCTCTTGTTTTAGTGGTCTTTTTCTCATTTTTAGCTCACTGATTTTTTTTTTTTTTTTGGTGGTGGTGGGGGGGGGGACATGGCCAGGGTCTCATTCTGCAGCCCATGTTGGTCCTGAACTCACTATGTAGCCTAGGCTGGCCTTGTACTCAGGGCAGTCCTATTGTCTCAGCTTCCTGAGTGCTAGAATTACAGGCATTTGCCGCCATGCCCAGCTTATGTGGTGCTGGGGAATCCAACTCTGGGCCTTTCACTTGCTAGGTAAGCGCTCTAACCCTTGTGCCCTTAGCCCTTAAAGCTTATTTTCAGTCATCTTATGTATTTCTAGTATCTCGGAAAAGGAAAGCCAAGAACTGGGAAGATGAAGATTTTTATGATAGTGATGATGACACATTCCTTGATCGGACTGGCCTGATTGAGAAGAAGCGACTGAGCCGAATGAAGAAGGCTGGGAAGATTGATGAGAAGCCAGAGACTTTTGAATCACTGGTCAGTTTTGTTTGGAGAAGTAGCTAACTAGGTCCAGAGGAAACCTCTGGTTGGGAGACCAAAGCCAGTGGATTGCAAATTTGAACTAAGCCTGGACAGCTCAGCAATTTAGTGGGTTGTTGGAAAAGTCATGACATATTTTGTGTCTGTTTTTCAGAAGCCATTTATTTATATAAAGAACAAAGATCAGTCAATATTATGCTGCCCATTTTGTTCACTAACTTTTGCCATCTTTCAGTGAGCTTCATAACCTCTCATTCATAGAAGGACCTGTCTTTATCAGCAAAAAACTGAGCAAAGTACTGACTTACAGCCTCATCTGAGCTGAACATTATATCACTAGTTTTTAAGAGAAACCAAGTGGAATTCTGATGGCACAAGGTCAGGCAAGTGTGGCGGGTGTGGCGGCACATCCCATCCAAGCTCCAGACTTGTTGATAAGTGATCAGACTTACGTGTGGTTGCACATTTTCATGATGGAATACAACTCCTTGATGATTAATGAGCTCTGAATGTTTCTGACCTGCTCCATTTCTGACTTGGGCCAGTTCACCCCTCCTTAGGCAACCTGGTAGTCCCCCACTCCTAGGAGGTCACCATATTGATGCTGACCTTACTGCAGACACCTAATCAGCATAGTGCACTGCAGCCCAGAACTATTAGGCTCAAATGATCTTCCCACCTCAACCTACTGAGTAGCTGGGACTACAGGTGTGCATCACCACACCCAGCAAGTTCCACATGTTTCTGCATAATGGATTCATTCAAACTGTCCGATTGTTGACAGCACACATTTGATTGATTGGATTGATTGATTTGCTCCTTGGTAGGAGCTCAGAAAAATGTGACACCTTAAAAATCCCACCACACTGACAGCCTCGCCTTCTGATGAACGTCTGCTTTTGATGTCATTTGATACAAATCATCATATTGGGACCAAGACTATTTGCACACCACATTGTTACAAACAATCCAGTTCTCCAGGTGTCAGCCCCTTCAAAAAAGCATTGTTTTCCTCACATTTATTGAGCACATTGCAGATGTTTATACATACCATCAAATGAACTTCAGCTTCATGGGAACCCAAATATCGAGCTTGCTTCCATATCACAGCTTTTTCAGATGGTCATGAGTGCTTGAGTGATAAGTTTTCAATGTTACTACAACCTTTTGTGGTATACAATGTTGGTTTGACTCAGTCGATGCCCTTATTTTGTCATCATCAACACTGGTGGGCCTCCCTAACTGAGGAGCATCATTGAGATCAAAATGACCAACACAGGATTCTGTGAACCATACTGGCACTGATGGTCTTGTAGAGCATCATCACTGTAAACTGTGAGCAACTTTTCACCAGCGTGATGCATGTTCTTCCCTTTATAGAAGTAGAACAGAAAGATATGGAGAAAATACAATTTGATCTTCCATCTTCAACTTGTAAAATCTGTAAAACTCAACCAAATGGCTCAATTTTTTTTAACATGAAACTAAAATTGTCAGCTTTTAAATGACATAGCAATGGGACTGACTCTAGTACTTCCAAAAATGAACTAGTGCCATCTGTTGCAAAATGCACCATGACTTTTCCAACAGCCCAATAACAAGACCCTGTCTCAAAAAAGGGGGCGGTGGGAGGTCCTAGGAATGTACCTCAATGGGAGAGATTTGACCTCATTTACCAGTAGCGCGCGCACACACACACAAAAGTAGCTATGGTAGTTTACTTTTTAAAAAATAAAATAATTTATTATTTAAATCTGTTACAGTTTTAAAGCAATAGATGCAATATCTGGTACTGAAATATAACTTTGGTGATCTATAAATTTAACAGTAATAACTAGTCTCATCCAAGTTGTTAGCAAAAAAAATTTTACTCGTTGCTAGAGACTTTCCCCTGCCTTGAGCTGACCATTAATGAATGTCTTTGGATATGACATTACTCGCAAAAAAAGAGGAAAAAAAAATCCAAATTAGGGCATGAGGTGAATGAAGTAATGAAGAGAGTCAGTGATATTTTGAAAGGTGTTGTGTGGTCTCTAGTCTGGAACAGATTATTCTTCATGAAGTTACAGTAAGATGGCACACATTTAATATAACATTTAGTAATCAAATTTTAAAATATTACCCAACCTCTATCATTTTGATTCATTAATGGAAACAGATGCCTTGAGTGCTTTCTTTTGAGGAAAATAAAAGTCCAAGTTACTCTCTCCATTTAACTCTGAGTTCTTTAAATGAGAAATTAATTCAGCTACAAACAAAAGTTAATTTCATAAGGAATTATGACATAATCCCCTTAAATCTTAAAGTAACAATTGTGAAAGTAGAAAAATACTGAACAGAATTTGAAAGAGAGAACATTTGCTAATTCTTTACTGGGATGTTACAGGTTGCAAAGTTAAATGATGCTGAAAGAGAGCTCTCTGAGATTTCCGAGAGGCTCAAGGCTTCAAGCAAAGGTAAGTGTCATCAAATATTTATTGAACATCTACCATATAAAGAGCATTATACTAGGTACTGGGGCTATATTAGTGAATAAGATAAACAGAATACTGACTTTTTCTAATGAGTAGTATGGCATTTCAGAGCTAGGAAGATAATTAAAATCATTTAGTGTAACTTCTTTTTACTTAATAGTTGAGGGGTATGAACCCCTCAAGATAAAATTACGTAAGTCCTCAGAGTTATAATCTGTTTTCATTTGTGTGGGGGAGGGAGGGTACTGGGAATCTAGCCCAAGGCCTTCAGCCTTCACTGTCCTGGATTTGGTTTTATGTTGGTGGTGGTGGTGTTGTTTTTAAATTTAATTTTATTTATTTTTTGATACTCAGGATGGAACTCAGGGCATTTGCGCTGAACTACATCTCCAGTCCAGCCCCCTTTTTATTTATTTGAGACAGGGTCTCACCCTGGCTGGGTTCAAACTTGCAATTCTCTTGCCTTAGCCTCCCAGAGTGCTAGTATTACAGGCATGTGCCACCACACCTTGCTTAATCAGGCTTATATACAAATGTGTTATTCCTGAGATCTCTATTCTGGTTCCCTTGGCATTGCTTTAGAAAAGTAAAAAGTAAGTCCTCATCAGTAAAAGACAGGGGACTCTAAATCTTTTTTTTTTTCTTTGAAGAGAATACTGGGGAAAATAAAGAAGGCGAAGTGGGAAGATAGAAGAGGAAAGGAGGGTAAAGCTTCTGCTAGTCAGAAGAGGGACCTGGAAATGTGGGTTACCCTCTAAATTTACCTTTTAAATGCTCTAAGGTCTCTAAGGAGGGCCAAGAGGGCCTGATCTTTTTAACCCCCACGATTAGTCAGGGCAGAACTGTGAAGGTTTTGCTGAGAGATCAGTGCTGAATCAGATTAGGGCCCCCAAGTCCAGACTTAAGTCCATGCTCTTTCATGTCAAACATCACAGCCTACAAACCGGTAAGGACTAACAGACACTCTAAAACATGGTGAAATGAAAAGGCAAGATGCCAGGAGACAAAGTCACGTGTTGCTGATGAGGGAGAATGTTAGAGCCAGAGAGGGAGGTTGGTAGGAGGAAAAACTATCTGGTACCAATGGAAAAGCAATGAGGTTAGGAGCTGGCCATCCTGAGCAAAAGTGGGGCCCAGTAAAGGGGAGCAGCCAGAGGAAGTCAGGTTCCGGACTAATATCCCACAACCCATTTTTTACTTTTTTAATTTTAAGACAGAGTCTTGCCAGGTTGCCTAGGATGAGCTCAAACTTGTGATTGCCTGCCTCAGTATCCCAGAGTGCTGGTATTACAAGCCTGTGCACTTGGGCCTGGATGTAATCTGTTTCCTTATTCCTGATACTACCACTGTTGTTTGCTCTCCAGCTTCATGTTAGTATCTTTTTTTATGAAAACTTGGGCCAAATTTAAAAATACTTGGTGCCAGTTTATAATAGCCAAATTTTGTGAGAGGCCAATATGCTCAGGTGCAGATGACCGGACAAAGAAGAAGTGGTATATATACACAATGCAGTATTGCTCTGCCATGAAGAATGACAAATTTGGGTCATTTGTAGGAAAATGGATACACCTTGAGACCATTACTCTCAGTGAAATGAATCAGACCCAGGAAGTTAAATATCATATGGTTTCTCTATGAGAAAACCAAACCATAAAAAAGTAAGAGATACAGAAGAGAGTAAGAAGATGGACTTGGAAAGGGAAAAGGAAAGGGGTGGGGTAAGAGAGTAGGAATGGGAAATGAAGGTGATATGTAAATTTAAAAACAAAAACAAAAAATAACTGGTGCCATCTTTCTGAGCATGTGTTAATTATCTCTTTCTTGGACAGCTCTGTCAGAGTCACCATCTCAGGATTCATTAGATGCATTCATGTCAGAAATGAAATCAGGGAGCGCATTAGATGGTGTGTCCCGGAAGAAACTTCACCTGAGAACTTTTGAACTGAGGAAAGAACAACAGAGACTTAAGGGGTTAATAAAAATTGTAAAGCCAGCAGAGATTCCTGAGCTAAAAAAGTAAGTAATTTTATAATGTTATCTATTTGGATAAAAATTATAGAATAGAAATACAAGAAATTTGTTCTAGGGGATATGAGGGACATGGTAGGGATCAACCCCAGGGCTTCATATGTGCCAGGCAAATATTCTACCTCGGAGCTACATCCCCAGCCCAGAAGGCTTAAAATCTATTTAATTTGTGAATATGTAGGCTAGTAGAACCTTGTCATAGGGAGTTATGAAGTCCTGTTTCATTAAAAGACACTGAAGTTATTAATATTTTAGTGCAGAATAAACTTTTTTATTTTTAGTAAAAGAGATTGAATTTAGGGCCTGCACATTGAGCTACCCTCTCATCCCACCCCTTTTTAAATTAATTAATTAATTAATTTTTTGAGACAAGTTCTCCCTCTGTAGCCCAGGCTGATCCTGAACTTGCTTTGGAGCCCAGACTGGCCTTGGACTCATGGCAGTCCCCCTGCCTCAGTCTCCTGAGTGCTGGGATTATAGGTGTGTGACACCATGCCCGGCTTATGTGGTGCTGGGGAATTGAACTTGGGTACTTAGCATTTGACTTAGTGTTTCCTAGGCAAGCGCTTTAACTGCTGAGCCATTCTTCAAGCCTCCCCGTTTTTTTTTTAATTTTTTGAGACAGGCTAGAAGTAAGTCGCTAAGCTGCCCAGGGGTGGGGCTTCGACTGTGATCCTCTTACCTAAACCTCTTATAGTGATAGGACTACAAGTGTGCTCTACTACACCTGCCTTAGAGTAAACATTTTGTCAAAAAGTAACATGCCAAAAGGCTAAATCCTTGAGATATAAAGACCTGTGAATGTTAAATAGGTAACTAACTACCCAAGACAAAAGTGGGCAAAGTGTATCAACTATAGACCACAGAAAATAAATATAAATAGTTAACATATAAAAGGCTGCTCAACTTCCTTCATCGTAGAAATATAAGTGCTACACTGTAATACAAAATTTTATCTGTGAATTGGACAAAGATTCACCAAGTAGGATAATATGCCATGCTGATGTGGCTATGAGAAAAAGGCACATTTTAGAAGTCAAAATTAGAACTTTGTTTATACAGGGAAAATTGGCTGTATCTGTTTAGATTACAAATAAAAATACCATTTGATCTAATTATTTCTAAAAATTTGTCTCTCATATACTTAGGAAATGAAGAATTATATTGCAGCATTCTTTTTAATAGGAAAAAATGTGAAGCTGCTGAAATGTTTACCAAAGAAGATAGATTTCATGAATTGCGGATGTTCAGTAAGCACCATGTAGCTGAAAAAAATTAAAAACAGGAGCAACTATTTATTTCAGACATGGAACAGCAGGGTCCCTTGTGACAGGCCTATAATCCTAGCACTCTGGAGATAGACACAGGCGCTTGGGCAACTTAGCGGTTTAGTGAGACCTTATCTCAACATAAAAATAAAAAGTAGACTGATGATGTAGCTCCTTGAGAGGCCCTCTATACCATACCAGAAAAAGAAAGTGGTAACATAGTGAAAATATATTAAATAACAAAAGATAATAAGTAACAGAATAGTGTTTATGATAGGAATTGTCTGTGGTAAGGGAAGAATACATGGATAAGTAGGCCATTGTTTGTGTTGCATACAGTCTGTTTAGGTGAGTTTCCCTAAAAGTAGACTCTGAGACCAGGATTTGCCTGCAAGTGATTTATTGAGAGAGAAAAATGTACAGAGTAGGGCAGAGAAAGAAGCTAGGCAAAGATACGGTCTCAGGAGCTCTAATGACACCTCAGATGCCGTACGGGCCAGGGACTTTAAGGCTTTTCTGTCCCCACTCCGTTCCTTGACCATAGGTGTGTGTGTTGGAGGAGGCACAACAATTCTCTTGGGAAAGGTGCAGGTATGGAATATTAGCAGTCAGTGCCTACAGAAGCTAAGTGTTCCAATAAAGGGAATATGGGAGGGATACCAACAGCAGCTGCTGCTGTGTCTTTGTAATTATTTGCAGAAACCTAGTAATATCAATTGCCTTGTGGAAGAGAGCTGGCTGGCTGGGTGGGGGCAGCAATGAAACAGCCCTGTGGGTCAGACCCTAACTAATTTTAGAAACAAATGACTAGAAGTTGAGATTGGATGTAACTTGCCGTCTTTGTCTCTCTTTTCTTCCTTCTAATCATGAACCTGAGGTTAAAGCAACAGAACTGGGTTAGACCTCATTAGATCAGCCTGGACACAGCCACCTTTCAAAAATGGGATTCACAGTTTTATGCAATAGGGTTTCTGACAGTTTTAATTTGAATCTATGCTTAGTTATTCTTGACCTGATTTCCTTGGGATAATAAATTGTAGAAGATTTTAAAACCACAAAAAATTCCTTTTAATGCCTGTATCAGTCATTCCTAACAACCAGATGACAGATGACAGTTGTTTAACTAGCTAATTAATTTTGCAGTACCAGGGATTGAACCTAAGGACATCACGCCAAGAACATCCCCAGCACTTTTTCAATTTCTTTATATTGAGATAAGTTATGCTGCTAAGGTGATAAATTGGCCAGTCTAGGTTCAAATTTGTGATCCTCCTGCCTCACCCTCTGGAGTGCTGGGATTATAGTTTTGTGCCACCAAACATTTGTTTAATGTTTTTAGATACTTTTTTTGTTTCACAGTGCTGGGGATTAACCTCAGAACCTCACACACTCTGGGAAAGCACTCTACCACTGATCTACATCCCTAGTCCTTCAGTACTTCTTTTTAAAACATAATCTGTGCCTTTAAAAGGGGAGAAAATATTTCTCCTAATTTTGTTAACTTTGCTTTGAGGGAAATTATTGGAATAGATTAACTCAAATGTATTTACAGACATCAAGAAGATTATTGAGTAATTTGTAAACCAGAATTTGAGAACCGTTTTTTCTCAGACTTAGCTAATAATTATGAAAGAGAGAGAGAAAGAAGGAGAAAGAGAATATGCGGAGAATGAGAAAAATATCAGTGTAATCTTGGACAGTATTTAAAAGATTTGAGTTCTGTTTTTTTGTGGTCCATCAACGATTTTGAAAATATAGAGTACATTGTAGAAATAAGCAACCCTTATGCATGTAGTCCAGGTGGGTGGGCATCTCACCCACTTCCAGAGTTAAATAATACCTCTATACTGTCTAGTATTAACACCACAGAGCTACATGTACTATTAAAATTTTAAAAGTAAAATTTAAAATTTAGTTCTTTAGTCATACTAGCCACAGTTCATATGTTCATTGGCCTTATGTGATTAGTGTCTACTGTATTGAATGATGCAATATAAAACATTTCCGTCATACACAACACTGCTTTAGATAATGTTATTAAGCCCCTCATCTCTGTGTGTAAAACCTAAGACTTGATACTGAGGCATTATATAAATAGAGATATTAAGAGATATCTTCTTTTACATAGATGTAGAGATAAAATGTTTCTGGAGCCCTTGATAATTTACAGAAAATATATCCCCAAATTACTAGCAGGTATGTTCAAAGATTTATGTGTTTTAGTTAACAAATAATAGCTTCCCTTATCTGTAGTTTTGCTTTCTGAGGTTTCAGTTGTCTGTTATCAGCTGAAATAACTGTTTATAGAAATAAACAGTTCATATATATATATATATATATATATATTTTTTTTTTTTTTCCTGTGGTACTGGGGATTGAACCCTGTGCTGTCACATGGAGCTATACATCTAGCCCTTTTTTTAATTATTATTATTTTGAGTCAGGGTCTTGCTAAGTTACTAAGTTAGCTATGCTCAAACTTGTGATCCTCCAGCCCCAGCCTTCCAAAGTTCTGAGATTATAGGTGTGTACCATCCCATCTGGCACAATTCTTGTCTTAGTTACTTTTTTGTTTCTAGGACAGAGTACCTGGAATTCACAATTTAAGGGAGGAATGATGGATTTTAGCTCACCATTTCAAAAGGTCATAGTACCTACATGGGAAGCCAGCAGTGGTGAATGCAATGGCTAGAATACAGCTGGAGAGCTCTTCATGGCGTGGTATATGGGAAGGCAAGTGAGGGAAAAAGGGCAGAACCAGCATTCTGCCCTCCGGGTCAAGCCCTACACATCTGTCCCTGCCAGCCAGGCCCTTCCTCCCAACAGCACACAGTATTCATTGGTAATCCACAACATCCAGATACAAGAGGTTGCTGGAGGACACTCCCGATCCAAACCACAACAGTTCCTAAGTTTTCAATTGCAGGCTGCTTTGAGTAGCAGAATGAACTCTTCACACCAGCTTGCTGTGCCTGCCCAGATATGAGTCATCTCTTTGTCTGGTACATCCATGGTGTGTAGTTTACTTGCCTGTTAGTCACTTACTGTCCATTTTGGTTATCAGATTCTTGTCCAGATAGTGCTGTGCTTATTTTCAGGTGACCCTTATTTTACTTAATGATGGCTCCAAAATAAAAAAGTAGTGATGCTGGCAATTTCTATATGCCAAAGAGAAGACATAAAGGGCTTCCTTTAAGTGGAAAAGGTGAAAGTTCTTAATAAGGAAAGAATAAGTCATCTGCTGAGATTGTTAACGTCTATGGTAAGAATGAGTCTTCTTTCTACCCATGAAATTGCAAAGACAGGAAAAGAAATCCATGCTGGTTGTACTGTTACCACGGGGCATGAGAAGTATGGAAAGTCAGTATGCTTGCGTATGTGTATATGGGAGAAACGGTATATGTATGGTTAGTACTGTCACACTTTCAGGCACCTACGGAAGAGAAGCAGGGTACTATTGTATAGTGATTCCTAGGTCGGTCTACAAACGTCCGTTTGACTCATGACTTAACATTACTGATGGTGAGGAGGAGTTTAGCAGTGGAGTTGGGCTTCCTAAATTGAATTGTCAGCTCTATCAGTTACTTTTGGGCACTCGGTGGCCAGTCATGTAACTTCTTTGTCACTTTCCTCATCTATAAATTGAAGATAATGGGGATGTAAATATAAAATACATACTACATATGTTTTATATTTTATATATATATATATAATATTATATTAAAATTTAAAAAAATCATTGTTTTCACTTATACTATTTGTAACTCTGTGTTTGTGGAGAAAAGATAAAAATTCAGGAGGCATATCCAAAATAAATTATTAGTGTGTTTTAATTTTGTCTCTATAATCCTTTAATTTGGATATGACCAGCCTGTGGTCTATTTTGTTTGTTTGCCTTGGCCCACATATAAAAATACATATAATGTAGTTAATGTATGTAAGTACTAGAACTTTCTTTTACATTTTTTTTATTATAACATTAAAAAAGATCAAGGGCAGAAAACCAGTGGGCCACAAGTTGGACATGGCTGCTTTAACTTGATAAGTCAGTCCCTTGGCTTGTTCTGGGCTATCAATAGAAGACATGTATCAGTTTCGTCCAGAGCCTCCCCTCCTTTGGTCAGTCTGGTTGCCTGGCTTCTCCTCCATTTCCTACTTTAGGTACTGGCCTAGACACTGTGTATCTTCTTGTATTTCAGGGTTGGACTTGGAAGTGTTGCAACTGTGTCTCCCAGCCCTATCCCCCAAGCAACTCCTCACTGTGATTCCATCTGCTTTCAACTCGTTTGGGCAGGTCTTTTACACATCCTCCAGGGCAGCCCAGCACAACCACTTATGCAGCTTTAAATATCAATTGTTCACTGTAGCTGGAGAATATCTGCGTTGTATTTTGTTTTCTTACAGGAGCCTTCCTGAGCCCTGCAGGCAGGGGTGTGAGGCACATGACTTGGTGGAGAGTATTCCAGGGTCAGGCAGGCAGGATTCTTTTGGGGGCTTTAGCAGGGGAATGGGCTCTGACTGATAGATGAAATGGCAGTGAGGCTGGGTCCCAGAGCGCCGTCAGGCAACAAGACCTAGATAAAGATGGCGGTATGGCAAGCTGGGCTTCAGGGTGGTCATGTGGGATGCTGTGAGCCGGGAGTGGCAGTCCTGTCCCTATATTCCAGTTTGCAGCTAGGACAGGCAGGTTTCAGGCTTTCTTCCCTGGTCAACTATAATTCTCTGATGTTTCGTCTGTCTCTTCGTGCCACCTTATTGCCACCTCTGCCCACTTCTCTGTGTCCATCTTGTTACTGTTACCGTCACCTATGTTGGTAAGTTGAATATCCGTCCTATCAGCTTCAGCTGTCTTCCCTGTTGTTTTGTGGCTCTCCTCCCCCACTTTTCTAATTTCTGCAATCTCTTCCTAGTTGCTTTTCAGCTTTGCCCTAATTGGCTTCTTTTACAGCTGTCTACAGCCAGTGCACATGTTCACAGGCTCAACAGCTGTAGTGTGCCTAACTAAGCAGGATATCCTAACTACCCCATGCATGTTTTTGAAAACTTTTTTATTCAGAAATGTTGTTCATGTTTATGGTAGATGTAAACTCTGGATAAGTAAGGCACTCTTCAGAGATTGGTGGGTAAAAAATAAGATTTCATACTATGGATCCTTCTCCTGCTGTTTTATATATTTTCCTTCACCAGTGACCTTTAGAGAGTAGTCATCGTTTTTTAAACATGAAGTCAAACCGCGTGTTCCACATTGCTAGACTAAGGGGATAGCTTCATCTTGCCCCAATAGCTCTGTTCTTAAAAGTCATCACTGTCATTATACATTCAAAACTCTACTGGCCCAAATACCTCTTGCTTTTTCCTTTTTTCTTTCTTTGTCTTTCCCTTTCCCACTGAGATTGAACCCAAGTCCTCACGCTAGGCAAAGGTTCTGACACTAAATTACAACTGCATCTCTTTTTAATTTTATTTGAGACAGTGTTTCACTAAGTTGCCCAGGCTGACCCCAAAATTGCAATCCTCCTGACTCAGTCTCCTCAGCAGCTGAGATTACAGGGCTGTACCACCATACCTGTGTAAATACCTCTTATTATATACTCAGACAGTCATTCTGTGGTGATTTCTCTCTTGTCAGAAGTTTCCTTGTCAGTGCCATATTTTTAGATAAAACCTTGAACTGAGTGGATATACATAATTGTTCCCTTTTTTCTAGGACGGAAAGTCAGTCTACAAACTTAGAAAACAAAGCTAAGAAGCTCACATTTCCTCTCTTTGGGGCCATGAAAGGAGGAAGCAAATTCAAATTAAAGACTGGAACTGTAGGGGTAAGTTTTAAGTCCCGGTGCTAAGCTTCTAGGTCTTACATTAGCCCTGGACTAGTTTGTGTCTGTCATTTTCTTTCTTTTTCTCTTTTTTTCTTTCTTTTGATTCATTTCATAGTGATTTATAAAACTGATCTTTAAAGAAGGGCTGTATGCTTGGTATGTTCATATGTTTCTCAGAATTTGCATGTTGGACTTTTCTGTCTGCTTGGGTTTACCAGGAACTGATAGGTTGATTAATGCTAATCAGTTTGCAAGTAACTGATTTGTAAATTAGAATGCTAATTGAAAAATTTCTAATAAATGTTGGATTTAGGAATAGATCTTGTGCATTAAATGCTTTTAGTTTGGTGAATAGATACAGTATTCAGACTCAGTTGACATTTTTTGGTAGTAATAATATACGCACCTGCCTCTGACATATGATTTTACATCCTTGATTTAATTTTTTCAACACCTAATAACATGTGGGAATTGCTGTATCTTACAGATGAGGAAACAAGAATTTGAAATAATAGATCATTCCATCACTATGTAACTAAGGTGACAGTCAGATCCAATTTTTCTGCCTCTTGAATTTTATGATCTTTCTAATCTATAGTAACTTACTCATGTGAGTTTTTGCTTTGTATACATTCTTACTCATAGATTCAGCTTTTAAAACATTTTCAGTATTCCAAAGGGCTGAGCTTTATGTATTAGTTTGAGAGAGCTGCCATAACAATGCCACAGATTGAGTGGCTTAAACCCCAGAACTTGTATTTTTTCACATTTTAGATGTTGCAAGTCCAAGATTAAGGTGCTGGCGGAGTTGTTTCTTCCTTGGCTTGCAGATGGCTGCCTTCTTGCTGCCTTGTCATATGCTGGTCCCTCTTACATTTGCATCCCTGATGTATCTGCTAATGACACTAGTCATTGGTATAGGGACTTACCCTAAATGCCTCATTTTAATTTACTTTAAAGACCTTATTTCTAAATATAGTCACATTCTGAGTTACTGGGGCCTTAAGCTTGAATTTGTGGAGAGACACAGTTCAGCCCATAATACTTTGAATTAAGGCTAACTTTACTCTTATGGCACAGACCTAAAGTCCCAGCCATGTATTCTGAATGAGTCTGTGGTTACCTAAGGTTGAGACTTTGTGTGAGGTGGTAATATTTATGTTTTGTTTTCCTGTGTGTGTGTGTGTGTGTGTGTGTGTGTGTGTGTGTGTGTGCGTGTGTGTGTGCGTGCGCGCGCGTGCATGCATGCGCATGCATGCTCACATACACTCTTCCCAGCCCCTGCTGCCCTATGGTGAGGGAGCCTCCTCATCACCTGGGCACCAGCAGTTGGAGGAACAGGATCCAAGGCAATGGCAGCAGCCTCAAGTCCGAGATCATCATGGATTGTAATTCACTGACCAGCCCACTGGCTGCAGCTGTTCATCTTGCTCTAGGGCCAGTGCCCCATGGCCCAGTCCCCCTCTTCTTCCTCCTCATTCGGCTCGGTCCTTGTGCCATGCGCCCAGCTGCTGTGAGGTGAGGAAAATTCTGTGGTTACAGCCCCCCAGATGACCCTGTGTCATCCCTGTGAGGCCTACAGCTCTGCTGGAGAGGAGGAAGAAGAGAAGGTAGCTACATCATGCTGGGTGGCAGGCAGATCTAAGAGATATCATTATGTTTCCAGGACCTTTGGAAAACCAGATTGTCTTTCTTCTTGGAAAAGGTAATCTCTAGGGAAGCCCAAATGTGGAAGGTGAATGTGCTGAAAATGCCAACAAATCAGAGTGTTTCTCCATCCGAGAGAGATGAAGTAATTCAGTGGCTGGCCAAACTCAAGTACCAATTCAACCTATACTGAGAAATATTTCCTCCGGCTAGCAGTCTTTTGGACAGGTTTTTAGCTACTGTAAATGCTCACCCAAAATGCTTGAGTTGTATTGCAACCATCTGCTTCTTCCTAGTTTCTAAGACTGTTGAAGCAGATGAGAAAATTCCAGTGCTGAAGGTCTTGGCAAGAGATAGTTTCTGTGGATGTTCATCATTTGAAATTTTAAGGATGGAGAGAATTATTCTGGTTAAGTTGAATTGGGATCTTCACACAGATATACCATTAGATTTTCTTCACATTTTCCATGCTGTTGCAGTGTCAACGAGGCCTCAGTTACTTTAAGTTTGCCCAAAGTAAGCCCTTCTCAACCTTTGGTGGCTCTTACCAAGCAACTGCTTCATTGGCTTATAACCAAGTTCTGCAATTCAAAGGATCCACACTTGCTGTCACCATGGTTAGTTTGGAAATGGAGAAACTCATTCCTGATTAGCTTCTTAGAATTGAACTGCTTCAAAAAGCCTGGATGTATAGCTCCCAGTTAATCCATTGTTGGGAGCTTTTGCCACATCACCTTTGTACTCTGCATTCTTTCCTGCCTCTAAATTCTGTTTATGTCTACCATCCCTTCAAGCACATCCTGATGACCTATGATAAAGGAGCATTCAGAGTACATCCCTCCTTTGTCTGAGGCCCAGATTTCTCCAAGGACAACAGCAAGTCACAAGTGCTAGTCAGAGATAAAGGAGTCTTCTACGACTATCCCCCAGCTGCCAGTAGGTGCAAGCATACCTCTGCTAAATGCAAATTAGAGGAAATGGAAGTGGATGACTTCTCTGATGGAATCAAATGAATTTATAATGAAGATAATGCTTCAGAAAATGTGGGTTCTGTATGTGGCACTGATTTATCAAGACAAGAGGGAGATACCTCCCTTATCCATCTTTGCAGCCTGTTTCTGATGTACTTTCAACATGTGTTACCTTACAGTGCAATGACATTACCTGACCATGTGGTTTTGAAGCCTTTAGAACTGGTTTGGAGGAATCTGGAAAAGTTTGAACATGTAAGCGAGAAAAGACTTATGATGCTGTGAGCCAAGTTTGATGGGAGACTCTAGTCAGAGGTCAGAAAACCAGAATGCTGATGAAAGTGTAGATTTTAAAGGTCAGGCTCAAGATGTTTCAGAAAGGAAGGAGGATTTTGTTAGCCATTAGCCTAAAAACCATGATGGGGGCTGAAGGAATAGCTCAGTGGTTAAAGAGTGTCTGCCTAGCAAGCTCAAGACCCTGGGTGTGAGTCCTTAGCACCACATAAGTTGGAATTTTGCCCTTATCCAAAGACTTTGCTTGAAAACTGAGATTAACAGAGGTAGACTATTTAATCCAATGGAAGAAATTTCAAAACAACCCGGTGTTCAGGCTGTTCCATGGGTATTGCTTGAGGCTTTTAAGCAACTATATGACAAAAAGCAGAAAAAATTGCAGAGAAAAATGATATAAAAATTTTCAGTTTTGCCAGTTTGAAAGGTGCCGCAAAAGTAGGGCAGAAGAACACGTTTATTAAAAAGATTTGTATTAAAAAGAAGTCAAGTACTTGAAATCAGGACTACGAAAAAAGATACCTTGAGGGTGTGTTAGGAATCAATAAGACCCCACCCTTTACCAATTAAAGGGTGGAAAGGTGAAAGCCCTTCCTCTGAAAATATATCCCAAGACAACCTGCAGGGCCAGAGAAAAAAGTGTTAAGGGAATCCTAACAAGCACAAGGTCTGGATTCCCCAGCACCACATAAACCAGGCATGGTGGCGCACGCCTGTAATCTCAACACTTGGGAGCCTGAGGCCAGAGAATTGCCATGAGTCCAAGGCCAGCCTGGGCTCCATAGTGAGTTCAGGACCAGCCTGGGATACAGAGTGAGACCCTGTCTCAAAAAAAAAAAAATAATAATAAAGGCTCATAGACGGACAGATTCCATGTGAAAGTCCTCCTTCTGGTTCTGGCAGGTTTCTGTGAGTTTATCAATGTAAAGAGATTGTACATTCTATCCATTTAGGTTAACCTCCTAGAAGAGATGTGTCCCTTTTGTCATTATGTAGAACACTTTGTGGTTTTGTTTCTCTTGTAGAAGTTGCCCCCCAAGCGTCCAGAACTTCCCCCGGCTCTGTTGAGAATGAAGGATGAGCCTGAAGTAGAAGAGGAGGAAGAGGAGGAAGAAGAAGAGAAAGAAAAAGAGGAACATGAAAAGGAAATGGAGGGAAGAAGCAGTAGGCTGCCACAGGAGACAGAGTCAGAAATAGCAGTGCAAGAAACGAGTGCTCCCACTGATTTCCCAGCTCCCGAGGAAGCAAAATGCCATGGTAAAGTGTTTCTTCTCTTCCCTGTGCCCTTCAGTGGGATGGTTGCATTAATTGTCGATAGAGTTAAAAATTACAGCCAGTTCTTGCCTTGCATTTTCACTTTGTATATATGATATGCTAACAGTAAAGTTTTTTTCTTGGTCTTCTCTTTTTTTTTTTTCACTGCCAGTCACTACTTTTTCCACTGCAAATTATGGACAGGTATTTCCAGTCTATTCCAGAATTGCAAAAGATTGAAATCTAGAATCTGAAGCCATAGTGTCTTAGAATTAAACCTGAGCTGCTGCCTCCGTACGAGTTGGAGGGCAGTTGAATCTTGGATGGTGAGGCCTGATCAAGTGGTCTTAGTCATTTATCTCTCCATCCCTAAAAGAGGCTGAGCATTATTGTACCTAGTGGATGAAGGGTCATACCCCTGGGGGTGTAGCTCAGCAATAGAGTGCTTTCCTCACAGGACCAAGGCCTGGGTTCATTCCCCATACTGCACAGAGGGAGAAAAGGAAAGCAAGCTTCCTGAGTGTGGAAACATGAACCTGTAATCCCAGCCACTTAGGATGCTGAGGCTGGAAGGTTGTAGCTGGGCAAGACTGTGTCTGAAAATAAAAAGACTCCGGATGTAGTTCAGCAGTAGGAACGCACAGGCCTCAATCCCCAGTACTGCTCTGTTTATAGTACCTAGCGGGGAAGTACCCTCTTAGAAAAGATCTGATGAAAAATGTTGAAAGAAGGAAGTGAATTTTTTCTCTTTTGGTAGTAGGAATTGAACCCTCACCCTTTTTTATTATTATATTTTGAGACAGGTCCTTATTAAATTGCCCAGACTGGCCTCCTCCTGCCTTAGTTTCCTGAGTAGTGAGCTTACAGGCATATGCCACTATACCTGGCAGAAGAGATTGATTTTAAAATACTTTTTATTGGTGATGAGAAGAATATATGTTCATTTCAGAAATTTTAGATCATCTGTGAAAGTCCGAGAAGAAAAATCTCCCAAAATCTCATCCCTAGAAATTACAGTTTATCTTTTAGTACTCTGTTATCACTGGTCAACTGCATTATTTTCCTGAAGGTTGCCAAAATGCTTAGTAAGATTAAACTCTCAGAAAATAGAAAGCATGAGGAAAAAAATATTAACTGGCATTAAATGTGTGTAGGAATGCGTGGGTATCTCCTTCAAAAAAAACTAGGCTTACTGACTTACACTAGGCTTGAGATGTAGCCCTTCTCTCAAATTGCCTTCAGATATCTGAGGAAGGAACTGAAAAAAAAAAATACCGTTTCTACATTTGTGGGAGGTGCTTTGGTTACATTTGTTTAGTTACTGGAAAAATACCTTTCCTTTTCAAAAGGCACTTATACATACTTTTTTTTTTTTTGTAATCTTGGTCTCTCCTTAATCCCTATCAGCAAAAAGGAAAGCAATAAGAGAAGAGAGGGTGTGTGTTTTAGAGGATCAAAGTATATCTGTATAAAAATACTATAACTTTTCCCCCTAAATTATTTCTTATTATTATGTGGTACATAGTTATTACATTCAATTTGAGGATAGCATAGGTTTTTAAACTTCTTTTATAAGATTAAATTGTAACTGTAACTGTTGAAGGATTATTCTGGGCCTTTTCCCTCCTCTGCTTTCTCATTTTTGTTTGGTTGTTTGTTTTGATTTTTACAACAGCATGAGGATTACATTATACATTCTATTTTACAGCCAGTTTCTTCCCTCCCTTCATGTCCTAAGTGTTGCTTTAAAATGTAGTTTTTTTAATTTGAGTACGTGGGTGGGGGTGTGTTGGGGGAGGGGGTGGCAGAGAGCAAGAGTGCTGGAGTACAGATAGGTGGATGGTGGAAGCCCTAGGTAAGACTGTTGCCCTGACATCTGAGAGTCTCTCTAAAGGTTGCAACCTTCTCCAGAATGCAGTGGAACGTGCCACAGGCTGAAACTCACCTGTCTCGCAGGGTGGGCCTGAAGCCCCAGAAGGCTGCTGTGCTTGGATGCCATCAGAACCTGCAGGGACCATTGCTCCGACACAGTGCTGAGTCCAGGGTGGTCAGGGTACACAGCTCTCATGAATGATGGCTGCGCTTAGCTACCATCCAGCGCCTTGTAGAGGAGAGGAGGCCTCCCCAGCCTGGAGCCCTTAGCTACAAAAAGAAGGACTTTTCATCTGCTGGGGCTTATTATCTAGTGTTACAACCCAGGGGACTCCTTCAGAAAAAAAAGGAAGAGCTGGATCTATTACAAGACAAATCTATTAGTCTTTATCAGCGGTTTAAAAAAAAAACATGTGGGCAGTACGGGAACGTTTTAATAACTTCTGGTGTTTGGTTTAGAACATTTTATTATGCATCACTTCAAGGAATGAATGTCGTTCCTTTTCTGGAGCTCATCAGGCTGCCCAGCAGTGTGGTGAACATCCTGAAGAACTCCCAGAGTGGGAATGCCCTGATCACTTATGTCATGTTTGAGATTGCCATACCAGTCCCTGCACCATGACTGTAGGAGGAATGTCCTTCACTGTGAAGTTCCTGTGGAGTTGTGGCTCCATGTCAACCCCACCACCCATCAAGGAGTATCTGCAGGACTGGATGGAGGAGACCAAGGAGCTCATCACAGAAAAGATAGAAGAGACAAAGTGCAGATTCACTGAAAAACTATAAGAAACGAAAGAAAAGGTTTCCTTTAAGAAGAAAGTGGAGTAAGATGCCTTCTGTACCGACCTTCAGGCTTTCCCTGTACTTTTACTCTCTGAAGACTTCGGCGGACAGACATGCTTCTGATCCTTTTTTTTTTTTTTTTTTTTTTTTGGTTACTTAAATATACCAGTTCTCCAAGGATAAAAGAACTGAAATACCTTTTAAAAATAAATTCTACTAGAAAAACTTTTGAAAGGAAGACATAAACCAAATGTAAGAACTTCTCAGCAGTAGAGGCAGTAAGCAGAGGCAGGTTGATGTCTCAGAGGTCAGCACCTTTTCCCAGGTCTGCCAGAGTCCATTTGCATTGTTTTACCTGCAAGCGAGCTGTGTCAGCAGATAGGTGTCAGCTCCTTAGGCGCCTGTGGCCAGTAACAGGATGGTAACACTGGATCTCCGTCTTTCTGTCGTTCACTGAGGCTTTCCTGTATTCTGGATGGCCATGGGGAGAACATCTTGCTCCATCCACGCTGCCTGTGTAGGAGGATCTTAGTCCTTCTGTGAAAAAGCATCCAACAGTTATTTACCAATTAAAGTGGAGACTTTATGTGAAGAAAATTCAATAAAACCTCAGTCCTATGTATGTAAATAAATGTTTGGTTCCATGTAAATAATAAGTGGACCCTTGGAGTTTTTACCTAAAGCTTGTCAAAATAACATTTTTAAAGCAAATATATGGCCACAGTACTTCTTCAAGCACGTGTATTGGGGTGGTCATTCCTAGAACATGGGATTTGCTTTTGTTTGTGCCCACTTTAGCTGACGTTCTGGAAGAAAAATGATTATTGAAGCCAGATATCCATCAGCAATGACTGAAGCTCCTGGGCCTCAAGCCTGGAAGGCCTGGGAGCCCACAGGGTGCTGGCTGCCCTCTCATAGTGCAGCCCTTGAGGTCTATGTCTCAGTCTCCAGCATCTCAGTCTGAGTTAATGTGGTTTCATTGTGGAACAAATCTTAAAAACTGGGGTTACAGGTTTTCTTTCTCCCATTTTATTAATATGTATATATGTGATATGTAATGTTTACATTGAGCTTGAATATTTTGTGCACGTATATGTCACATCAGCATTACAAACTCTTCCTCGCTACTACCCTTATTGACCCTCCCACACCCTTCCCTCTTTAACCCCCACAAACCCCCTCTCATTAATTCTATGAAATAATAGTATTCTGGGATTCTCATATTAGTGAAACTACTCAGTATTTTTTAAAAATGTTTTTTACAAGGGCATGGTGGTCTCATATATGTATGTATCATAATTTATTTGACCACCTGTTAAACATGTAAGGTATCTTTTTAGTATTTACTATTGTAAACATATTTGCAAATAATAAATTTTGATGTTCAACTCTGATTTAAAAGAATATGGCCATGGATGCAAAAATTCTAGGCCAAGGATTATGCAGTTTTAAGGTTTTTGTTAAGTGTTTCCAGTACTTCAGAGTTGGCTAGTTTTTAAAGTAGAATATTAATGTGTCTGTTAGACATCTGGAGGTACATTTATTGAGAACCTTAAAGTGAAGTGAAGTTGATGGTAGTAAAACTGGATGATATATATGTATGCAGCCTCTCTTGCTTTGTTTTCATTTTCTTGGCTTTCTACCATGAATTAAATAATAACAGCAAACTTTGATACTGTTTTATATCTTTATAGAAAACATGTCTCCATGCAGTGAAGTAGAACAGAGTAAAGATTATCAAGAGATTAGTGAAAAAGCTTCATCAAGAAAGGAACCCTCAGGTAGGTAATGTAGCACAGGGGTCCCGTGGGTGGGTTCTGAGTCCTTGAAATGACAGCTGTAAGCAAGAGATGAGTAGCAAGTGAAGCTTTACTTCCTGTGAGCACACCTGTGTGAAGTTTCAGTGCTGCTCCACACTCCCCTCCTGTTGCAGCTAGCCATTTCAAAGCTATTCTGCAGCAACCTACTGGATAACAAGTACCATCCCCTCCCTTGCCCTCTGTCCCTGGAAGAATGATGTTCAATTAAACTAGTCCTTGACGTCAAAAAATTTGGGACCACGTGATAGTGTATGCCATTGCTGCTTTGCATGTTGATGACCAGTTTCATATGGAGGGGTTGGCAGCTGACCTGTAAGACAGTACAGGGCATGGCTCTACATATCCTAAGTAGATGCAGCCACGAGGGCCCTGGGTGAAACTGGAACATCGAAGAAGTTTGTGTTGGTGCTATTTGCCTTTCTTTTACCCCTCCTACCTCCTGGGGTATCCTTTCCCTGCACTGCAATGTGCCTGATGCCTTGATGCTTCCCTCTAGCCATACAGAGCCTTCCCCCACTTTTCATCTCCCCAAATTAAGTGCCACAGAAGTATTTGAACCCTGTTAACATAGTTGAAGGGGTGGTCTACTGAAAGGACTGCTTTTCTCTGGTTTTACTGGTAACAGTTAAGTTGTGGAACAATAAAAGCAACATCATCATGTGCAAGCTTGTAGAATAGCCTTAAGATTTAAAAACTAGGGATATTAGTGAGGGAAGAAATTCTCTCTTCAGGTTTATTATTTGTTTACTGTGGTGCTGGGTGTTGAGCTCAGGATTTTGCATGAGGTAGATACAAGTGTGTGACTTTGGATACTGACTTAACAGTTCCAAGTAGCTGTAGCCCCCCTCCTAGAGATCTGGACCGACTTTAATTTTTATTTTTGAAATCTCATTTTTTTCTCTTCATCCTGTTTCCTAAAGCTGTTCATATAGTTGAGGTAGACTCTCACTGACTTACCCAGTCAGTCCTCAAACTTGAGAGTCTCTTGCATCAGCCTTCAGAGTACCTAGAATTTCAGCAGTGTGCAATTGTGCCTCACTTCTTAATGTAGCTTTTATAATGGTAGTTTGTTACTGATTTTTTCCAGTAATTATAATACTCTCCTAGGAGGTATTTTTATGCTCTTTTTAAAAATAACTGTTAACCATTTTTTTTCTTAAATTAGCATCAAAGAATGAATATGAGAACATCAGTGATGAACTGAAAAAGAAAGCTTCTGGTCCAAGCAAAGTAAGTACTCCAGTTCTCTGAAAGTAAAAATGATTGTTTTTGCCATGAGCCACAAACACAGTGTGAATCTTAACAGAGTTCCTAGCAGTTTTAGCCCCTTCCTAGAAATTTAGATTCTCTATAATTTTTATTTTTGAATTCTGTATTCATGTCTCTGTCCATCCTGTTGCCTATAACTGCTCAGATACAGGATACCTCTTTTATTAATCTGTGGCTCTTTCTTCATATCCTAGTGTGCCATACAAAACTATTAGAATATCATGTTCTTATTTTCCTTTATTAATACACAAAAGGTATACTTAAGGTACTTCTTTCTATATCTTACTTTTTTAAAGCCTGTCGTGAAAATCATTGTATATCTGCATGCCAAGAACTTCCTACTAAATAGATATTTAACCAGTTTCCTATAAATGGAGTCCTCAGATTACTTTTCATCCTTTATTGTAACAGTATTGTAATGAATAATCTCGTGTATAGGCAGTTTTGTATGGGTATGGTAAGACCCCAGAAGGGGATTGCTAGCTTATATTGAGAGATCCTTAAGACCATCCTCAGGCAGTTCACAAGAGAACTTTCAGGATGAAGCATATGGCTGTACTTGAGCTATTATTTCCAAAAGCAGAAGACAGCAGGCAGCTGGGATGAAATTGGGGATGTAAGGGGCTTCTTCTAGTGCAGACCCACCAGATGTGCCTAATTCTCTAGCAATAAGTTGTTGCAAATGTGAAATGTTGCCAAGTAGAGAATTCATTAGAGATTCAGCCAAGGAGTTTTGTTGCGGATTAATCACCTAGACATTGCCTGCCTGGCATGTACCCAAATTACAGACTGCCAGACAGAAAGCAGGTGTGCAGCGTGAACCTCGCTGTTTGTACTGTGAAGCACAGTGAGTCACCCTTACTCAGCTAGGGCAGTAGTAACCCTTGGGAGATCTCAATGCCTACAGAACAGCCAAAGAACAACCTTGCAAACAGGTCTTAAAGTGTAGCCGTCAGGCTTGCTCTATTAACATTTTTTCCACCTAAGTCAAAAGGTAACACCACATTTTCCCTGGGTGTTATTCCATTAAACACTTGTTCTACATGTTTACCACCCCTTGTAAAGAGCGTTACATCAATCTTATTGCTGAAAATCAGCATGTGGCAGCTTTATGGAAAAAGTTCAAAATTAGCTAGAGAAAGCTCTCACAGACAGGTTACTGACAGGAGGATCACTCACGGAAGCTGTTCTCTCTTAGGTTTTTGTTTGCCAGCACATCTAAGGACTATAATTTTTAGAGCTGAAATTCTTTTGAATAAAATCTTCCTTTTCTTTGCAGCTTTTACCTGTACTTTCTTCAAAATATCCTGAAGACGACCCAGACTACTGTGTGTGGGTCCCACCTGAAGGTATATTGGATTTTTCTTTGAAATGTCTTTATTTATATTTTTAAATAGGTAATACAGATTTAAGGGTGAGAGTAAAGTAATAAGAGTAGATAGTGAAGATCTTCCTTCTGGCAGGACGGATGAAAAGATCCAGAATAAACCCAGCTTCATGGCACAGATTTGTATTCTAGCACTTGAGAGGCTGAGGAAGGAGGATCATGAGTTTGAGGCCAAATGAGGCTACATAGTGAATTCAAGGCCAGCCTGGAATATGTAGTAAGACCCTATCTTTAAGGGAAAAAATTTAAAAAATCTAAAAAGACTGATTAACCAAATACAATTTGGTATTTTGTGTATACTTTTTGGATTCTTCCTTACTCAATGTCTAAAAAAAAATGTACTCAGTCAAATGATTTTCAACACTACCTAGATAATTTGATGATACTAAGTGTGAATGATGTTATGTATGGGCTATTCGTTTTGTTTTGAGACAGCGTCTTACTCTGTAGCCCGTGCTGGTCCTAACTCACGATGAATCCCAGGCTGTCCTTGAACACATGACAGCCTTCCCACCTCAGCCTTCTGACTGCATGTACCACCATGCCCAGTTTATGTGTTGGTGGAGAATTGAACCCAGGGCCTTGCTCTTGCTAGGGCAAGCATTCTAACTGTTGAGCTATGCCCCCGAGTCCTGGTGTTACAGTTTTTTTGGGTAAAATCCTTACATTCTAGATAAATATACAGGAGTGGTTTTGCAAATAGAATTACACCTGGGATTTATCTTAAAGTAATCCAGTGGTGGGGAATGAGAGAAGGTAGGCAAGGGGTAATAGATAAAATAGGTTTGGCCACATGCTGATCATTATTAAAGCTGAATAAAGGATACACAGGGGTTCATAATATTTTTCTACTTACTTTTGCATATATTTCAACTTTATTAAGTTAACAGAAAGAAAAATTTTAGGTTATCCCTACTACTCATTTTTTTCCTCTAAACACAACCAAACACTATCAATTTCTCATTAATTTTTATATATTATGTAAGAATATATATATATATATATTATATATACACACACACACACATACTTGTTTGTGTAGGCAGTAAACACGTATTTTCCACATTTTCTGCACAAATGGAAGTATCTTCTCTTTGCTGTGTTGCATTTAGCACTGTGTACATTCTTCCATAGCTACTTATAAATCTCTTATTTTCTTTTTAAGTGACAGCATAGTTTTTTTTAATAAAACAGTTATACTTTTACCTATTTAAGCAGTTCCCTCTATGGATATTTGCTGTTTTTTCAGTCTTTTTCCATTATGAACAATTCTGTAAAGTAATCTCTAACACGTGTAATTTTGTAGTATATATACTATACAAAGTGAGGAAGTGGCCAAATGTGTTGGCACACACCTGTATTATTAGCACTCTGGTAGGCTGAGGCAGGAGGAGTGCAAGTACTAGCTATCCTGGGCAACTTAGTGAGACCTTGTCTCAAAATAAGTAAAAATGGGGAGGGGGCTGGAGGAACGGCACAGCAGTTAAAGTGCTTGCACAAATTCCTGAGTTTGATTCCCCAACACCACATAAAGCCAGGCGTGGTGGTGCACACCTGTAACCCCAATACTTGGGAGGCTGAGGCAGGAGTTTTGCTGTTAGTCCAAGGCTTGTGTGGGCTACATAGAGAGCCTGGGCTACAGAATGAGATCCTGTCTCAAAAAAAAAAAGTAAAAATGATCTGGGGTTGGGGATGTAGCTCAGTATGAAGGCTCTAGGTTCAATCCCTAGTACCTTCCTTCCCCAAGAAAAAAAATAGATGTGCATCTGTAGAAAAAAATTAACAAAAGTTAAGATTCTGAATCAAAGATATGAAATATTTAAGATAGTCTAAATTGCATTCTGTACAGTTTTTATCCTCATATATACACACTTAATGGCAATGAAACGAGATGCCAGTTTCCCTATATTTTCACACTTGTTGCTTTTTTGTAAATAGTGTTTCTAAGATACTAGTAAGTAATAAAAGTGTAGTTACTATAAAGGTTTACTTTTTATCTGCTAGGGCAGAAATAAAAAAAAGACTATATTCTGAAGTTAAATACAGAAAGTAAAATTTCTTTCCTAGAATAGACTTCCTTACTTGTTTTACTTGTAGTGTACTGGTGTCTAGATGCCGTCTCCCTCAATTTTAGAAAAGCAGATACATTTCTTTCTTTCTTTTATACTTTGATTTAGGTCAAAGTGGAGATGGCAGAACTCATCTTAATGACAAGTATGGCTATTAATTGCATCAGACTACCAAAGGAAGACCGTTTAGACCCTGAGACATGGGATATTTCAGATGATGTATCATCGTGAAGCCAGAGAAGTTCATATGATCATTTGTAAAATTTGAGACTGGCCTTTTCTTCTGTGTTCTTGGCTTCCTAAACTTATCTGGGCACTTGGTTCTCCTGATTTTGATACTTATGTTTAAAAATGCTTGTGTATTTATATTTGTGTGTACATGTAAGGTTATGGTGGGGCTTCTCACCTCTGTGGAGGGGGGAATAAAGTTCTTTCTTCTCTAGGAAAAGGAAGAAACGCAGTAAGATGCTCTTCTCCCTTCCCTCTTCTTCCTCATCCTCAATGCTTCACTTATACAGAAAAGAACGCCTTTGAGTAAACCATCCAGGAGAGCATTTTGATTAGGCTGACAGCAGACAACTTTAGGCGAGATGCTGTGGCGCAGCCCGAGAGTACATGAAACTGTTGCTTTCCTAAAGTGGACTGTGCGGCATGCATAAAGGTAGGCAGGAAACAGTAATAAGCAACTTCAACTACTCCGGCAGATGTAGAAAGTCTGATCTGCTAAGGCACAGGGGTACATGCCTATGATCCCAGCACTAAGAAAGACTGAGATGGGAAGATCAAAAGTTTGAGCCCAGCCTGGGCAACTTAAAAAATAAAAATGGCCAGAGATATGTAGCTCAATGGTAGGGTGCCCCTGGATTTTATCCACAGTGCAGTGGGGAAAAAAAGGAATGGCAGTACCATCGTAAACTTGTTTTGGACTTCATTTAGAACAGTGAGGGAGAACTGGTTGATGATGTAAGAAGTGACAGGAATGTGACCGTAATATCATGGGTCAAAACTGGGAACAAAGTTCTGAGTTTAATCATGGTCTTTAGAGACAAAACTCTATCCAAATGTTTTAGGGACAGTAGATATGGGTCCCTTGTCTACAGACACTGAAAGCAAGTAGGATTCTATATGCTAAAGTGAAAACTAAATTTGTAACTTACACAGTTAATATCAGTAGCCAGAGGACTTCATTTAAAAGACCTGCACATAAATGTTCACTTCTCTTTACTAAATAGGGGACTGGGCACAGGACTGTATTCTTTGAGTCTCAGCTGTATCATCCGAAGTAGGGGCGGCAATGCTTTCGGCTTTTGGAAACTCACATGTATTCTGCTTAAGTATCAAATGAATAATGGAAGTGAATTTGCTTTATAGGTATTAGTGGTTCTTATTGCAAAAAGGAGACCGATCCTAACATCTGCGCCTGACTGCATTTATGAAAGAGGAAACTACATCAGAAAGTGATTCTCAGCTGTGGCTGTGTTTTAGAATCACCTGGAGATTTTTTTTTTTAAATTTAGTTTCAATATTTGGATCCACCCCAGACCACTTTAAGAAGAATTCCTAGGGTGATCCTTTCTTTAAGCATCCCAGTGACTCTGGTATACAGCCTAGAGTGGCAAACCTCTGAAGTAGGCATGTTCAACCTGTGGCCTGCTATTTTTTTTTTTTTTTTGCCCTGGGTTTTCTTAAATATTACAATAAAAAACATTTTCAAGGAAGTTTTAGAGAGTACAACTTAGTGTGCAAGGTACAGATTGCAAGTTTGAGCCTAGCCTTGGCAACTGAATAACTTATTTAACCCCCATCTCAAAATCAAAACTGAAAAAACGGGCTAGGGATGTACTCAGTATGAAGGCCCTCCCCTGTACCATACACACTAAGTTTTAGAATGTACATATACAAAAGGATGTTATAAGTACATATTTTTAGGTAGCCCAAGATAGTTTTTCTTCACTCAGAAAAACAAAGGCAAAAACCAGCTGGCTGCAAGTTGGACACACTGGTGCTAAAGTACGTTTACTCTGAAGCCAACTTCTCAATAAGGACCGGGTGTTTTAGGCTCTGTAAGCTGTACAGTCTATCACAACTACTTCTCTCTGCTATTGTAGTATAAATTACAAATGGTATTAACAGTATAAAACAAGTGAGTATGATTGTGTTCCACAAGTGTTTGTATATAAAAATAAATGTGGATTTGGTCCACAGACTATAATTGTCACAACCCTGCTGTAGTCTGATTTCATCTTGAAGGTCTTAATTGGTTCAAGATGTTCTTTATAATGTCTTTTTAAAAAAGTATGGCTGGGCCAAGAGTGCAGTCCTATAATCCCAGCACTCTGCAAAGCTGAGGCAGAAGGATTGCAAGTTTGAGCCCAGCCTTGGCAACTCAGAGACTTATTGAAACCTCATCTCAAAATCAAAGCTTAAAAAAAAAAAATGGGTTGGAGATGTACTCAATAAGAAGGCCCTCCTCTGTACCATACACACATACACAAATGCACAAAGTATGTCCCAGTTTATGGATATTTGAAAAGTTTTTTTTAAAAAGCCAGTTACCTCTTTCTAAACTGTACACATTACAGTGTTATGATTACCAAAATCAAAGTAGTCCAGTGTTCCTGTGGTAGAAACAAAAGTTTTTAAGATCATGAGAAAAAAAATACTAACTTATAGCACATGTCCCCGGTCAGCTGTGCTGGACTGCAATTCTCTATCATTATCTGCCTTTAAAGAGCAGAGGGAGCTATTTGGGTGTTAACAGTGGTGAAAAGACTGGGTTTAAGGTTTTGTTTTGTGATACTGGGGTTTAAATCCAGGGTCTCACACATGCTAGTCAAGTGCTCTACCGCTGAACTATACTCCCCAACCTCTGGTTTAAATTTTTAAAAAGACACTAAGCTTCAGTGAGGAGGAAGAATGGAAAAGGGCAAGAGGATTGGTTAATAGGCATCTTCAGCAGAAGTCTAGGTGAGAGATGATGGCTTGAACTTAACAGAGGTTAACATGGAAAAACCTTGCAATACCTTAAAAGGCAGAATGACTGAGATTGGATGATGGACTGTCAGGAAAGGGTGATGTCCAGCATGATTCCTAGTTGTTGGCTTGGATATGTGAATGGGTTATAGCTTATTTGCTGATATCAGGGAAACACTGAAGGAAGACTTGGGTAGACGTGGAGAAGTTGTAATCGAAAGTCCAACTTGGGACAAGTCAAGCTTGATGTCCTTTGTAGATGCCAAGTAAAGACCTTAAGGTGGATCTGGGTATCAGAAGGCAAGGATAGAGAAGTTACATTTGGCCACCAAGTGAACCTTGCTGTCAGAGAGGAGAGGTAACTAGTTTTAAAGACCAGGTAGCAGACAGGAATTGTGTAGGCAGTCTTTGTCAAGTGATCTCTCTACCTTTTGTGAAGGGAACAAAATTTTTCCTAGTTAATATACCCATTTACTGGAGAAAACAGTAAAGTGTGTGTATTACAATGGGTGGCATTTTACATATTTAACACTAAGATGAGTCTTCTCCACTTTAGGAATTTTCCAGAGGACTAAACTTAACTCTTTCCTAAGGTTTTCTTTTCATTACTAGAGATTAAATTCAGGGTTTTCACACTAAGCTATATTTCTAACACCATTTCCTCCCTTCCCCTTCCCTGTGGGGGCCCATTTTTAAAGTTGAGTCAGGGTCTTTCTACGTTGCCCTGGCTGAACTCAGACTTTCCTGTCTCAGTCTCTCAGAGTGCTGGGATTACACTACAAGTATGTGTCACCCACACATAGCTTCTACTTTTTATTTATTAATAAATTTTCCAATAACAATAATAGCTAAGATATATTTAGTGCCCTCAGTGTGCCAGGCCTTATGCTAACTGCTTTGTATGCTTCTCCCACTCAGCCTGTGAATTAGGCTAGAGCCCAAACAGTCTAATTGCTAAATCTGATTCTTAATCTCCTGTTATATTGCTTTACATTTTGTTTTGTTTTGTTTTTGGAGACAGGGCCTTGCTCTGCAGTCCAGGCTGGTCCTGAACTCACTATGTAGCCCAGGCTGGCCTTAAACTCCTGGTAATCCTCCTGCTTCAGTGCTGGGATTACAGGCATGCGCCACCATGCCCAGATTTTTGTGGTGCAGGGGAATGAATGCAGGACCTTGAACTTTGTAGGCAAACAGTTTAGCCACTGAGCTATTCCTCTAGCCTACTTTTAAAGTTTCGATGGACTGTTTTTTAGAGCATTTTTAGGCTCACAGCAGAAGAGAGCAGAAAGCACAGAAGGTTCCCACATGCACAGCCTCCTCCACTGTCCAAGTCCCACTGAATGGAGGCCTACGTCTGTCACATTAAAATCTACATGGACCTGTCATCACTCAGACTCCTTATTAGGATGTGCTCTTGATGTTGCACATTCTATGGATTTTCTTTCCTTTTCTGTTTTTGAGACAGGGTGCTGCATAGCCCAGGCTAGCCTTGATTCAAGATCCTCCTATGTCATGCTGTCTAGTTCTGAAATTATAAGATGTGTGTCACCATGCCTAGCATTTAATTCTGGAGACATATAATGACATATACCCGCCATTACAACACCGTAGGTGCAGGGATTCCCCAACCTTTGGGCTGTAGAATGTACCAGCTGGTGGCCTTGAAGGACCAGAGCACTGTGCTGAGAATGAAGCTCCACCTCCCTCCCCTCCTGCTGCTGCTCTGCTTGCCATGGCAGAGCTGGTCTTGGGAAGTGGTCTTCAACTAAACCAGACCTTGGTGTCAGAAAGGTTGGGACCACTGCCATATACAATCTGTTCACTGCCCTAAAAATCCTGTGGACTCCACCTGTTCATCTTACCTCCAGCCCCTAGCACCACAAGTCTTTTTAATGTGTCCCTAGTTTTGCTTTTACTTAATGTCATATAGTTGGATATTGTCTTAGTTAAAAAAAAAAAAACACACACACAGTAGCTCAGTGGTAGAGTGCTTGCCTACTGTGCGTGGAGCTCTGAGTTTTGATACCCAGCACTGTGGCATGGGGTGGGGGCGTGGGGGGCATTCCTTGAACAATTAAGCAGACCTCAAAACATTGTTATATTGTTAAGCCTTTCATTAAAAATATTTTCTTCTCTAAAATTAAGGATAACTAGAGAGGAGGGAAAAGTTAAGAGAAGTGTAATCATTTTAAGGATATTTAGGAAAAGGGGAGAAATACAGCACTGGTTTTAAAAAAAGGCATAAAGATCTTGGCATTGCCATAACAGGACCTTTGTTAAGACTGTTTATTTCAGTAGTGTGCTAGAATTCCATTTTGGAAATACATCACCTGAAGTCAAACTTTTGTTATCATGAGTGTAAACTTGGTGACTGTATTGCAAAGGAAAGAACATTCTGCTCTAATTTAGATGCCTGCCTTGTGTGGCTGTTCCTTCCACTTTGCAACCTGGTCGCAGTCATAAACTGGGAAGAGGACCTTAGGAATTAGTCAGGTTTACAAATGAAGAAACCTAGCCTTTGGGAAGTGTTGCTCACTCAAAATCCTATCTCTGCCTACTTTTTCTGAAGTCTTAGTATCTATTCTTAGTGGTGGTATACAGTAGGCTTTCCTTCTACTGGAAATGATATAGAAAGTGTGCCTGGCTTACCTTTCAGTGCAGCTGAGAGAATTAAATAATGTATCTAAAGATACACTGAACATACTAATTTGCTATGCAATTAGTAAGATGTTATCTTTGTTCCCTCCTTTCCCTTTCTTTATGCCTTTCTCTGAGGTATTGGAGCAATTTTCCCAGTACCTTTTTTAGCCCTCCTCCCGATGTAGTCAGGGTTACTGTGGGCATTTCTCACTCCCCTATAGTTCCAACTTATCATTTGGCTCCTGACCAGACTACATTAGCCCAACATTTGTTTTGTTTGTTTTGTTGTTTGTTTGTTTTTATAGAGACAGGAGATGTACAGAGAGAGAGAGAGAGAGAGAGAGAGAGAGAGAGAGAGAGAGAGAGAGAGAGAAAGAATGCATGTGTGTTACTGGGTTTTCCAGTGGGCTACATCCCTAGTCCATTTTTTTGATTTTTGAGACAGGGTCTCACTAAGTCATTGGGTTTCTGAATTTTCAGGCTGGGCTTCAACTTGCGATCCTCTGACCTTAGCCTCCCAGAGTGCTAGGTTTCCAGGCTTGGGCTACTAAGGGTGGCAGATGTACTTCTTCCATGGCATTCTTTACAGGGTATGTAGTCCCTAGAAATTGTCACTATTGTGTAGCACTTTTTTGTTATGTTTTATTTTGTCACAGAACTCACCAGATGGGGTTGATTTAAGGCAATAGTATATAATAGCAAACACAGGAGCACTGAGATGCCCAGGCATGGCTAAAACTGGAACGGAAAAAACAGTAAAGACACTAGCTCAAAATCCCCATCTCCTTTTCTTCTTAGAATCCGAGCTCCTTGAGAACAAGGACTATTCTTGCTAAGTACGTAAACAGTGCCTGTCACATTTGATCAGTGCTAGCTGAGTGCCTGTTAAAAATATTTTCCCTGGAATTGTCCCAACCCAGGACAGGCTATGCTAAGCCTAGCTATCTCCTTGAGGTCCATGCCTTTACCCATTACTACTTTACTGGAACTGGGAGAGAGAGCCCTTTTTGGAAATATGACACAATTTCCAACTAACTTTGAAGCCATTGGCCATAGCCTAAGGATCTGTGCCGTACCACTGAAGTGCTGCCACCTCCTGGATAGGGTGTGGCAAGTGGCCCACAGCAGTGGGTGGCTTCCTGAGAGAGTGGACGCCAGAGGAAAGCCTGCCAGCACTTTGGCAATCAAAAGCAGGAATCAAAGTCTTTGTAGGAAGAGCTGTGTTCCCATATAGGATTTGATCCAACCAGATACTGGGCTGCTGGGAAATGGCGTAAAACTGGTCGCCCTTTGAGAGAGGAGGGTCACAGCATGAAACTGGAATAGTCTCTTCTTGGGACTGGCCACTCTGATCTTGAGACTCCTCATTTGATCTGGGCACTTAGAACAGTTTTCAGGTTTTCTGATTTATGAGCAGATCTGAACCTATTTTGGACTTAGTGTTTTGTTATACTGTAGTCCAGGTTAGAACTGAGACTTCAGGCTAGAGGAATGGCTCAGTGGTTAAAGCGCTTACCTAGCAAGTGCTAAGTACCTGAGTTTGATTCCCCAGCACCACAAAGCCAGGTTTGGTGGCGCATGCCTGTAATCTCAGCACTCAGGAGGCTGAGGCAGGAGGATTGCTGTGAATCAGGCCAGCCTGGGCTCCACAGCGAGTACAGGACCAGTGTGGGCTAGAGTGAGACCCTGTCTCAAAAGAAAAAAAAAATAAAGAACTGAGACTTCTGTTTGTGGACTTTAGGGGGTAAAAGCCTTGGTGCCTGGGGACCTAAAGAAGAGCCTCAGCCACCTATCCTGTAACACCAGACAAGGAGACAGTAGTGGTAAAGGACAGGAATGGAGCCTGAATCAGCATGGTTGTTCTGGGAAGCACAGAGGGGATTCACTGAAGTTTTACAGTTTTATACAAAGAACAAAGGCAAAGGTTGGGGATTTGCACAGCTGGGGAGTTGTGCAGCTGGCAGTGAAAATACCTGTGGTCAGCTGTGGTCTGGCTGAATAGTTCTGGGAGGTCCAGGGAGAGCCATCAGCCTTTGAGGGGGCAATTCAGTTCCTGCCCATCATGAGATAATAGCTCCTCCTTTGGAATGCAGACTCAGTTCCTGTCATGGGATAATTTCGCCCATTTGGAGGGGAGACCTCACTATGGGGTATAGTCTGCAAGGCTTTACTTTTCCTGGAATTTGAGGTGGTTATTGGTTTGGGACAATGACTCCAGACTTCTAAGCATCTTTCCTAGGAATCTAGAACTAGATGTTTTTGTAAACACTAGCAATTAGATATGCCTGCAAGCCCTAAAAATTACTTGGGTTACTTTTATCTTGGTGTCCTTAGTCTTAAAGGGGGAATGAAATAAACTAGGTAAATTGAGAGCTAATAAACCTTATAACACAGACACTTCCTAGGTGATTAACTTACCTATGTGCAGAGTGGAGCAGGGATCTGATCCTAAGTTTTAAGATGGTAAGGGAGACATACAAAATGAAGGCAGAGCATGCCAAGCTTCTAGTTACCCACTGGGCATCTTCAAACCCAGCCTCTGAGTCCCCAGTGTAATTCCACAGTAGACCAGAAATATTTCTCCCCCTTAGGGCCTGGTATTGATGAGGCAGTTTGGAGGTTTCAGTATATGAGATGACATTGCTTTCCACTAAGGATAGCTCTGCTTTCTTCATCCCTCAAGTCTATGTTAATTTCCCCATACAGAAGTCTAAGATTTCTCCTGCATTTCCCACTTCCCTGATCAAGCTCCCCTCACCTCGGACCTCCTCACAGGTCTCTCTCCCTCACCTCTGCCTCATCAGTGCTTTATACATCTCACATACATCGCTGAGCAGATGACTTGTTCTAAAATCCCTAAAAGTTCTCTACCATCCATAGGGTAAGGTCCAAATAAATTCCTTTGAGGCCCTAAAATCCTTTATCATAGAGTTCCTGTACTTTTTGATCCTGATCTCATAGTGTCTGTATTGCCTATGGTTCTGAGAGCTAACAGAATTTATAGAGATGAAGGGAATTTATTTTGAGGACTTACAAGTCTGAGAGAGATAGTCCAAATTGGCTGCATGCACCTGTGAGAGTGGGAACGTCCAGTAGCTGCTCAGACGCCTGACAGGACATAACTCTGAGATTACAAGACAGCAGGTGCAAACATGCTGCAGATCATTGTCCAGAAAACAAGGTGAAGACCAGTGACTGGTATGAATCTGTGATGGAGATCACCAAAGTGAAGCCAGGAACAAACTGATGTCTTGACACTCAAGGCAAGGCCAGAGTTTCTTCAGGAAGAGGCTGCCAACAGCGTGCCTCTTCTTCCCTCCAGTACTCAGTTCATGCTGTCAGTTGGGCCGTCCACACCTACGGTGGTTGCCCCAACCCCACTTCCTGGCCCTGGAGTCAACAACATACACCTGAAAGCTATTCCCTGGCTATTTCCCTGTTGCAAAAATTTAACAATCTCTCCAATGTCACAGTGCCCTCATCTTCTCTTTAAGGCACCTGATGAAGTGCATCTGATTAACAGTAATAGGTTGATTGTTCCAAACATACCTTTTCCTTCTGCCTGTATCTTTGAAGTCCTGCTGTTTTAAGTGTTTTAAGTCGGGCATGCTTGGAAACCACTGCATATTACCATACCCACATAAACCATCCAAGATGTAGTGTTTTCTCTGCTTTCTCTGTGAAGCCTTGTACTGCAGTCTGGCTATTAAATAGAGACAATAACACCCAATAGCATTACTATGGGGATAAATCACAAACGGGTGTAAAGCTTCAGCCAGGCTCAAGGCATATTTGCTTCCGTCACCCCCATGTATCATTGTGGTTCTTTTTGCTCGTGTTTCTTTGCTAAGATCCTACCCATTTATTTATTTATAGACAAGATCTCTCTCTAGTCCAGACTGGTCCTAAACCTTCTGGTTGTTTTTAGTAGACTTTATTGTTTTAGAGCAGTTACATGCAAATACTATGCTATTTTATATAGGTGTTTTAAGCACTGCAGATTACAGTATCTGCAGTGTGTGACAGAACCAATCCCCAACAGACATCATCAGCAGAAAATTTCTCATTGATAATGTTTTCTTCAAAATTGGAATTAAAATGGCTTCCATCCCTCCCACAGTGATTTTTTTAATACTGTATTTTTTAGAGTACTGTGTGGATGGTTCAGAGAATGTCCCCATATCTCTGCCCTCACACACTTGTAGTCATCCCACTGCCAACATCCCACACCACAAAGGTACATTTTTGTAATTGATTAACTTACACTGATACCTTATTATCACTCCAGGTCCACAGTTTACATTAGGGTTCACTCTTAATATTATAAAATGTATGGATTTGGAAAAATGTATATCATGTATCTACCATCATATACAGAGTTTCACTGCCCTAAAAATCTTGTTTTTATATTCTTTCCTCCCCCAGCTCCCACTCATTTTTAAGATACTGAGCCTTGAGTCCTACTTCTTCAGGAAGCCTCTCTGACCTCTGTGGTTGTCACCAATCCCTCTCTCTCCACAAGTCCCCCAGCACTTTAGTTCTTCTTCTGTTAGTTCTCATTCCAATGACCTGATCTCTGTTAATTGTACATGTGCATGGGCTATGAGTTATTTGCATTTGTAACCTTGAAGTCAGGAGTACATGTTTTATATCTCATGCTACTGGCCTCTAGCAGTTCATAAGATAAGTGCTTAGTTAATTATTGGTCTCAATGGGTTAGGGGGATTGCAGGATCAGTTCCAGTTCTAGTCTTCCCTATTTTTGGGTTTTCCTGTTACAGAAAGGAAACCTCACAGTTGTCTTTAGTTCTGGACCTTGCTGAAGAAAAGATGGACAATCTAGAAGCTGACTGTTTAGCAAGATTAAACTAGAGGCCTGGTTTCTACTCCTACTTGGGACAAAACCAGGCAGGAACTACTCTTTCCCATAAAAGAGGCCTGGATTCCAGCAGCTGGCTTTAGTTTGGGTTCTCAAGTCCTTTGCTGGTCTTGGAAAACCCTGACTTTGAGGGTTGGCTCTGGTCTCTTAGGTCTGCCTTTGTCACGCACATTCTTTCAGAAGTCTTTGCATCCATGACAGCGAGTGACCACATGAGGGCAGTAAAGACCCATCACTGTGCAGATAACTCGCACCTAAAGCTGGTAGACGATAAATGTTTTAAAAGAAGAAAAAAGAATTAGAAAAGCCCAAGTTTCCAAAGGGAAGGCAGCAAGGTGATTCAGCTCACCAGTGTCTTCTGGAGACCAGTACCTGAAAGCAGGAAGTTAACCAGGGACGACATTTGTAAAGTCCAAAGACTGTGCCCCAAATCGCTTCCCAACTTGTCACTGCACTTGGTTTCTCCTTAGGAAGTTGTTCTCTGCTTACAGTGCAAACGTTTTATGGAGGACGAATCTGAGCATTGCCTGTTTATTGCTTATATGCTGTATTACAGGAGGCTTTTCACCTCATTTTTTATCTGAGCTTCCTATCAGTCTTGAAAGGCAGAGAACAGAGATACTATCCTCTGTTGAGAGAAACAGACTGGAAACTCAAAATGACTTGCTCAAAAACACACTGACCAAGTGTAGATCTCAGTTTCTTTTGAGTCCAGAGTCTTTTCTTACTCCTTCTAGTTTTCAGTTGCTTATGCTTATAAACTGATTTTTGTTTGTTTTGCAGTGCTAGGGATCAGATCCAATCCAGGGCCTCACACATGCTAAGCACACGCTGTACTACTGAGCCATACCCACTGGCCAGTAACCCGCAGTTCTCAAGAGCAGGGACTGCTGATTGTTCTTTAGGTCTTTGAATGGTGCCCCTTAACCTTTAGAGCTATGCCTGAATATGTGTATAAGGTCTGTCCCCTGGGAGATGAATTCCATGATTTACCTCTTCTATTCCATGATTCAGTAAGTCCATGGTTTTAAGGCACAGCCCTACCAAAGACAGTAGTGGCCTTAATGATCTTATTGGCTGAGTGTTTCAACAAGGCTGTTCACTTGGCTGTCAGCCTAGTAATGCAGGGAGGGGGATGGAACATGTTCAGTGTATACTAAGTATTACATATACTCAAACATTCTGTTGCTTAAGATGAGTTCAGCTTTTTAAATGAATGTAAGAGAAACATTAAGTAAATGTTCGATATATGCATGAATCAGGTATACCAATGACAAATTTAAGGAACTGTGGCAAGTTAGGAAGAAATAACTAAGTGACAATTTGTGTATATGTGTGTGTGCATGTGTGTATGTGAGTGATTCTGAGGATGGAATCCAGGGCCTCCAGCCTCCTAGGCAAGCACTTTACCACTGAGCTACATCTCAGGCCCACTTACTGCTATTATTATTTTACTTTGACACATAGTTTTGCTAAATTACCCAGGCTGGCCTCAAATTGTGATACTCCTGCCTCAGCCTTCTGAGTAGCTGGAACTACAGGAATGTACCACCACACCCAGCCACAGAACTAATTCATTAAGTCTAGCTCTGTCATGCTTAAACCATGGAACTGACTAGGATGCTGACCTTAAGTGAACCTGTTTCCTCATCTGTGAAGTCAGCAAGGAATTTCTACTCTCTTTAACTCAATTTGGCATACATGGAAGTATGCCGAAACCCGGAGTGCAGCACGTCTAACAACGCTAAAATCCCGAATCCTCTTTTACCCAGGTCTACCCAGGGCCTCTTCTTTTCCAGCAGTCTTCTAGCTCACTTACATCTCCCAGGGGCCCAAGGACTGAGTGCATTTTAGTTTGTTGTCCATACCTGGGCTGCGACTCTGTGGGTGGGGAGGGAAGGGGTGAGGAAACCCTGGAGTTAGTCTGGGAACAATGCCCAGCACATGTCACTGTTTGCTTTGTCATCCTGGTTCAATGACCTCATACAAGGAAGGGAGGAGCAGAGGAGTCTTCTCTTCCAGGCACCTAAGGAGGCTTTCTGACATCTTCTGTTTTCCTTGGCACAAAGTGCAGGTGCTAGACTGATTTTTAAGGTCTGAGCTAATCTTGAAATGAAGAACAACACCTCATAGAGCTGGCCAGACTTTGCTTCTTGGGGAACCACCTTGAGCATAGGAGCAGAAGGTGCTGGAGTGCACATCAGAGTACAGGATGTGGTCCCTGTTGCTTGGGAGACTGGGGAGGCTGCAGAACACATAGTCCTGTCCCCACATTCTCACCAATCTTACTGCTACATGAGAAGTGCTAAGAATGGGCCTCTTGCCCAGTTAGGGAGAAGATGCATAGGGTTGGGACAGCTTCTGAAATGGTCCTTAGCCTGATCCTCACAATGTAGCCAACTGAAGTTCACAGAGGTTTCAGTGGACCCAGGGGCCAGAAAGTGTCATCATCCTCATGAGATCATTCAAATTTCAGTGAAAACCTAGTGGTTGCTATCTACTAGGCTTTTGGGGGGAATGAAGCAGGCATTTCTAGTCAAAAGGCCAGGCAGGACCTTCAAGTCGTCTTTCCACCACAAGAATCCCTTTATCCCACCTTCTCTGCTACCCTGGACTTAATTAAAGTTTAAATTATCTTGTTGGCCAAACTATTTAAATGCATTATCTACTTCTAAGTTTTTAATAAATATTTAACTACAAAAAAATTTCAGATCAACAAGAGACTCATACTACTTAGGTGACATTTGCTCAGCTTAAGTGCAGTGTCTGCTTGGTCTCCAGACCAGCAGATGTCCAATTCTCCCTCTCCGGACTGTAGACCTCTGCTGCAAGCATATTTCACCTGATCATCAATCAGGCAAGAAGTGTTGGAGCTTGATGCCCCTCATCATGCTTACTGTAGTGGGACATACAGTCTGCTGGAGCAGACTATACCTGGTCCATCTGGCATTGTTCAGTCCAGATATTACTTGAGACAGAAGAAATAACCCAAAGTCCTGGAACAAACTGAGTCCAAGTGAATGTGGATTATTACAGCAAATGGAAGATCAAAGTCCAGGCTTTAAATGAAATGTTTCATTATAAAATTACTTAGAATGAAGGTCTTTCAGATTACACAATTTTCTACTTAACCAGGAAATATTTCTCTAAATACATAAACTCATGTTGATATGTTGGAATTTGTTACATTGATTAATAAATCTCTGAGGCTTCAGAAAAATATCACCATAATGATTTAATATCTAGCCAGAAAAAATTCAGATTTTGAGCTGTCCTGTTAATCCTGATTAAAATTTAAAAAGTAGGGGGGGCTAGAGGAATAGCTCATCAGTTAAAACGCCTGCCTAGCAAGCTCAAAACTCTGAGTTCTATTCTCCAGCCACCACATAAGCCAGGAATGGTGGTGCACACCTGTAATCCAAGCACTTGGGAGCCTGAGGCAGGAGGATCGCCATTAGTTTGAGGTCAGCCTGGGCTCCATAGTGAATTCAAGACCAGCCTGGGCTAAAGAGTGAGACTCTGTCTCAAAATAAATAAATAAAAGTAAAAAATAACAAGTAGTTGACTACAGGGAGTCAGTTCAAGGTGTTAAAATAACAACTGAATTTTTAAGAGTTCACAAGCAAAGAGAAGAGGATAGTGCAGGCAGAGGGGTTAGAATGACCCAAGTTCTAGTCCCAACACCCCCATCCAAAGGCAGAACAATGGAATCCACTGTGGCTTGAGCTCAGCAGGTTAGAAGCCAGGGCTTGGAATGGGGTTAATGTGGGTGGAGATGAGAACCGGAAATCTTATGGCCAAGTGTTCCAGTCTTTCCACATCTCAGTCTGGAAAAATGAAGGCAGGAAGTCCCCCTGGAGTTCCTTTAGTTCCCAAGGACAGGAGGGGATAAGAATACAGCAAAGGGTAAGCCAAAATTCAGCCCCTGCAACCTGTCTCTGACACTGGCTCTCCTGCCCCTTAGCTCCAAGAGCAAACCATTTATTTTCTATGATTTTTAAAAATTGGCTCATCTTATAAATGTTCCAGAGTTGGAACAGGCTGTGCCACCACTGAAATAAACCTGAACAAATAAACAAGGCAGGCTGTGGGCAGAGGGCAGCACTGTCACCCTGCCACACCCCACCTCCGCCAGGGCCAGGGCTTGCAGGGCTTCTGCAGTCTGGGTCCGCTTCTTCCTCTAATGGGGTGCTGTGTGGTGGAGTCTGGAGGATCTTTCCAGCTCTGTGTTCTAAACAAGTGGTGCAGGAAGAGTTACCAGGCTGCTGGGGCAGAAGCCTCACTCTTTCCACAAAGTTGTGAGGTTAATGGCAGGAAAAGGGATCTTGAATCTAAACTAAAATCCGTGTTCCAGTCTGCGTTTTGCCTCAAGGTGTGTGCAGGTGGGTTGTAGGAGAGAAGGTAGCAGTTTGTTGCATACATCCACCTCTTGTCCACCCCAGGGCCTCTGGTTCTCTTGTTTCTACCACCTGCAGTGCCAACCCCTTCTGCCTTTTGTTCTTCAATCTCAGCTTAAATGTCATTTCCCTGACCACTGTGTATGTCACATGGTCCTTCTGTCTACTCATCTCGCCTGCCACTTTTCCTCACCCTCACAGAATGTCGAGGTGTTGGTAAGTATGAATCCACCTATTTATTCAGTCTCTTCCCAGCTTTCTAACTACAGTATAAGCTACCCAAGGCAAGAATTCTGTTTGTATACATCACTTCTGCAAACTTAATGGTATATACTTGTAGAATACATGAATAATTGTTTAGCAGATGCCAGGTTTTTCCACAGACTACCTCATTTAGTCCTTCCAGTCATCCTCGGAAAGAGGCATCTGCTTATTAACCACGTCTTACAGAGAAGAGTCAGAAGCTACAGAACGTATCCTGCTGTGGAGAGCCTGGGGCTGAACCTCATCTCCATATTAGTGCTCTTTCAGCTTGGTCATAGTGCAGGGGCAAGTGACATGAGGTTCTGTGCCTGGCACCCCAGCTCTTTCCTTTTCCATTTTGAAGTAATTTTCATTTATAGAAAAGCTGCAAAACTAGTTCAAAGAACTCGGGTATTATTCTTCACTCAGGTTTGCCAAACTTTAACATTCTGCTACATTTGTTTTTAACATTCTCTTTCTTCTGAGTGTATAGATATGTGTTTTTATATTCTTTTTTTGGAAACTTTTTGAGTAATCTGGAGACATTTTTCTCATTACTCTTAAATACTTGTGTGAATTTTTCTAGACAGTATATGTTCTTTTACATAATCAGGAAAAAAGATATAATGCTATTATTTCTTATGCAATCCATATTACACTTTATTCAGTTATGCCAATAATGTTCTTCTTGTGTGTATGTGGTACTAGGTATCAAGGTTTTCACAGTGAGCTACATCCTCAGATCATTCATTTTAATTTTGAGATGGAAACTCGCTGAGTCACCAAGTTGCTGAATTGCCCATACAGGGTTCCAACCTGGAGTCCTCCTGCCTCAGCATCCCAGAATACAGGGATTACTTGCCTGTGCTGCCAGGCCTGACCCAATAATGTTCATAACAGCAATGTTATGATCCCATGCAGAACTCAGATTTGATTTAGTTTTCTATCTCTGAAGCTTTTAGCTTAAAATAGTCCTCAGCCTTCCCTTATCTTTCACGGCATTGGTATTTTTCAAGGGTACATGCCAGTTGTTCTGAAGGATGTTTTTGGTTGGGGCTAGTCTGACAGTGCTTGTGATTAGACTCAGATTAGGCATTTGCTGGCAGGAATCACACAGAATTGATGCTGTGTTCCTGATGTGTCATACCAGGGGTTACATGATACTCTCTGTCTCAGGAATGGTGGTAATAACTTTGATGACTTGGTTAAGGAGGTGTCTGTAGACTCTTCTGTGGAGTTACTATCTTTTCCCTTTGTAATTAATAAGTAATTAGGTGGAAGATACTTTAAGGCTGTGAGTATTCTGTCCTCATCGAAACTTTGCCTCCACTGATGATTTTTTACAGAATCAGCTGTAGGAATGAGTGGCAGAATCAAGGTCCTTGTTTTGATTTTACATCTGGTGCCTCTATTCCACACTGACAGGGATGTATGGAAGAGAAGGGGAGATCTAATTCTGCAGCCACCATTCTGCAAATACTGTTTTCAAATGTTGTTGAATTAGGACATGACTTAGGATGATCTCTCTCTCTCTCTCTCTTCTCTCTCTCTCTCCTCTCTCTCTTTCTCTCTCTCTCTTTCTTTGTGGTACTAGGGATAGAACCTAGAGCCTGTGCGTGCTGTGGAAGCACAATACCATGAGGCTACATCTCCTAGCCTTTTTATTTTGTAGACAGGATCTTACTAATTTGCCTAGGCTGGCCTTGAACTTGAGTTCCTCCTGCTTTGGCTTCCTAAGTAGCTGGGATCAAAGGTATGCACCATCATATCTAGTCTAGTATTGACTTACTAACAGTACCTAGTAAAAAGCTAGAGATACGAATTTTTTCATAATAAAAGATATTAACTTACAATGGAATGATGATTTCTATTCTTCCCCAGGTCTTACTAAATCCCTACACCACAGCAGCCATTTAGTATCTATTATTTCACTCATAACTCTATGGGAGCAGGCCACTATTGCTTCTGGCTTACAGACAAGGAGACAGAGAAAGGTCAATGCATTTGTCTATAGCCATTCAGCTAGAAAGTAGAAAAGTCTGGATTCAAACCCAGGTCTTTTGGGCCCCAAAAACTTTGATGTTTTTCAGTGGAAAGGAGCTCTGGGCTGTGTTATGGTAGTCATGTCTGGGGACACATTCCAGACAATTCCAGTTTTCAACCATTTCCCAATTTAGGAGGTGTCTTAGTTACTTTGTCATTGCTGGGATATTTTACATCCACAAGATTTATTTTAGCTCACAGTTTCAGAGGGTCTCACACAGTCCATTCATGGGCGGCTGGCAATGGTGAAGGCACATGGCAGAGGCTGGAGAGCGGCTCAAGGCACTACAGGCAGAAACCAATTTAAGCAGGAGCCAGGTTGAGTCTGGAGACTCAGGTAAGGCTAAAGCTTTCCCAGGAAGAAGCTGTAACAGGGTTTCTTCTTCCTTCCTTTACTTCATTCAAGCTGCCAGTTGAGGCCCCTTCACCTAGGTTGGGTGCCCCTCATTTCCTGGCCCACAAATCAATAACAAATGCCTGAAAGCACTACCCTGGGCATCCCCTCCAGTCTCAGCAAGTCCACACAATCTATCCAAGTCAGCCCCAGGCATCCACCCCTTCCAGCCAGGCCCTACATCCCAACAACACACAGTTCCAGAGTTACCCACTACACCCAATACATGAGGCATTTGGGGCACATTCCAGATCTGAACTGTACCTATCAGGAGTGAACTATGCTCCAAAAGTTGGTGTTAAACCAGAGTCTGGGCCCTGCAAAGAGGCTGGTAATGCTCTTCATGTAGTCATCTTACAGTCCTAGTCAGGTGGTCCCTGGCCTTCAGACCCTGCTGCTCCTAAGCAGCCCTGTCAGTGAGTGGCCTGAAGTGACCTCCTGATCAAGCTGCAGTGGCTTCAGCCCAGGTGGCAGAGCCATCTCCAGACACCAAATCATCGATTCTCCTTGCTGGGTGTCCCTGAATCCCTTATGCGTAGGAAGGCAGGAAACTGAACTATGGTATTTTAGGAAGTCTTTCCACAATAACCTTGTTTGAGGGGATTTTTTCAGTTAGCCCTAGAGAATTTCAGTTAACCAAAGGCTTATTGTATTCTCATTCTTTGAAATGTGGTAGTCCATGTACACTGTGTACAGCAATACTCATTAACCAGATAATACAACTTAACAAGACTTCCCCACCACTTAGGATAAGCCATGCAACCACAGAATTACCACATTAAAGGGGCTATGGGGGATCATTTCACAGGTACTTCATCATGAAACAAGGCCTAGAAAGGGGATGTAACTTACGCAAGGTTACACAACTCATTAATAGCATACCAAAACTAGAAACTTCCAGTTCAGAGTGCTTCCCATATCAGGAATTACTACACAGCAGGAAATCGTTATTTTCACGTTATCTGCAGGCTGAATTAAGCTTGCAGCCCTGCTGTGTTTGGCTGGCATGGCATTTTAAAATTGGAAAATTTCATGAAAAAAATACAAATTTGTGTTTATTCTGAAGATCTGAAAAATAGCTACAAAATGGCAGTGAAGTGAGGCTGCAGCCCCTCTAGACTGTATTCTAGATGCCACTCCCTGCCATCATATACTAGACCTGCTCTACTAATTTCATGACCTGCTTGACTCCTCTAGACACTGGAACTTAGGCTCTATGCTTTTTGGTGAAGGGCTCCTTGGTTAATTAAAAAAATAAAACAATAAAAAGAGGACTAAAGTGAGCCACATTGAAAAGCAGGAGAGCTATGTGAAGCACTTGAAATGCCATGCTGCAACACCAGGGGCTCAGGGGCCCAGAGCAGGGGCTGGGGGAGCACTGAAAATATGTAAAAAGTTAAATAACAACATGAGCAATCTCATTTAGCAAGATAGAATGAACTGGCAGCATGAAGGGAACAACTGTACTATAACCAAAGTGGGTCTTGAAGTTATCCCTTAAAAGACAATCAGTGGGCAGAGGAAAAACAACTAAGGAATGACTGTGCCCATGAGAGCTGAGGGTTAATCTCAGACAGACAGAGGTGGGACAGGGAAGGGAAAGATGGCTGCCAGAGAGAGAACTCAAAGGAGGTATAGATTGGATTTGGGGCTGGCTTGCATGTAGGTGGGAGAATGGAAAGAGAACAGTATGTTGATGGAAACTCTGTGCATGGATACCAGGGGACAGTCTTGGCCCAAACACAAAAGGTAAGCTAGTAGGCAGGGCTGGCTTGGGGGAAGATGAGGAACTGGTTTTTAGGTATGTAAACTTGGAGGTGACAGTCAGGTTTCATTTAGAGGTGTCCAATGGGCAGCTGAAATTGGGACTGGAAGCCAGGAGAGGTCGGAGCTAGTAGCCTAGGGGAGATAGCTGGCTCACCAGAATCAATGCGGACCCTCTCCCAAAGAGCAGAAGGTGAGAATGGGGAACTTGATCAACGCTGGAAAAAGGTCACCCTTAAAAAACTGGAAGAGGAGTGAGTAGCAGACGAAGAGCAATCAGGCAAGAAGACAACCAACGGGAGATCTTTCATCAGATGAGGAGAAAGAATGGGTCCCCAGAGGAGTACCTTAAAGAAAATAGAAGATCTGATAAAGACCGGAGGGAAGCATACTTATAGGCTGTAAGAAGGAGTCAAGGGAGGCCGAGAAGGGGCACCATTTTAACAGTTGTAGAAGAATGGAAGATCCTGTGAATCAGGACCAGATTTCAATGTCTAGTCTCATGTCATCTACTCCATATTTGCCTGGAAATGGCTTCCTGACTTCTTACCCATTGTTTTAGAGATAGCTCACCTTATATCAACTGCTTATTTTAGACTCAATTTACCTGTCTGTTTTAGTCCATTTGGAACACAAAAACAAAATACCATAGATTGGGTCATTTATAAATAACAAGAGTTTATTTCTTAAGTTTCTGGAGGCTGAAAAGTCCAAGATCTCAACGTACCTACAGATCTGGTGTCTGATGAGGGGCCATTCCTCATAGGTGATGCCTTCTATGTGTCTTCATGTGGCAAATGGACAAATGAGTTTCCAAAAGGCCTTTTTTTTTTGTGAGACAGGGTCTCGCTCTGCAGTCCAGGTTGGTCCTGGACTCACGGCCATCCTCCTGCACCTCAGCCTCCTGAGTGTTGGAATTACAGGCATGCGCCACTGAACCTGGCTTATGTGGTGCTGGAGAACTGAACTTGGGTATTCGGCACTTGACTTAGAACTTGCTAGGCAAGTGCTTTAACCGCTGAGCCATTCCTCTAGCCCTCAAGGCCTTTTTTTCCCCACTATTTTTATTAATATACATATGCAAATCATAATGTTTACAATTAACTTGAGTATTTTGTGCACATATATATCACATTAACTTTACAATCCCTTCCCATTTTGACCCTCCCATACCCTCTCCATCCCTACCCCCCAACTCAGGCTATCGCATCATGTGGTTCTATAGAATGTCTGTATTCTGGGTTACCCAAGTCAGAAAGACTATACAATAGTTAACATATTTAATCTTCTGCATCTGAATCATTTCACTTAAATCACCACTCTTTAGCTCAGCTAGCTCAGCTTCCTATTCCTCAAATGGGCTGCAGCAGTCAAATCTTGATGCCTCTTTTGAGTCCATCAGATCCCTTTATGGGGATATTTGCCAAAAGTTCTTTTCCCTATATTTTCCTATATCTTTGTTGAGATTCTTAAACCTGGCCTCACCCACCAGTCCCCGTACGAAAGGAACTACAACCATGTAATTCAAAAGGCTAGTAAATATGAGAAAGAAGAAGAAAAGTTAAATTTCAAATGCCTTAGCTGAGTACTGGAAGGTGCATGTTTGTACATTCAAAGTGTTATCTTTACGTCAATCAGTTTTCTTAGGATAAACTTACATCAAAGACCGAATAAGTGAATTGCTACAATAAATGAAATTAAAACTGTACCACATTGCCACATTAAAAGAACTTAAATCTGTTCCAGTCAAGATGGCAGCTGAGTAACAGCACTGCACAATGTCTCCTCATCAACTCACTTAAAAAGTCAAAAAGATAGTTAGAAAAAGCATGTTTGGTGTAGCTAGAGAAGAGAGGAGCATCCCCCAAAACTGAAAGGTGACCAGCAGGAGGCCAGAAACTCCAAAGGATCATCAAAACCAGAGGGGAAAAAAAAAGCCACGCGGTCCAGAAAGCCGCCGCAGCCGACTGCAAATGGCTGCCAGAGGAAAGCTCGAGGGGACCTGAACATCTGACTAAACAGAGCTGGGAAAGGACAGAGCTGGGAGAGGACGGAGCACACAACAACGGGAGAGGAGGCTGTTGGCTGGTCAGAAATCCTGAAGAAACGTCGGAAGAGGAAAGAAGCATCCGACTCGGCACGGCCCCGAGCTGCCGGCACCCACAGATCACGAACAAGGTCCAGAGGCCAGAACCTCAGCCTGAGGTAAGCACAGATCCGGATAAGTGGGAATTATTGGCAGTGAGCGGCTCCAGCCTCAGGAGCACCAACCTGCGGGTGTGTGTACTACAAACGCAGCGTGCACTCCCACTAGAAAAGGTCCCAGGATCCCAGATCAGAAATGGGGCTCAACAGCCGTCGCAGGCAGTGACGTCACCAGGAGCCATTCTCTTTCCTGCACACCAGAGACAGTCAGAGGTAGCAGAACCATGGGGAAACGTGGTAACAAGTCTTATACGAAAAGATCTGACTCCCCAGGGAAGGGTGCAAGGGGTGCTGAAATTGAAGAACCCAAAGAACCCAAGGAAGAGATGGGCAAGAAGGATAGTGACTTATGGGCCCAGACAGTCAGTGAATTAAAGCAAGAATTAAAGCAGGAATTAAACCAGGAAGCAAAGCAGGAAATAAAACAGCACAAGAGCTACAAGAACACTTAGCTAAGCAAAAAGCAAGCCTTGAAAAGAAATTAGAGACCAAAGAAGAAATGGGGAAGCGCAGTTACAAATCTCCTACAAAAAGACCTGAAATCCCAGGAGATGAAGTCAGGGTAAATAAAGATGAATATGGCAAAAATGATGGCAACTTCTGGGCCCAGAAATTCAGTGAATTAAAGCAGGAAATAAAACAGACAGCAGAAGAGCTACACCAATACATAGATAAGCAAAAAGCAAGCCTTGAAAAACAGCTAGAGGATACCAGAGAAGAAATATACCAGAAGATAATGAAGACAAAAGAAGAAATTAGAGAAGTACACAACAGAGATATAGAAAAATTGAATGCAGATATTCAGAAAATGAAAAACACGCAGGTAATAATAGGCTTCAGAATAGTATGTCAGACCTAGAAAATAAAGTGACTAAGCTGCAACATACAGGCCATGAAGAATACAAAGTAAATAAAGAAAGTGAATCATTACAACAGCTGATAGATGATTCAAGGAGAAATAGCCTCACAATTACAGGAATTGAGGAGAAGACTGAGAACAAAACAAAAGGCTTAAAGGACATGTTTAATGAAATAATAGAAGAAAATTTCCCAAATCTAAGAAAAGAAATGAACATGGAACTATTGCAGGCATATAGAACACCAAACAACTTTTATCAGAAGAGATCCTCATCACGACACATCATAACTAAAATTCTAGAAACCCAACACAAAGAGAAAGTACTAAAAGCGGTAAGAGAAAAAACAGAAGGTGACCTACAAAGATAAACCCATCAGGATAATGGCAGATTTTTCAATCCAAACTCTAAAAGCAAGGAAATCGTGGAGCAATGTCATCCAAGCACTAAAAAACCATAAATTCCAACCAAGACTGATATATTCAGCAAAATTATCTTTTAATTTAAAGGGAGAACTTAACATTTTTCATGACAGAGAGAGCTTAAAGGAATTTGCAGCCACTGAGCCAGTACTGCAGAAAATACTTAAAGGAAACTTGGACAGTGAAAGGGAGACCAGCGACACCAATGACCCCAGAGAACAAATGACAACAGGTAGAGGAGAAGGAGCTGAGAAAAACGTAGGTTAGTAATCAGTGAAATATGAGTAAATAAGATATGAAGGTTAGGAAATTCTGAAATAACTAGATTTGCCTTCATGTCTGTCGCTTTAAGTATATTTATATGGTATAGATTTAAGTTCACTTAATGTAGCAATGTGATATAGTTTTAACTTTGTTTTGTTGTAGCAATTCACTTATTAGGTCACTAACGAAAGTTTATCCTAAGGAAACTGACTGATGTAAAGATAACCTTGTGAATGTACAAATATGCACCTTCCAGTATTCAGCTAAGGCAACTGAAGTTTATTTATTTTTTTTCTCTTCTTTGCCAAATTAACTAGTCTTTTGAACTACATGCTTATAATTATTTTCTAGTGTGAACTGGTGGGTAAGGCCAGGTTTAACAATAACAACAAAGATGTAGAAAAATATGGAAAAAAACTTTCGGTGAATATCCCAATGAAAGGATTGGTTGGATTCAGAGAAGAGATATCAAGATTTGACTACTGTGAACCCATTAGAGGAATAGGAAGCTGGGGTAGAGTGGTGACTTGAGTGAAAAGACTTGGGCGTGGTAGATTAATATGTTAAACACTGTATGGTTTCTCGGACTTGGAAAACCCAGAATACAGACATTCTTTGGAACCATATGAAGTGATAGCCGGAGCCGGGGAAAGGGTCAGGGAGGGGGTGGGAGGGTAGAAGATGGGAAGGGATTGTGAAGTCGATGTGATACATAGATGTACGAAACACTCAAATTCATTGTAAATACTATGTATTACATTTGTATATTAATAAAAATAGTGGGAAAAATAAAAGAACTTAAATCTATATCACATAAGTATACTTAAAGTAACAGATATGAAGGCAAATTTAGTTATTTCAGAGGTTTTTAACTTTCATGACTTATTTACTCACATTTGACTGATTACTAACATTTTGCTAGATTTGGTTTATAATTTTATCTGCCTATCCATCCATATATCCATGCATATGGATTTTTAGAAGATTTTATGTCAATTTCCCATGTTGCATGTAATTATTCTGTTTTGCACACTACTATTACTAATAATAATGATGTGGGGAGATTTAACAGATTTTATAGAACAGTTGGTACTGTTTTAGAAGTATATCAAATGATTTAAATACCAATCTATTTTTTAATTACATTTTCTCTATAGATGTTACCTTTCCTCCAAGTTATTTTGGTGCTGCTTATCTTTCTGCTTCTCTCAAAGAGAATAAACTCACATTCAACATTAAACAAGCTTAAGACTTTATCAATTTGCTACATTAAATGGACTTAAACCTGTATCACATAAGTACACTACAGTTAAAGCAGTAGATAGGTATATATACCTTTATTAACTTTCATATAGTTTACTCATATTTCACTAATTATTAACATTTTGCCCAATTTGGTTTATCCTTTTACCTATCTATTCATTCCTAGTTTCAGGCATGCATTTTTTTAAGATTTTATATCAATTGCCCATTTTGATTAGATGTTTCTTTTCCTCCATGTTTTTTCAGTGCTGCTTGCTTCTCTGCTTCTCTCAAAGATTCCTCCAAGTAATATCTGCAATGCTGGCACAATTGTTGCAAAAAGACATCACTCAGGATTCTTGGTCATGAAAAATTTTTTCTTCTTCTTTAGTTTTCAGGGATAATTTTGCTGGATAAAACAACCTGGGTTGATACTTGCTGTCTTTTAAATATTGAAGGATCCTGCTCCAGGCTCTCCTAGACTTTGAAGTTCGCCTTGAGAAATTTGCAGTAATTTGAGTGGGTTTGCCTTGGTAGAATAATGTCTGTTTTTCTCTTGCTGCTTTTAATGTTCTCTTTTTATGTTGTATTTCTGAGGTTTTGATTATGATATGTCTTGGTGTGTCTCGTTGCTAGTTGAGGTTATTTGGTGCTCTATAAGCTTCTTGTATCTGGAAGTTAGTTTCTTTCCCTAGGTTAGGGAAATTATGTTGCACTATTGCCATGAATAAATCCTTTATACCTTTGGTGCTGTCTTCTGCTCTTTCTCTCACATCCATAATTCTGAGATTGGGTCTCTTTGAATCATCTGTCAGCTAGTGTATCCAGTTACTTTGCTCATTTCTAACTCTGGAGTTGTGCCCAATTATATCTTTTGTTTCCACAGCCTTGTCTTCAAGGTCTGAAACTGAGTCATCTTTCCCTGTTCTTACATGTAATTTTCATGTCCTCAACTTCATCTAGATTTCTTTTTAGATTTTGCACATCTCTGTTAAAGTCTTCCTTTATATCTTGTATTTATTTACCTCAGCCAACTTTTTTATTTGTGGCTTCAATATGCTCAGTGAGCTTTGTCTCCACTAGAACCATTATTTGCTTAGTAACATCCTCTTTAAGCCTGCTGATAAATACTTGCATTTCTTTGAGAATATCTTGTTTGAACTGGTTGTTTGATTCATTTATTTGCTTTTTGACTTCCTTCCCTACGAGTTCCACTACTTAGGGCCCATGCCATTAGTATCTGGGGTCTCAGTCACCTCTGTGGGTGCCTGTTGCCCTGTCTTCTTCTCACGTTTCTGGTGTTGAGGGACTTCACTTTAGAGGCTTAGCTGAGAGGTTTCTATGAATGGCTATGGCGGTGTGTGGTTGGGAGCCACAATTCTTCTTAGTTCTGTGCTAGGAGTGGGCAGTTAAGGGGACTTGAGAGTCTGATGGCCTTTGAGATGTTTTTTTCACCCCGGCCCCCTCAGCAAAGCTCTCCCACCTCTTCTGGCTTCCCTCCCCCAGGGCGGGGCTGTACACCCTTGGACGTGCACCCACTACACTGAGCCTTTCAGGAGATCAACATCCCCCCCTTTTCTCTTCTGTCAAGGCCTTTTTAAATAAGGGCACTTAATCCTATTCATGAAAGCAAAACCCTTGTGACCTAATCACCTACCAAGGGCCCCACATCTTGGTCCTATTGTGTTGGGGGTTAGGTTTCAACATATGAATTTTGAGATAACAACACTCTGGCCATAACCCTAATGTAAAAACACAAGAGCTGGACATGGTGATTCATACCTCTATTGCCAGTACTTGAAAGCCTGAAGCTGGAAGATGCAAATTCAAACCCAGCCTGGAAACTTTGTGAAACCTAATTTCAAAATGAAACCAAAAAGGGGCCGGGTGTGTAGAGCATGTGCCCAGTATGTACAAAGCCCTGGGTTTCATCCCTAGCAACACCAAAAAAATCCCCCAAATAACAGAACTTCTTTGGATGCAGCCCACTCTGAGGGGTACCAGCCAAGGCATACGCGACTCAAAGAAGCAGACCAGGCCCTTTCCCTTGATGGAAGACACTAAAGAGTGCCTCTCACAGTGGGACATTCAGTCTTGTGAGGACGCTTCAGTACTAGAATTCCTACCGTGTCAATGACCGAGAAGCTCTGGGAGGTCGAGGGGGTTGCTGAGTGTTTTGCTGAATTTGCACCCAAGGCCCCTGGCATTCGAACGCAGCGTCCTCCTCACTGCTGGATACCAGGGAAACCCAGCAGTCACCTAGAACGGAGGCGTAGGAGCATGCCGCCCTCCTCGGGAGGCAGGTCACCACTTAACCTCCAGTTGTCTAGCTGAGGGTGAAACGCCTCCGTGAAGAGTAAAGCAGATCAAAGAAGGCAGCAGGGAGGAAGGGGGTAGCAAGTGCGTCCAGGGAGAGCCAGACCCAGGCAATACTACGGGGCCTGCGCGGGGGCTTTCACCCGG
>PVKB01000264.1:99285-176051 GCA_004027205.1 Ctenodactylus gundi
AGGGGCGCAGCGGCCGGAGGGGCGCGGGCGCCCGGGAAGATCGGCGGCGCGGGAGGGGCGCGGGCGCCAACGGATGTCACGGCTTACCTCAGAGCCTGAATTAGAAGCTTGAAAAAAAATCACAGCAGGAAATAATGTGGTGCTGAAAATAGAAGCATTGCCTGCGAGCGAGGCCGGGAGTAGGTGGCATCCGAGGCCCCGCGCGTGCTCCGGGCCGCGCGGCGTGGCGAGCGCCGGGGCGGAAGGGCCGGAAGCGCTCGGGACACCCCGGAGCCCCCGGCTGCTCGCTTCCCACCGCCTTCCGCCGCCCTCCGCCTCCTCTTCCTCCAGGCTCCTTCCCTGCTTCCTCTCCGCCCCCCCCCCCCCCCCCCCCCCCCCCCCCCCCCCCCCCCCCCCCCCCCCCCCCCCCCCCCCCCCCCCCCCCCCCCCCGGTCCCAGGAGGGCAGCGGCCCCAAGGCCAGCCCGCTCCGCCCGGCTGCAGGGACCCCTCATCTCCCTGCGGCCAGGGTCCCTTCCGGGCCTCTGCCCGAGCGCGCCCTGCAGCCTGGGCTGGTCTGCGGTCCCCAAGCGCAGACAGCAGTAACAACAAACACCACAGCGCCCACCTGTACACTTCATTATATCCTCATAGCCCCAAAGGCAGGTACTTCTGTTACCTCCCTCTTACCAAATGAGGAATCACACACAAAGATCAATTCAAGCGACACATTCACCGAGTTCACTGGGCAAGAGCCACATTTGGGCCCGAGAAATCCTGACTGCAGTACCCCGCCTATCTCCTAAACTGGAAGAGGCCGCTCTGCTTGGCGCTCATGAACTTGAACTAATTTCCTTGGCTTATGTTCTGCTACGAGGCTGCTTCTTCCTAACAAGTGACTTTTGTCTTTTTTTTTTCTTTTCCTGAAAATCGGCAATGAAGCATTACATATGCTTGGAAGTTTCATTTTTTTTTAAATCCCATATTCTTATTTTTACGTCTCTTGGTATTTTTCCACCAAGCTGTTGCTCTGCTGAAAACAAGCTCCCTCCTTCTCCCCAGTTTCAGATACTGAGCATGCTCGGTCCCATCTGCATGGACTGGTCATTCATCCGCTCTTGAGTGCAGGGCTCACACACCCGCTTCACGTGCCCTCCCTCCCGCCTCACGCCTTTGTGTTGCATGTGGTTAATGGCTTATGATTCGCCAAACAGGCATACAGAGGTATGTGGCTAATGTGGCGTCACACAAGCCTTCTTACCCTGGAAGCTGGCAGTGACTGGGAGAAGGGGTCAGAAACAATGGCTAAGATTACGGAGAGGGAGGTGGGAGTGGAGACTCCACAACCAAAAGAAGTGTCCAAATTCAAAAAAACAAAAACAAAAACAAAACCCAAACCTGTAATTAACATGTATTAGGATGTCCTAAATACAGAGCATAAAGCTACAAATTCACAGGAATTACTTGCCGTTAAAGGCGATAATAACCTTGTGACATCAGTGCCAGCACCATCTGACAGAAAACACCAGATGATGTAAGGCTTCACTCAGAGCGAGGACTGTGATGCTCTCAGCCAGCCCACTGACTGCAAAGGCAACGGGGGATGCTGCTTTGTGTAAATTTTTTCCTCCAAAATAGATGTCTTTGTCATTTTGCTAACTATAAAAACGTACTACATCCTCACTGTGAAGAATTAAAACGACACAAAAACATATGAAGAAAAAAAAGAAGCATTTCCCTATAATCTCACTCTTCACAGTTGTTAACACACACACACACACACACACACACACACACACACACACACATTTTAAAGTACCTGGTATGATCATCATGTTCTGCAGTGACATCCCAGCCCATGTCAGGGGCACCTGATGGCTATTCCATAAATCTGGCAGTGGGTCAGAAGGTACAAATGTAAGTATTTGAGTCACATGTTAAAATGGATAAGCGACCATTTTATTGAAACCTTTCTATACAGTGAAAGATAAGGATAGGCTCTTGTATTTTTGGTAACAGTTTAATTAGTATGATCTTCGAACAATTTGTCACCATATATTGAGTGATTTAAAAATGCTCTCACTTAGTATCTTATACCAATTCCATTTATGTGAGCCTAAATAAAGGAAAAGCAACATGAGATCAGGGTGTAGCTAAGTGGTTAGAGCCCTTGCCTCACACTTGCAAGGCCCTGGGTTTGATTTCCCTGCACCTCATTACAAAACTAATCAATTATGGCAGCACACATCTATAATTCTATGATTCAGGAGGCAGAGGCAGGAGGGTTACTTTGAGTTTAAGGCCTGTGTAGGCTGCACAGTGAGTTCAGGACTAGTGTGGACTGCACAGCGAAACCCTATCTCAAAAAAAAAAGCAATATGTAGCAATTTGATACTTAAATTTTGGGGTAAACTTGTATGTCCTTCAATAAAAGAAATGTTAAAAAATCATGACAAAAAGTATGATCCTGTTCTTCCTGGAATAATAAGCAAGCATGGGATGAAGACTCTGGTGACATGATAGAAATGCTGCTTAACCACTGCTAAATTGCCCAGCTGAGTTTAAACCTGCAATCCTGCCTAACCTTCCCAGACTGTTGGGATTACAGGCAGCCTGCATCACTAGACCCAGCTGGGGCTTTCCTTCTTTACTCTTATCAATAATGTGGTTTAGGGGCTAGAGGAGTGACTCAGCAGTTAAAGTGGTGTGCTAAGTGCTAAATACCTGAGTGATTTCCCAGTACCACATAAACTGGGTGTGGTGGCACATACCACATAAACTGGGTGTGGCGGCACATGCCTGTAACCCCAACACTTGGGAGGCTGAGGCAGGAGAATTGCTGTGATGCCATGGTCGGCCTGGGCTCCATAGTGAGTTTAGGACCAGCCTGGGCTACACAGCAAGACCCTGTCTCAAAAAAAGTGGCTTATTTTTGAAGTTACACACACACACACACACACACACACACACACACACACACACACACACACACGTTTAAAGAATGAAAATAAATAGAAATTATCAAAAGACTACTTTCTCCTGAGTTTCTTCTTCTAAGATAGTTTCCAGGTGTGGCAGTGCATGCTTGGAATCCCAGCAGTCCAAGTGGTGAGACAATAGGATTGTGAGCTTAAGCCCATGGGCCACATGGCAATTTAGCAAGACCCTCTCTCAAAATAAAAAGGAAAATAACTGAGGGTACAGCTCAGCATGAAGGCCCTGAGTTCATTCCTTAGCTAATACACACATACACTTACACACACACACAAATTAGGTGGTTTCTAAATCATCCCAGTGTTGTTATCTATTTTCGGATAATCAAGAAACTCCTTCTGTTATTAATTCAGAGTCAAAATTCAAGTTGGGTGTGACTGTGCATGCATGTGGTCCCAGCTACTTGAGAGGCTGAGGCACGAGGATCAACTGAGTACAGGAGTTTGAGAAGAAAACAGCTCCTTGAGGACGGAGGCTGGCTTGCCATTCCAGTACTGGATCAATGAATGAGTGAGTGGGTGGATGAGCGAGGCAATGACTAAGTGTGAGCGTGGAGACAGCCTGCTACGCAGGAGACCCAGCGGGATTCAGAGAACCCATGAAATAGTTAGGCTAGGCTTTGCCGTGGATCTGGAGTGAGTGAGGGAGTGTGTGTGTGTGCTGAGCTGAGGCAAGGGGCAAGGCTGGTAGAACGTCGCTCCTGTGGCACAGCCTTCGTCAGAGCCCTGCAAGGGGCTGAGTGGGTTCTGACTAAGCTCTGTGACTCACTCACTGTACTGCCGGCTCTGTCCTCTAGGCACATCCTCTGGACCGCTGAGCTCAGCCTCAAGAGGAGGAGGAGATTTGGGCTGGTTTCTCCTCTGATGACTCACCTGTCTGAGCTGGAAGGAAGGGGCCAACCCCCACTTTCCCACTCCCCCTTCACCACCTCTGCCTCCTTAGGGGTTCCCATGCAGACCCAGCCCTCAGGAGCAGGCTCCTCCCCATCCCTGATTAAACTGCCAGTTTCCCTGATCCCTTCACACAGTTGTCTCTGGAGTCGATTGTGGGCATCTGGGGTTAGCTTAGAGGGGCTTTTAAGGCTCTTTGAGACCCCTTGTCAGTCTGCTTTTCTTCACCACTCCCCAAAACTTTTCAGTTTACAAAAAAACTTTGACATCTCTTTTCCCATTCCATTTTCTGTGAGACCCTAAGTGTTGACTACCACCACCCCACCCAGAAGGACATGGAAGCTCCAGGGGGTAAAGGAACCAGTAACAGGACTCAAGGCGGCCACTGGTGGGCAAAGACATGCCCCTGGAAGGGAAGAACTGGCCAGGGGAACTGCTGCACACTTAGCTGAAGAGCAGCTGGGTGGGAGAAGAGAGACAGTGCCGGACAGTCAGCGACATGACAAGAAAAATGGCCATGTGGGAGCAGAAGACATGTATTTTGGCTTTATCCAAAGACAAAGAAAGCCACTGAAGGGTATGAAGCAGGAAAGTGATTTGGGTTGTAGAGACTTGTTCCTAGTATGCAGGGACTGGAGCAGGGCCAGGAGCAGGGCCCGTGGGAGCTGTCCTCACCGTCCAGATAAGAGCTGGGAGGGTCCATGTGTGGGCATGGCAGAGGCTGTGGGGGGTGGGGGTGGGGAGGGAGAGGCAGTGCTCGGACATGTTCAGGAGGACAGAAAGGAAGCTTCCTGGCCTCGTGTCCAGTAGGCAGGAGAAAACAGGAGCCTGAGGCTGTTACCCTGGAATAAATTTTTTATGCCATTCTACTGTAAAGGAAGCCAGAATGCTAAGTGGGATGCAATCCACATAGATGTGACTGGAGCTAGCAGTGGGTCAGGTAACTCAGGAAGGGGGGGACATCACTCAGGACACCAACCCTAAGAACTGACAAAGGGGAGCACAGCCCCATAATGGTGCTTCTCACAGGTGAGGGCATTTTGTAACATTAGAGCACCTGCTCACCCATGACCTCCTTTGATGGGGACAAGGCCCTGCACCTCTCCCTCTCCCTCTCCCTCTCCTTCTCCCTCTCCCTCTCTGGGAGACAGGGTCTGGCTCTGTGGTCCAGGCTAGGCTATTACTGAATTCACTATGTAGCCCAGGCTGGCCTCAAAACCATGACAACTCTCCTGCCTCAGTCTCCTGAGTGCTGGGATTATAGGTGTATGCCCCCATGCCTGACTGGCTTTTCTGCTCAACTGGGTGTGATGATGCATGCATGAGGTCCCAATTTTATTTTTCCTCCTTTTACTGATATGTATAAGTGCAAAACTTAAAGTTTACATTGATCTTCAGCATTTTGTGCACATACATATCATGGCAAAATTACAAATTCTTCCCCTTCTCCTTTTGACCCACCTCCACCCCCAGCTCCCATTATTTCCCACATTAAGTTCCATGAGGTAATTGTGATCTGGGTTTCTCATATCAGAGAAACCATTTGATATTTCACCTTCTCCCTCTGACTCACTTCACTAAGCATGATGGTCTCAAGTTTCCTCCATTTACCTACAAAAGCCTCCAACCTATCTGTCTTTATAGATGAGTAGTATTCCATTGTGTATAAATACCACAATTTGTGCATCCACTGATCTGTTGATGGGTATTTTGGTGACTTCCACATTTAGCTATTGTTAGTTGTGCTGCTATGAACAAGGGTATACATGTATCTCTATTATGTGTTGTTTTTAACTCTTTTGGGAAAATTTTCAGGGGACGTAGCACAGGATCAAAGATTTATTTCCAGTCTTTTGAGAGTCTTCTATACTGCTTTCCATAGTGGTTGTACCAGTTTACATTCCCACCAGCAGTGCAGGAGGGTTCCGTTTTCTCCACAGCCTTGCCAGCACTGACTCCTGTTTGTGTTCTTGATATACGCCAATCTCTCTGGAGTTAGATGGTATCTTAGTGATGTTTTGGTCCTAATTTTAATGTGGTGCTGGGGAAAGGAACTCAGGGCAAGTGCTTTAACCACTGAGCTGTGCCCCAGCCCCAAAGCCCTGAGATTCTCACCTCACAGGGACTCAGGAGTAAAATGACTAGGGGACCCACATGACCTGCTCCCATGCTCCCTTTCCTCCCTCTGCCCAGCGCTGAGCTGCACAGATCACTCCACCCAGGAACTGAGGCCATGGCCTTGGCAAGTGGCCAGGAAGGGCCTCTGGAGAGTTCCTGAACTTCCGCTGGAGTGTGGCTGCAGGCTCTGGGAAGGGGCTGAGCTCTTTTAGCCCCTTATCTCTGGAGGGTTGCAGAGGGGGGAGGGCTTCCAATTACAATATAATAAATTAAAACATAGGATACCAGTTAAATTTGAATTCCAGAAAAACAATGATTTTTGTATAAGTATATCCCAAATACTCCATGGGATATACTTAAATTTAAAAAGTATTTGATGCTGGTCTGAAGTTACCAGCTGCTCTGGTTTAAATCTGTCCCCCAAAAGCCTCATGTATTTGGAACCGTATGCTGTTGGGAAGTGGTGCTGGCTGGAAGGGACTGATGTTTGGGGCTTGATCCAAACGAACGGTGGTGTCACGGTGCTGAAATTGGGCATTTCCCAGGGCAGAGGTTCCACTTCTGTGTTGTGGGCCAGGAAATGAGGGTGGGGTACCCATCCTGGGTGTATGTGTTGGGGGCAACTGGCAACTTGAATTAAGTAAAGGAAAGAAGAAGAAACATTATTGCAGCTTCTTACTGGGAAAGCTCTGGCCTTGCCTCAGTCTCCACACAACAGCCTGATCTTGCCTCACTTGGCTTCTTTCTCTCTGCAATGGGGTGAGCAGCTCTGCAGCTTCTGCCATGTGCTTCCGCCATTGCTGGCTGCCCATGAACAGACTGCATGCACTCAGTAAATCTTTCCTCCCTTAATTTGTAGATGTTGGGTATTTTGTCACAGCAACAAATAAGTAACTAAAACAATATCTAAATAGGTGCCTGTCCCATATCTGTGTTTGCTAAATGAAGCTGGCAGCCCACCTCCTCCTCTGCTTCACTACCCTGCATACCAGGGTCCTGGAAAAGTGATGTGTCTACAGGGAACTTGGTATGGCCCAGCCTCTCCAACCCATACACCTGCCCTGGACTCCATGTGGGGCTTGACATCAAGCAGGGAGACAAGGCCTGTCCCTGATGGCCTTCATATGTCCTGCTCAGTCCAGCAGTTACCTGACCCAAGTTACTGTGGATTTCCACAGACCAACATCTCCCTACCTCAATGGACAGATAGCTTCCACCTCTGATCATGTGACCTAGCAAAGGAAGGAAACAAAGCTCTTCTCCTATGGCCAGCAGTGTCTAACAAAGGGTCATATCCATGCCCTTTTGGTAGCCCAGCAGCCTGCGGCCCTCAATTAGCCAGTGCCCACCCTGAGGGGCCTGGACCGTGGAGGAGAAGGATCTGAGCTCTGACCTGGGCCTACACAGATAAGGCCGTGGGACATCAGCTGCTTGTTTGTACAGAGACCTACTGGTAAAAACCAGCAGCACCACAGCGAACTGAGCTGTGCTGAGTCCCAGGAGCTCGCACACATCAGAGCTCACTGGATTGGATCTCACAGGATCCACTTCATGCAGCTGTCCTGTAAGCAGGGATGGTACTTCACCTGTTTCCCCATCCCTTGCATGATGAGCAAGCTGAGGCTGAGAACAGGGAAGTCTTTGCCTGTCATCACAGATCCTAGCACAGGTAAAAGTCAGGCTGCAAACTCTGCAGCAAGTGATAAAGATGCAGGAACTCTGAGGAGCTGGATGGATCAAGTTCCTCCAGGGGCAGGCCCAAAGCTCTGCTTTAAGAACCAAGGTAACAAGTCCATAGCCAGGCCTGGCCATAGGCAAAACACAAGAGGCGGCTCTCATTGGTACATCTTACGTGTACCCACTTCAGACATGCAGGGAAAGCAGATTTTTTTTTTCCTGTACTGATGACTGGGCCTTCACATGGAGTTATAACCCCAGCTCTTCAAAAAATTTTATGTTTTATTTTGAGACAAATTCTTAAGTCTCTATGCAGCCTAGGCAGGGCTAGAACTAGTGATCCTCCTGCCTCAGCCTCCTGGAATGCTGGGATTTCAGGTTCATACCAAGATGCCTGGCTTACAGATAGTGGAATCTTGATGAAGACCTACCTGGGGCATCAGGGCAGGGCCTGGGAGGAAGGTGGATAGGAAGAAAAGCTTTGTAGTAGAGGGGAGGCTGCCTAAAGTCAGAGGACTGCCAGCTCCCCAGCAGGGGCCCAACTTTGAAGAAGACACAGAGGTATGTGTGGTAGAAACTGCAGATGTAGGATAGTACATGCTCATTCCATAAGTACTTCTGAAGAATCCACTCCTTGCCAGATACCACTCCAGATTCCTGGAGACAGTAGGGAGGAAAGCCAACATACATACATAGATATGTGCACACAGACAATTCTCTTGCTAATAAATTGACAGTTTTGACTCTAGCCAATGTATAAGGTAAAATTCAGCCCCTTGACTGTTTCTGGGAAAAATGTCTTTCCTACAAAGCAAGGCAGCAGCAGAAGAGTCTTACAGCAGATTTACTGGGTCAGGATGAGAGTCTATCCTGCATGTGAGAGTCAGTGTGAGTGACTCTTCTCCCAAGTGCCTCTTGGCCAATGAGCCATAGGGACCCCACTTCTGTCCCTCTAGATCCCACCCCCAGCTCCCAGCCTGATCAGCAGTTTTCTCACAGGCATCCTATGGGTCTTGGGAATAGCCATTTCCCTCTCTGTCTCTCTCACTGCTTGGACTGGAAGGACACAGCCTCTTTCTCCAGGACCCCTCCTTTCTAAAGTGGGGCTGTTGTCCCTGTGCTATCCTCAGAATTACTGGGGTAAAGTGAGCTCACAGCTGAGAAGGGCTGTGCTCAGTGCTCTAGCACCCCAGGTCATGGTGGCCAGAGACCTTGACCCAGAAGCACCTCGGAGTTAAGTCATCTGGAAGACAGACAGCCCAGTGCCTTATGATTGGGAAGGTTATCTCCCAAGGGGGTAAATGCTGATCTGCTTTCCTTTTATTTTGGATTGGATATAACTTAGCACCTCATTCTCACTCTTTTGTTAATAAAATAAAACAATAAACACACATTACATCAAAAGTACACTGACAGCCTGTGTTTATGTGTTTATGTTGTGTCTGTCTCTAAGAAGCTGCAACTGCTATGTAGATTTCTGACAAAATGAGTTTTCACTCAGTGTTGGAGGGGTATGATAATTAAAAACAAAAAGAAAGGGCAGATTCTTCCAATATGTCTTCCATTCTTGCTCTCTTCTTTCTCTTCTTCTCACATTCTCTCCATGTTCCTCAACCCCCTACCCCCTCTCTCTCCCAGAACCTGACTGAGGCCATCTCTGACAAGGCCTAAGCAGAGAAACTGAGTTCTAAGATTGTTAGCGTTCACTCTGGAAGATTCCATCAGAGAGTCAAAAACTACTCATTTCATTGGCTACTGCCAGTGGTTTTGCTTCCTGCAAATTATTGGTTCCTGGGATAAGGAATGTGTGAATGAGGAGTGTAACTCAAGAGAGGAGAAGACAAGAGAAAACAGTGAGAGAGACTAGAGAACTAGTATGAACTCAGGGCAAGGGCAATTGAGAAATTGGTCATATATACCAGGGGTCCCTGACATTTTTGGCATCTGGGTTTCATGGGAGACATTTTTTCACAGATAATGTGTGTTTGTAGGGGTGCTAGTATTACCCCTTGGCTCTACATCAGATTAGTAGGTATTATACTCTCATAAGGAGTGCACAGCCTCGATACCTCCCCTGTGCGGTTTACAGTAGAGTCTGAGCTCCTATGCAAGTCTAATAATTCTGGTGATCTGACGGGAGGTGGAGCCCAGGGGAGTGGCTGCAAATACAGATGAAGCTTCCTAGGTTGGCCTGCTGTTCACCTCCTTCTATGCGGTATGGTTTTGAACAGAACATGAACCATACTAGCTTGTGTCTAGAAGCCTGGGTACCTATGGTATATTTTAATCAGGACCTCAGTCTTTTGGCTGAAAGTATCAGAAACACAACTCTAATTAGCTTAGCTCTTAAGGGGAAGGTACTGGTTCACACAAGCTCATTGTGGTGACAATAAGGACGCACACCTGGGTTCAGGGAATGGATATGCACACCCCCAGGACTCAACTGCCCTCTGGATACTGGTTTACCAGTAAGTTCTCAGGGCCAGCCCCTTGGCCTGTAACACAGAGACTCTACTCCACTAGGTCCAGTTAGAAGACTCATCAAAGCCAGGTGTGCTGGTACACATCTGTAGTCCTGGCACTCTGGGAGGCTGAGACAGGAGGATTGCAAATTGACGCCCAGCCTAGGCCAAGTTATCTTGTTAGGGAAACCTTGTCCCAAAATAAAAAGTAATAATAATAATAATAATAATAATAATAATAATAATAACGGCTAGGTATGTAGCTCATTGCAAAGGTTGTAAGTTCAGTTCCCAGTGCCACCAGGAAAAAACAGAAATTGTGTTCTTCTCAAGGATTGGTGAAAGAATAAGAAAATGGAGACCCTAACTCCGTGACACGGTACTGCAGGGAGTTCTAAGTTGTCCCACCTGCTCTGGAGGGAGATTTGACAATATCTAGTCATATTTATTTATTTATTTATTTATTTATTTATTTATTTATTTATTTATAGGTTCTTACTCTATAGTCCAGGCTGGTCCTGAACTTGCTGTCCAGACCAAGCTGGCCTAGAACTCACAGCAATCTTCCTGCCTCAGCCTCCTGAGTGCTAGATTACAGGTGTGACCAACATGCACAACTATTACATGTGGCTGGAGATCAGACCCAGGACCTTGTGCTTCCTTGTGCTTCCTAATCACTGAGGTATGTCCCTGGCCCATCTATTCTGATTTTAAATGTGGATACATACTTAAGGATGTTACCTGAAATATTATTTACAGTGTAAAATCAGGAATAATTTCAATGCTGATACTCTGAAAATGTAGAACCTGCTCAAAAGAGTGATGTATATTCTAACATAAATCCCCCAAGAAAACATGATAAATGAGAAAAGCAGTTGGCAGAATGACACATATAATATGGTCCCACTCTAGCATAAACAAAAATGAAACCTTGAAACAATAATAGATATCTGTATAAGTATGCTTGTAAGATACATATTTTTTAAGGGCTGGAGGAATAGCACAGTGGTTAGAATGCTTGCCTAGTAAGCGCAAGGCCTGGGGTTTGATTCCCCATCAGCACATAAGCCAGGTATGGTTGCATACATCTATAATCCCAGCACTCAGAGGCTAAAGGAAGAGGATTGCTATGAGTTCAAGGCCAGCCTGGGCTCCTAGTGAGTTCAGGATCAGCCTGGACTACAGAGTGAAACTCTGTTAAACAAAAAGATATATTTTAAAATGTATTCACCTACATAGAGAAAGGTCAGAATTTACACAAAATTATCTTAGTTACCTTTGGAAAGGTAAAAATTAGAGGTTGGGATTAAAAGAGCCAGGTGTGCTGGTGCACATCTGCAATCCAGCACTGTGGTAGGCTGAGGTAGGATTACAAGTTTGAGTCCAGCCTGGGTAAGTCAGCAAGTTAGGGAGAACTTGTCTCAAAATTAAAAAATTTGTAAGGACTGGGGACGTGACTCAGTACCAAGCATCTGGGTTCAATCACCAGTTGGAAGAAGGAAGGAAGAAAAAAAAGGAGATAATTAGGTTTGAATGTTTTTCAATGATAGCATTTCAATGTATAATTTGTATATTAAGATTTATTTTTTAAATGTAAAAGAAAAAGCTATGAAAGCATTCTGATTCATTTGACTTGGGTCATGTGACTGATCTTTGTCCAATTATTGTGGTCAAGTGGCCCCATGAATGTGTGACTAGCCCAAACTGGGTTTCCCCACGTTTACCCCTGTGAACTCTGGAGCAACACACATTTGGCAGCTCTTTCCCCCCCCCCCCCCCCAAATACTGGGGATTATACCCAGGGCCTTCACTCTGAGCTTCATTCCCAGCCCACTTCTATTTTTGATTTTGCGAATAGGGTCTTACTAAGTTACAAAATTGCCTGGGCTGGGCTCAAATTTGTGATCCTTCTGTCTCAGCCTCTCAGAGTGCTAGGATTCCAGGCCTGCACCACCTGGCCTGGCTTATTTTTTTTTAATGTCATTTTATTTTTTGCAATGCTAGGGGATCACTCCCAGGGGCTCACATATGCTGGAAGAGTGTTCTATCATTGTGCTAAATCCCAGCACTCAGCTTCCTGTTTATTTCTGCTCTAGTATTAGCCCCAGTTACCACCAGAGACTGAGCCTCAATTTTGAAGTTTGATGAGTTTTCTGGATAGAGAAACCTGAAAGCATTAATTGCTACAACTAACCTAACTTAGCACCTAAAGCTTGAGCCTGGGTTGCCTTGCTGAGTTTCCCATAAAGGACCTGGAATCCAAAGGGGCGTGTGGCTGATAGAGACTAAAATTTCAGCTGCGCAGTCCCTGAACTGAGCAGATTCCAGGATGTACTCTCAGACAATACCTTTCTGTCACTCCCTACCACTCTGATCCCTCACCGGCCCTGTTGTCATGGCCTTTTTCACTCCCATAGCTGAGTCTTGGCCTTAGCATTCACCTCCACTCCTGGGTTCATTACTCAGCATTTGATGAGTGTCATTGATTCATCCAACAAGTATTTACTGAGCATCTACTGTGGGCCAGACACTGTGCTCTACTGATGTCATAAGACATGTCTTTCCTGGGCTTGGTGGCACATGCCTGGAATCCCAGTACTCAAGAGGCCGACGCAGGGCGACTGTGAGTTGGAAGCCTGCCTGGGTATCTAGCAAGATCCTGTTTTATTTGCTTTTTTGTTTGTTTTGTCCTCAAGAATCTGATCCAGCACAAGGGACCACAAAGGTCACTTGAACTTTTGTCTGGGTAATGATTCTCTCTGTGAACTGATGTCAGCTTTGCAAAGCTGCCCAGAAATAGACACATATGGAGAGTTTTGCCCTCAACCAGTGCCGCAGCAGGGCTCTCAAGCCCATTTGTGATTTAAGAGCCTAAGTATTCTAAATTCCAAACACTTGATTTAACTTAACCCTCTCACCTGACACATCAGAAAGCTCAAAACCAGACAGGGAAAAGATATGCCCAGGCTCACTCTGTGGGTCAGGGGCTGAGGTGCCCCAGAGACCAGGATACTTCTGGCCGCCCCATGCCATTCCACCTGGCCTCTTCGCATCTTTCTTGGTTAGGAGAAGCAGCTGGGGGAAGTTTGTGAGCCCAGGGCCATTCCCTTTCCAGATGCCATGTCTGGGACTACCAAATTTACAGCCTCCCTTCTCCGGTACCCTTCCGGCTCCTTGGGGAGGGGTCAGAGGCCAGGAGCTCTGACCCTGAGCCCCGATGGGTTCCTACGTCAAGGGAAATGTTCTGGAGGGAAAAGGATGTGTCTTCCTGCAATATCATTTGCCTCATCAGATGATTTGCATACTGGTGAGGACACAAATGTCATTCCTTGCCCATTTCCTTCCAGAAAAAAGGGTTCCCATCATAGTTTTCTTGCCAAGAGACGAGACAGCTGTGGGGATGCTTTCCTGGTGTGGAGTTGAGGAGGCAGATGTTAATCAGTGCCCCCAGAAGTGGCTGGCTACCAGACTGTTTCCTTGACCTGTCCCAACTCTCAGTGTTTGGCTTGGGGTGTTGGGGGGCGGTGGTCTTGGCACCATCTCTGGCAAACAGTCTACTTTTAGGATCACCAGGGTCCTGAGCATCTCATCTTACTCTCTACTGCACTTTCTTGGGGTTAAGTTCCTGAAGATTCACTTGCTACAGAGAGGACTGTGGTAACTGGAGGTGAAAATACTTAGTGCCTGCGATGAACCTGACATCCCTCTAAACATGTTACATGTGCTCTAAATGCTTGTAATCCTGACAACAGCCAAGATAGATTAATTCTATTATCTTTTCATTGCCTACATGAGAAATCAAGGTTCAAGGAGTTAAGTAACTTGCCCAAGATTACACAGCTGGTAAGTAGCACAGGCTTTAAACTCAGCCAATCTGGCTCCCAATAGGGGGATCCTAAATACCTGGCTAAAAGAGGGGGAGTCGGAAGGTCTCTTCCATTCCCTGACAGCTGTGCCCAAAACCCTTGACCTGATATTTAAGGTCTTACCCTCCCTCCTTCTGTGATCACCTGTTATCATGGCCAAGTTGGTGTGCACAAGGTTTCTCCTGGCCAGGCAATACCTTCCTATTTTCTTTGTCTGAAACACCTCTGGCCACCAAGAACCTCTGAAAAACCTTCAGCATGTTTAGGCTGAGCAGGGCAGCCTCCCAGCCCCCTTTTTTCCACACTGGGGATTGAATCCAGGGCTTTCACATTGAGATACACTCCCAGCATCTTTTTAATTTTATTCTTTTTTAAATTTCAAGGGTCTTGCTAAGTTTCCAAGTTGCCCTGGCTGGGCTCAAACTTGCATTCCTCTTGTCTCAGCTTTCCAGAGTGCCAGGATTATAGGCTGGCATCGTTCCCTCCAAATATGTGCTAGTAAGCCTCACTTCTAGATTTTACTTGCTCCCAGGAGCTGGATGTCTGTGAGTCTTACTCATGTCAAAGACTTTAGCACTAAGACCAGCACCTAACATGCAGAAAATACTCAGTGGATGCCCGTTATATACAGTAAGCAAAGCATATTGCCAAAGTTGTATAAGGAGCTAATATTGTGGTATGCATACTATCACTATTTCACAGCCCACAAAAACAGTATGCCAAAATACTAACAGTGATTTTCACAGAATTCAGTGGCCACTGTGATTTTTCACTTGTTTGCTTACATAACTTGCATTTTCAAGATTCTCCATAATGAACATGAATTACATTTATTTACTTATTAATCTACTAAGACAGGGCCTCACTCCGCAGCCCAGGCTGGTCCTGAACTCACTGTGGACCCCAGGCTGGCCTTGGACTCCTAGCAATCCTCCTGCCTCAGCCTCGTGAGTGCTCTGATTACAAGCGTGCACCACCACGAGACCAGCTTAAGTGCTGCTGGGGAATTGAACTCTGGTACTTAGTGCTTGACTTAGCACTTGCTAAGCAAGTGCTTTAACTGCTGAGCCATTCCTCCAGCCCCTGCAATTTTTCAGTAGCTGAAAATGGTCCAGTACATGGATTTGTCACATTTTAGTTATGTGCTTAATGGTTTGGACACTTGGATTGTTTCTACACGTGGCTGTTCTGAATACTGCTGCTGTGAACATTGTGTACGGTCTGCTGTGTGGGCATGTTTTCATTTCTCTTATGTATATCCCTAAGAAGTGGACTTGGTGGGTCATATGGTATCTTCATGTTTAGTCATTTGAGGACTAACAAAGCACAAACTATCATTACTTCTGAACCATTTTGAGAGTAAGTCACAGGGCTAAAGGAATAGCATATAAGTTAGAGCACTTGCCTAGTAAGCACAAGGCTCTGGGTTTGGCTCCCCATCACTATATAAGTTGAATGTGGTAGTGCACGCCTGCAACTCCAGAACTGGGAGGCTGAGGCAGGAGGACTGCTGTGAGTCCAAGGCCAGCCTGGGCTACATAGTGAGTTCAGTTCAGAACCAGCCTGGGCTACGGAGTGAGACTCCATCTCAAAAAAAAAAAAAAAAAAAAAAAAAAGTAGTTGCAGACACGACCCTTTACTCCAGAGAAAGCAAAGATTACTAGATAGGGCATTCCTTCTCAAAACTGTATTTCAATGATCAGAAGTTATCAAATGTTCAAATTTTGACAATCATTCACAGCACCCCATCCAAGATCCACCCCAAAGCGCTGCACTTAGCACTGCTTTTCACAGCCGCCTGGCTTTGGTCTCTTCTGGTCTGCAGCGGTTCTTTAGCTTTCGTGGTCCTTCTGGTTGTGTAACGCCCCTCGGTTCAGGTTTTTCTGGTATTTGGATGAGTGAGTTTAAAGCTTTGTCCAGTTGGGGGGCACCCCAGGTCAGATCGCTTGGGTGCACAGGTAGGAAATAGGTTTGGCTGGCACAGCCTTGCTCCTGCTCTGCGAGGAAGGGCGGGGGGCCAACCGCAGACCGGGGCCCACCAGGGGCACCGGTTGCTTGCGGAAAATTCCTCACTAGAAGGCTTACTGAGAAATGGCCACTCAAAGCACGATCGTGTGGGGGTTTCTTCGCGCCCTTTCCCTGGGACAGCTCAGCGCCCAGACAGCCGGAGGGACTAAAGGGCTTCCTGCCGCTTCTCTGAGGACGCGGGGCTTCGCACCGGAGAGGTCTGGGAAAGGCGGCAGAGAGGGGCGTCGAGATATCCCGGAAGGGCAGGCGGGGAACGAAGCGTGCCGGGTGCTAGGAAGCGCGGCCCCTTCTGGGAAGGGCCTGATGCAAGAGCCCAGCCCAGCCCGCGCCCTGCTCGCCCGGCGGCAGACTTGGCTGTGACAGTTCCGACCAGGCACGAGACCCAGGTCAGGACAAGCTCCTCTTGGCTCCGAGCCGCTTCCCTCCTCTCCCCTTCCCTCCTCCTGACTGCCAGCCGAAGGCTTCACTGCTTTTAAAAGCAACAGGACTTCCTAAGTATCAAGAAGAGTCCCTGCTCAGGCGTGGTGGAGCAAGCCTATAATACTAGTGTCCTAAGGCTGAGGCAAGAAGATCCCAGGTTAGAACCAATTTAGTGACGATGGAAACATCAACCTCATAGATGTTAGTGAGACTTTGTCTCACAATCAAAAAATTCAAATGGGCTAGGACGTAGGTCAGTGGGAAGGCCCTGAGCTTGATCTCTGGTACCCAACCCGTCCCCCTCGCCCCAACCCCCATCTCTGTGCTGCCTTCCTGCTAACAAATTCAGACCAGGAGCCCGCGGCGGATCCTTGGTTTCTTTTTTTTCCTTTCCTGGTTTTGGGGCTGAAAGTCTCTGCCCCTCCCCCTTCTCTCTCCGGCTTGGGAAAGAGAGTGGGTGTGGCTTCCAGGCGGAGTTCTGCTGTCAGCCTGCTTCTGCCCAGAAGTCCTGGCTACTCCAGAGATGAGCTGATCTCAGACACCACCAGGGGAAGGTAGAGCCCTGGGTGCTGGAAAACGAGAAGAAAGAAAGGAGCTTCTGTGCCCAGACACCTGCGGTAACACAATGGCCTCCCCAGGTGGCACCGTGACCACTGTCGGACATGTTTTGATTCATTCTCACAGGGTTTTGAAAATAAGGAAAGCTCATATAAAAATCTCGACTTCTGATTTTCCTGGACAAATATTTGGCAAGCCCAAAGCTGCATTTCCCGTGGTGGTCATGCCTGAGCCTGGCAATGGCCATATTGCCTGTCCCTCCTTATTGCTTAAACTGTGCTACAGTTGAGGGGCACTCATGAGCTTATTTGATTTCACCACCACCCTGAGAGGATGGAAACATCAACCTCATTCTACACAGGAAGAAAGCAGGAGAGAGGTCTGCCCCCTTGGCCATGGTCACAGCTAGGGAGAGGAAGGACTGGACTGTCCACTCTGCTTCATAGTCTGCTTGTGCACTCCTCCCCTCTGATTTCGCCTTTGGATATCTGATGCTGGTGGCAGCAGTGGTGTGAAGTGTGGATGTAGATAGCAAATGACAATCCCTTGGCCGTTGAAGTCTGGGTCTTCCAAGCCGTTGGCAGAGTCCTGAACTGGGCAAACAGCCCTAGGGTAAGGCCCTAGAGAGACAATGTACCAAAGCCTGGAGCAGGAGGAGGTGGTCACAGCAAACTCAGACAGTCAAGAAGACACAAGCAGCTCTGCGACGACGGGGCACTGGCCTCCAAGCTGTCTGGGTAGTATCCTCTCTGCACAGGAAGCAGGCTCCCTCTGGCCGTGGTATGCTCCGCGTGGCCTTTCTGCCTCCCCTGGTGGAAACGGATGGAGCCCAGTGCCAGGAACTCCTTAGTGTGGAAATCACAGTCCAATCCATGCCAGCCCCATCTGCTTTCCCTGAGTAAAGCCCTCCTTCTGTTCAGTTGTACATTCTTCCTCTGGAAGGACTTGCTATTCCTCCTCCTCGGTGGGCTTGTCATAGATTCTCTAGTGGTTTCTAGAAATGCACTGAGATGTAGCATCTTAGGGTCCCATGGGGTGGAGGAAGTTGGGCTAACTCTACATTTCATAACTCCCTTTCACATCTGCTGTGTTATTTGGTTCTCACAACCTAATGAGCCACACAGAGAGCGATTTGTAAACACAGGTTGTACGGGAATGGGCATGGAATTCTGAGGTCCATTTTCAGCCCTGTTCCTTACCTTGGATAAATTCACTTTTTAAAATTTTATTTCCTCACTGACATTTTATAAAAAGACAAAATCTCTTTTGGGGGAGGTGATTCTGCTTTACAGCTCCATGGAATGCTGTTCAGGGGGGAATACCACGTGATGGTCCTTTTGGAGTTGTGCCATGGGTGGAGCTCCCCGTAGGCATGTCATGAGGATTTATGTACAAGCACAAGACGTGGGTGATGAGCAAATGTGTATCAAGTGAGTGCCCTGTTCACACAGCCATGAGGGCTTCTGAGGGAAGTTCACAGGAAGGAGGAAGTAGTACTGGCTCCCTGTGGCGGGCACTGCTTTTCCTGCCCATTTTCTGTCTCTTGCCAAGTTGCCCTCAGTCCCAAATCTCTAGTCTGCCAGCCGGCTGGAGATACACAGTTATCTGTGGAGCATGGAGTACTGGGCCTGGGCTGTGTAATGACCAGCCTTCCGCTTGCTTCAAGTTTCCGCTGGGGGGCTGGAAGCCACAGCATCCAGATGGCTAATTGCTTTGTGCCTGTTTCTGCAAATCACAGTGATTCACTGTCCCTGCTCAAAACACGCTCTCTTTTCAAAGATTTAATGGTTTCCAAAATTAATTTAGCCTCAGCTCTTGTCCCCTTGCTCTTGTGCACTGGCCCTTCCCCCAGCACCCTGTCCTTTATCTTTGCCCTTCCCTCTGGGATGGAGCTTTCTATTCCACAAAGTTGACCTTTACTCTGCAGGGACCTTTTCAGGGTCAGCTGAGTACAAGCCCACTGTGAAGTGTGGAGTGTAAGCCCAGCAGGGAAGATGTGGGTGTTCAAGATGCCCTATCTCCCATCTTCTCCGTTATGCCCATCCAGTCTGGGTCTGACCAACACCCTGAGATGAGTACTCCAAGCTGCTCCCATCTGCCCTGCTTTGGCTTCCAAAGACTACCTACGTTTTCACATGTGAGGAACATGGTCAGTTTGGTCTGTTTTGATGGCTCATTATGGATTCATGAGACCTTGAGGCTGGAGGCCTTGGCTACGATAGCAGAAGTTCTGGCAGTCTACCTATGTTTGATACTGACTTGCTTTCTGAGCATCTCCTGAAATTCTGTTCTGTACCCGTAACATGAGGGTTGCTTAATTTCTACCTGTGCCTCCATTCACGTATCTGATAAATACTTACTGAGCCTTTCTGTATGTCAGGCATGTACTAGATATTAAGGCACTGTCGTTAAAAAGTGTCACAATTTTGGTATTTCAGGAAATAGTCAATGGGGAGAAAGAAAAGACTTGAAGACAGCAGGTCTTTTTTCTCTGTTGAATTCTGCTTTGTATATTTTAAGGCTGTGTTAAGTATGTTGAAATTCATAGTCATATCTTCTTGGTGAGACGTTGCTTTTATTAGCGTGCAAAGTCACACTCTGCCCTTATAATGTTTTTCACCTTACATTCTGTTTTATGTTTGTCCAACAATAGGGAACTAGTCAGATCAATCATTAACATGTCTCTGCAATGGAGTTCTATACAGCCGTGAAGAAAGAAGGGTGTCCTTATATGCTGATAGGGAATTAGTTCCAGCATATATTGTTCAAATGAAAAACCAAGATGAAGCTGATATGTATCATTTGCTACTGTTTGAGGAAAAAGAAGTATTTGTGTGTGTGTTTTGCATTTGCTTGTATATTAAAAAGCTGAAGAACAGAATACAACATCAAAAGTAAATAAATAAATAAATAAAATCTTTTTTATTTGGGTAAGGGGTACAAACTTTCGAGTATAAGCTAATTCTAGATCTAATTTACAGCATAGCATCCAGCTAATAATGATGCAATTGGCATACTTGAAATTTGCTAAAAGAACAAATCTTAAGCATTCTTAGCATATAAAAAATAGTAACTACATGAGGTGACAGATGTCCTGGTTGACTTGACTGTGGTAGTCCTTCCACTATGTGTGATGTCAGATCATACTTTATACCTCAGATAGCTATAATTTTTCAATTATGCCTCAAAGTTGGGAGAGGAAAGGAGGAAAAAAGCAAAATTCTCATAAAACTTAATTTAAATGAAAAAAGTTTCCCCTTCTGGGTGTGAGAGAAACCAGGCAGAGGGGTCAGGGATGAAGACTGTTCTCACTAGATGATTTTGCAGATGTGACTCCAGAACGCTGTTAATAGTACACACCAGTGTAAAACAAAGTTAAAGCAGAAAGCAATTCTTGAGAAAAGACAAGTGGTAATAACTATGCATCGGTTAATGGCAAAACTCAGGGAATTTTAAAATAAATTCTAAAGCACCATTTTTTTTTGAGACAGGGTCTCACTCTGTAGTCCAGGCTGGTCCTGAAGTCGCTATTGGAGCCCAGGTTGGCCTTGGACTCAAGGGAATTCTCCTGCCTCAGCCTGAGTGCTGGGATTACAGGTGTGTGTGTACCACCACACCTGGCTTATATGGTGCTGGGGAATCAAACTTGGGTACTTAGTGACTCATCACTTGCTAGGCAAGCACTTTAACTGTTGAGCCATTCCTTCAGCCCTAAAGCACAATTTTTGGCAGTAAATGATTGAGGGTCATATCCTATGAAGCCACAACAAAAAAAAAAATCCTGGAAAAACAAGCTCATTTTGACAATTATATTGATTTTATAATCCTGAAACTATTGTATATAGGGTAGATGAAGCAAAGAAGCAACTATGTTAACATCATTAGGATCCAAGATTTTCAATAGGAGAATGACATATAAATACAAAATCAAGTAAGTTAAAGCAAAAATCCTAAATATGAGTTAGAAATAAAAATACAGACTTATGATATTATTTAAAATAACCTATTTTCTAGAGGAATCAACTGAGAAGTCCTAGAAATAGTCACTAACCCAGTAATAATGAGCACTCCCAACTCCTAGACTATGGTTTCTAAATATCGTGTCCACTGAAAGAATTAGTACAACTTGAGGAAATTTCTTTCTCTGTGTCTGTCTCCCTTTCTCTGTAGTAGGGATTCTTCCCCCGACCTTTTTTTTCTTTTTTTTTTTTTTTTTTTTTGAGAAAGGTTCTAAGTCAGGAAATTGCTCAGCCGGGGCTCAAACTTTCTATTCTCCTGACTCATCCTGTGAGTGCTGGGATTACAGCCTAGCTTTCATGTTTCTCTTATACCAAGACATACAAATTAGAAATTTGTCAAGCCAGATGGAAGGGAGCTGCCAATGACTATTAGAAGCTCATTAAAAGAAAAAACCTGCCATTTTGAGGGGCTCCTGTTGCCCAAAGATGGGATAATTGAGGAACAGCAGAGTGATTGATAACTACTGTGGCACGATTCAGCATAAACAAGACAAGGGCAGTCTCCTTCCCAACAGACAGTTACTTTAGCTCTTTTAACTATCTTTTTTTTTCTTACTTCTTTTCTTTCCGTTATTTTTCTTTAGTTGGGAATGGAACCCAGTGCATGTTATGTAAGTGTTCTTCCACTGGGCTATGCCTGCAGCCATGCATGTTTTTAAGTATTCTACTGATACTTCCCCACAGCACAGAGGCACCGCTCTGTCATGATCCCTGATGAACTCACATGTATCCAAATGGGTTATAACAGCAAAGGATTAAACCCCAGCCACTGTAAATCTTGTTGGAATGCCTTATGATCCTCCCAGAACACAAGAGTGTAGGAGACTTGTAAGGAGCTGCTAAGAAACCATTTTCCACCCACCTCCCTACCTCCCCTGGAAGGCTGAAGAAGACTTTCTTACTGCCTTCTGGTTTCTGAAGAGGTACAGGGATTTATGCTCTACCCTCTCCTTACTTTAGGCAATTAGTTCTTTTTTCTCTTAGCTTTAAGATTTTTAAATTTATTCTTAATGTTCTCTAGTTTCACCATATGTTTTCATATATCCTTTTTTTTCTGGAAAATTCTCAATCATCATCTCTTTGAAGAAAATGACTTTTTGTTATCCTCTCTACTTTCTCTCAGAATTCTTTATCATAGGAATCTCAATCCTTTTTTTTTTTAAATCACTGCTTTCTTATCTTTTGGCTCTGACCTAGGAGACTTACTCATTTTGATTTTTCAAATCACTGACAAATCACTGAGCTCTATCTCACAATAGAGCTGAAGGATATAAAACCACTTAGTTGCAGTCTGTAACTGGCTCCTTAGCAGTGTAAATCCTGTAACCCATGATTCAGTCTCAGACCACTTCTGTTTTAGTGTCACCCTTTTTGAAGTGTGGAAAAGGACCACAGAGAGCAGTCACTTTGGGCTTAATTCTTATTTTTGCTCCCTGTGTAAGTAGAGTGGTTCATCGTATCTGTGCCACTGAATCAGTCAGGCGTTGGTCTTGCCTTGTCTTGAATGCATAACCTTACAAGAAATTATCTATTGATTTCTTGCATGACAAGATCTCAATGTTCCTAACGTTTTTCCTCCTTCCCTCTCCCACATAGAGTTAATTTTTAAATTAAATGATATCAATGTTTATATTATCATGATTCTGTACATGTCACGACTGTCACTGAAAAATGGTATGATGACATTCCCTTTATTTTTCCTGCAGCTAAGAGTTGCCATAGTTTTTCTCTTGCTTACCTTTTTATTTATTTTTATTTTTTGGTACTAGAGGTCCAACCCATGGCCTTCACATGGAACTACATCTCCAGCCCATTATTTAGTTTTGATTTTAAGACAGGGTCTCACTAAGTCATTAAGTTGTCCAGGCTGCACTTAACCTTATGATCCGACTGCCTCAGCCTCCCAGAGTGCTGGGATTATAGGTCTGTACCACCAGGCCCAGCTTTGCTTATCTTTTAATAGCTATTGCTAATATTTTTCAAATTCTCCATGTGTATCTGTTAAATATCTAGCAAAATTTTTGTTCCACATGTTCAAATGTATCAAATAATCTATCACTAATCCAACCCCGCCAAAGGCCTCCGTTCTACAGCCAATGTCAACCTGATCCAATTTGGATAGATTACTCATGACACCTGGGACTCAGATGACATCTTAGGACTGGTTTTTATCAATATTCCCCTTTGGATTGCTACTTTGTTTTCTGGAGTGTCTTTGTTCTTTGTTCTTGGCTTAGTTTTTCCTCTTACTGAATCATATCTTTTACTGTCTTCCTAAGAAAAGGTGTGTGGGAGGTACATTTTTTAGTTCTTACATATCTGAAAATATCTTCATTCCATACTTACCCTTTAGTTGACTAAGTACAGAATTCTAGGATAATGCAATTTCACTTCGAACTTGGGGTGCCCAATGCTACTCTCCACAGCATCACACACTACAGCTGAGATGTCAGATGTCACAGATTCTTTCTCCTCCTTACGGGACATGATTTGTTTCTCCAGAAGCTATCCGGTTGTTTCAAAATAGGGTCATGGTATTTTCCTCCATTTTACCCTTATTAGACACCTAGGAGGCACTTTTCCTTCTAGTGTTGCGAATCAAATCAAGGGCCTCTGGCATGCTAGGCACACATTTTACCACTCAGTTACACCCAAACCCCTAATGGGTACTTTCAATTTTGAGATTTCTGCCCTTCGCTTCCGAGAATTTTTTTTTTCCTTTTCTTCATACAGAATGTTCTACCTTTTGTTTTCTCTGGTGTCTAAAGCTGAACATAGCTGTCAGAACTCCTTAAATTCTAACACTCTTTTCTCTTCTAGTGTCCACTTCATTTTAAAAATTCTGTTTTCTGCGAGACTTCTCAACTTTATTTTCCTACTCTGTTGTGGAGTCTTGTTTTAGTTACCATATTTTTAATTTTTCAGTTATCATCCTCTGATTATTCCTTTTCCCTTTTCCAATTCCATGATATTCTCTTTCATGTTCCTTTAGATCCCTCAGACTTTTACATATATACATACAAATTTTGGAAATGTTTCCTTTTTATATAATCTGTTTCCTTTCCTCCTTGTGCCCTCCTCCTCTCCTGTCCCTCTTCCTCCTTTTCTCTTCTTCCTCCTCCTTTTTGTTTGCGTCTCTCTTTCATGTGGGATGCTTTTCACAAGTTCCTGGAGATTCTGGGCTACCTATCTAGGATGGAACATGAAGGCATCATAGTGATGATCAGCTCTGTGTGAGAGCAGGGATGTGACTGGCAGGTCTTACACTCAGGTAACTTCACTGGGAAACTATGAAAAGTCAAAACTTGGGGGCTGCAGGAATAGCTCAGCAGTTAAAAGTGTTTGCCTCGCAGCTGAAGATCCTGGATTCAATTCCCCAGTACCACATAAATTTGGTGTGGAAGCTCACGTCTGTAATCCCAGCACTTGGAAACCTGAGGCAGCAGGTTCACCATGTGGCCAGTCTGGACTCCATAGTTGTGTCAGACGTCATAGTTTGGCATCTGGACTCCATAGTGAGTTCAGGACTAGCTTGGACTACAAAAACCCTGTCTCAAAAAACAACAAAACCCACAAACCTACAACAGACCTTTCTCTTGGGCTAGTAATTTTTCTAGTGAAGAACCCTTCATTCTTGTACTTGGGACATATATCTCATAGTTCTTTTCTGGAAGGGGTTAAGGGAAGGAGCCTGGCAGAGAGCCCTATGTATCAACCTGTAGATTAACTGCTCTGTTTTCAGGCAGATACCTGCCTTCTACTATTGCTGAGACTCTCGAATTTGGGGCTGCCCTGGTTCAGTTCAGAAAGACCTCTAGTCTCACACAGGGGCAGAGTTGCCTGGCTGTGTGTGGTTAGGAGAAGGTCTGAAGTTGCAGTATCTCCATATATCTCTTTCCACAAGTTCCTTAGAGGTTAGGCTTCAAACTCACATCCTGCAGAAACTGCCTGCAGATGCCCAGGCTCTCAGGCCTTATGGGGAATCTGCTCGACCTTCACTTCTGCAGGCCCTTTTGAGTCTTATTATTAATGGAAAATTGGAAAGACTCCTCCAGGTGGACTGGGGCCAGGAACCAGGATGTCTGTGCCAGTACTGCCTGCCTTTCTAGCCTTTTTTATTTTTTTATTTTTCCATATAGCTCAGTGGGTTATTGGATCAGCTAGGACACTCAGTAGTCCTGCCAGGGAGAAGAATACAATTCCCACCCACCTGGCACCTGTTGTCAAGGTCACAGTCCTTTTATTTACAAACAGGAAGATCCCTAGCCCATCCCTTCCCAGAGTTCTACCTCCTACTGGCTGGGAGTCCCTCCCTTATGTTCTTGTTGGTTCCCAATGTGGAAACAGGCCTCTGACTGAGCTCCCCAGAGCCCAGCTTCTCTGGAATTGCCACAAAACCTGCTGAGATGCCATTCTCTCCCAGGTGAGTCACCTTGTACAGTGACTACAGAGGCTGTATGTACTTCACATTGTCTTGGGGTGCATTATCCCCTTTCCAGAAGAGGAAGCTCTTGTTTTATCTTTGTATAACACAATGATCTATCAAAAATATTTTCCTAAAAGTAAAAAGGATTTCTCCTAGAACAGCAAGTTGCTTAAGGGGCACAGACCAGGCTGGGAAGAGTAGTGAGGTCAATGAACAACAACAACAAAAAAAATCATTTGCTTTTCCAACACTGGGACCTTCCTCCTTGGAGGTGTGGGGACTGAGGGCCAGGTGTCAGCTAGCTATGCGGGTAATCAAGGTAAGTTGTGGAGACACCTGGAACTCTACCTACTTCAGAGAGGCCCTGACTTTGCTCCCAGGTGTGCATTTCCACCTGCCTGTTCCTAGATTGCATCATCTTCCACCCCCAGGAACCCACCTACACAACCCCCTCCCCCTCTCCAACTTCTCAGCTCTAGATAACATTCTTTTGTTCTCCAGGTGATGCCACACCCTTGGGTTAGGAAATGAGGAAGTCTCCAGAGAAAGTGCTGCCTTATCTAAGGAGGGAAGGAGAAGGCGGCTGCCCAGTGCTGCCTGTGCCTTCCAGGGAGCTAGTTCCCGAAGGCCACCACCCAGTTCAGGGAGGCCTCTGGGCAAGGCTTCCTGGAGCGAGATGGGTGGGTGAGTGAAGGCTCCCAGGCCCTGGGGAAGGGGGGGAGGCGAAGTGGTGAAGATTTTTGGCTCACTTTGATCATTTTGGGGATTAGAGATTCCCCCCCCCCCCCCCCACCAAAGAATCCTCCAGTGGGTGTTGGGTTTCTTCCCACTAGACTCACAACCAGGCTCAGACTTCTTAGCCTGGCATATAGGATTCGGTAGAACCCTTACGTCATCCTTCCTTGCCAATCCTCTTCCCAGACCCATGGAACTCTAGCCTCATAACTCTCTCTCCCTGAACGCAGTCATGTATTTTCATGCCTGGTGACTGCTTTGCATATGTAGTTCCTCTGAATGGAGTGCTCCCACCTACTTCTTAGAGACCTCCTGTTTGTCCTTCAAAACCCTTCTTAAAAGTTAGGTTCCTCATCACAGTCTAGCTTGACTCTTCATGCTGGCTTGGTTGCATGTGCTCCAAGGCACAGGGTTCCCTTCCTGGCAAATCATCCATTAGGGTAATTATTAGGATTTACAGGTTTATCTTCCTCCTAGTTACTCCTCCCAGGCAGAGATTGTGTCACTCACCTTTGCAAACCCAATACCAGCATAGGGCCAGGCCTTAATACTTTATCAGGTATTCTTTACGGAAGAATAAACCCGATTTATTCTGGCTTTGTGATATTTTTCATTAGTGCTAAGAGAACACTTCTGTCACCATGGGTATTGTCTGGCTTACAGTGGCATCTCTCAGACAAGAGTTGTGTGTTTGTCAGTCTATGTATTCACTTAGTATCCTTAGGTAATTACTCTACATTGGACTGACTTGTCTTACACATTAACCCTGTGGTGGCAGTTGTTGTTGTTACCATAATATAACATCTCAATAGAGACTGAGATGTCAAGAAATTAAACGTCATATTCAAGGTAACAGCACTTGAGCTCCTGTGCTGGGACTTGAGCCCCAGTATTCTGGCTCCAAGATCAGTACTCTTTTTGCCTACACTAGAACTTCTCAGTACTTGGTCTTTGAATCAGGAGCTTACCATCACCTTGGAATTCACTAGAAAAATAAATTAGGTGCCACCTCAGATCTACCAGTTCAAAAACTCTGAGCGTGGGGCCCAACAATCTCTCTTTTAACTATCCCTACAGGTGATGTTTGCATCACAAGTTCAAGTTGGAGAACCTTGGCTGACACCAGAGCCAGGGGAGGGCGCTCCAAGGCAAACTTTCACCCCTAAAACAGTTCCAGCAGACAGGATGAAACTTGCGTGGCAGGATAAAAGGTGAGGAAAATGCAAGCACGGAGAGTTAAGTGCCAGGTTTCAAGTTCCAACAATTTTGCAGTGAGTGATTGAATGATTTAGCACTCATTCTTTAACATTTGTGGCCTTTTTCATCTGTAAAGTTCTCATCTCTAATTCTTGTTAGATTCTCTTACTCAGTTCTTTGGAATAATGTCTTTGGCAACAGCGTAATGAAGATAGATGGCTCATTTTTAGTGAATTTTTTTCACTGAAAAAAAATTTCTTTTTGAGGCAAGGTCTTGCTCTGTAGTATCCAGGCTGATTCTGAAATCACTATGTAGCCCAGTCTGGCTGTCAACTCAAGGTAATCTTTCTGCCTCAGCATCCCAAGTGCTAGGAATAAAGGCATGTGCCACCATGTCCAGTTTATGTGGTGCTGGGGAATCAAACCCAGGGCCTGTGCTAGGTAAGTGCTCTAACAGCTAAGCTATGTTACCATCCCCTCCATTAAAATTCTTGAAAATGGATAGCTCCAGATTCCAAATCCTGGATCAGCTATTCTCTATGTTCTTTGGGGGCAGAAAATGAATATAAGCAAACATTTGAGTTGATTGGTGCAACTCTACATTTAGGCAAAAAAAATATAAAATGGTTTGATGATTATGTCTTCTTCACTACTTGATACCCCATCACGAATCCTCTCCCTGACACCTACTTCCTCACTGTGACTCCTGGAGACCTTCTTGCTCACAGACTATCTCCTTACTGCTCTGGGAGCTCCTACACATTCCTGCTTCACTATGTGGGGTCGCTCCATTCACATGCTCTTGCTTACTCAGCCTTCTTCTGAGAAAGGGTTAGGGGCACGTCAGGTTACTAGGCTAGGCAGAAACCTGGTGCCCTGCTGGGGAGCCCCTTGGACACATCAGTGCTCTCTCCTGCTGGCTTCACATGAACCCAACATCCCCCCTTGGAGTCCACTCCACAAGGCATGAACGGGGACCAACATTCAGTCAACAGCTAGGAAACATCAGCTCCACTTTGGGCTGAAAGAAAGGAACTTTCTTGCTCCTTAGAGATGATTATGAAAACTTAAGAAGAGCGACTGCATTCTAAAAGTAGAGCCTTAAATGATACGATTTTTAATCCCCCAGGCACTGGGCATCAGCATGAGAACATGGCTGACTACTTAACTCTGCCGGTGACATAGAATGAGGGGTGTCTTAGAAGAAACTCAACAAATACATCACCTTTACACATGCCAAGCAGCCTATTGAATGAATCAATATCCCACTCAAATGAAACTTCTAGCACAAGGTTTCTGCAGTTCAGGAAAAAAACAAAAACAAAAACAAAAAAATCCTGTAGAACATTGAGTTATCATCTGCAGCCCTTGGCTTAAAATAAGGGCTCTGGGAACTATAGGAACCTGCTGAAGCTTACTGGGGCTTTAGTTCTCAGTTGCAAATGGCCCAGGGAAACTGGTTACTCCTTACATTCAGTTATTGTTAGAATGACTCATTAATAGTGTGTATGTGAGTTTGCATGTAGTTATAGCTTCTACTATACCTGTATTACTCATTTTCCATCACTGGGACAAAATATCTGTTATAAAATAGGAGAGGATTACTCTGATTCACAATTTCAGTGGGTTCAGTCCACAGTCAGGGGCTCCAAGGCAGGAAACACACGGTGCAGGGATTTGGAGGAAAGCTGCTCACCACATGGCAACCAGGAGCAGACAGCCAAGGGAGAACCTGGTGATGACCTTTCCCTTCAGAATAGGCCCCACTTCTGAACATGAGAGTTTGGAGGCACACTATCTTTGAACCATAATAGTACCCTTTAAATTGCACATATCATTAGTAGTAACTGATCCCAATATAGTATCCTGGAGCCCCATTGGAACCCCTTCTGATGAGAGTTGCTTCCTTTGCTCATTCTGAGTCCCACAAAGAGGGCCTGGTAGTTGAGGTCAGTCTGGGACCTATCTACTTGCTTTGGTGTTCTTGACATTTTCTAGAATCTTTTGGACCTGTAGGCCTGGAGAAGACTTGAGTGTAGGCTGAGATTTCTAAACTACTCTACAATGGGGCTCTCTCTTGTCTCTCTTGCCCTAGTCTTCCCTGGCCCATCTCAGCCTAAGAGTGTCCTGCTTTCTTCCAGTCCTCATAGAAGGATTCTTCTGCAGATAGTCAAAGTGAATTTCAAACTCACTTCTTAGGAATCTCCCAAGCATCTGAGTACCCAGATTATCTGACTTCTTAGACCACTGAGCACTCATTTCTTATGCTGGCTGTATGGAAGAGTTGGCTGAGTGTGAGCCTGTTGGGGCTTTAGAGCTTTATTGTGTAGAAGAGTGGAGATGTGAATTGTAATCTGGAAAGCTGATGCAATTTACCTGGGCAAGTCACTTTACCTCTCTAGGCATTGATTTTATCATCTGTAAAATGGGAATGCTGCTTCAGAGGGTCTTTGAGATTTAGTTGTAATGTTCTGAGATTTGGGGGTGTATGGTAGCTGAGGCATAACGTTCAGAGATTCTGCTCATTGCCCTACATATGCCTAGGGGGAGGGAGAAGGAAAATGAGGAGAACTCTGGGGCAGGTGAGTACTTTCCTTCATGAACTTGATCTTGAGGACAGCCTATTGTTGGGTAGAGCCAGGTTGCAGGAAGTGAGATAGTCTCCTAAACTCCCACCTTCAAAGTAGTTCCCTCATGGACTATTACCTAACCTCCCTTACCACTTCTCAGGGCAGGGAAGGGCAGGTGGGTAGTAGCTGATGCAACAGGTACACTAACACTTGTGTTGTTCTTCAAGGACAAAAGCAAGGCCAGTAGGGCTGGGCCCTACCTGGGCTACAAGGACCTGCATGTTATAGAGTTTCACCTTCCTCTTCCCTCCTTGACTCTTTTTCCTTATTACTGAAATGAGGACGCACCCTCTGAGCATCAGAATTACTAGGTGATACTGTGGGTTAAGACCCAGTCTCATCTGTTCACCTGTACTCTTTAACCTGCAGCTACAGAGAATGGCTATGCCCACTTGGCACCCACACAAGAGTGGGGGAGGGGGGACATCCAGAGGTGAGCCGATTGTGTGAAGATTCTGCTCCTGCCAGACCATGCTTCTCATAATCTCTTCCAAGAAGAAATGGATTCAGCCAGAAGAATCAGAGAGTGACAGATGACTCAAACATGTCCTCTCTATGGCCAAAACCTCAAAGCATGTACTGGGAGAACCACTACTATTCGGAGTCCCATCTATCCAACAGAAATGAGACTCTAGGCTACTTTCCCATCTGCTGACGATCTGGATGCCTAGAACACAATAATTCTTTTAATATTATAAATTAAAAAATCCTGTGGATTGAGTATTTCAAAATAGCTAGTAGAGGGCATGTGGCATAACTCACAAATGGTTACTATGCTTGCCTAGCAAGTGCAAGACCCTAGGTTCAATTCTGTACCACAACATAAACTGGGTGTGGCGGTGCACATCTATAATTTCAGCATTCAGGAGGCTGAGGTAGGAGGATTGTCATGTCTTTATGTGTTCAAGGCCAGCCTAGGCTCCATAATGAGTTCAAGACCAGCCTGGAATACAGAATGACACCTTGTCTCTAACAACAACAAAAACAATAACAACAACAAAGCTAATAGAAGGGACCTTGAATATCTCCAGAACTAAGAGATGGCAAATGTCTGAAGTGATAGATATGCTGGTTACCCTGATTTGGTCATTACACATTGTAAATATGTATTAAAATGTCACTGTGTACTTTGTAAATATGTAAAATTACTATGTATCAACTAAAAATAAAACATGTTTTAAAAGAGGGGCCTGAGGAATGGCTCAGCAGTTAAAGTGCTTCCCCAGCACGCTCAAGACCCTGGGTTCGATTTCCCAGCACCACATATGTGGGGTGTTGTGGCATGCACCTGTAATCTAACCTCATCACTCGGAGGCTGAGGCAGGAGAATTATCATGTATTTGAGGCCAGCTCGGCCTACATAGTGAGTTCTAGACTGCAGAGTGAGACCCTGTCAAAAACAAAAACAAAAACAAAAAACCACCCACCAAGGAAACCATTTTGTGATGACAAAGGAAAGGTGCATAAAATCTTGAACAAAGGCATGCTGGTGAATACTGCACTCAAACTAGCTTTTATATTACTGGGGATTGAATCCAAGGCTCACACTGAGCTTTATCCTCAACATCTTTTTTTTTCTAATTTATTTATTTACTCACTTATTTTGTGGTACTGGAGATGGAAGCCAGGGCCTTCCCACTGAGCTTCATTTCCAGCTTTTTTTTTTTTTCCTAATTTTTTATTTTGAAAAAGGTTCTTGCTAAATCACTAGGTAACCCAGACTGGTCTTTGGGTTTATGACCCTCCTGCCTCAGCCTCCTGAGGAGCTATCCTGTTATCTTGATAATTGTGGGAACGAAGCCCACCTGCCCACATTTCCAAAGGATGGACATGGAGACTTGGAGAACAGGAAAGCAAGGCTTTAGTGTCAACCTTCCAAGGTGGTGTCCGCTGGGTAGGGACACCCAGGGCAGATGTGACAGAGTATTTGTTCTCTAGCGTGTGAGTCCCTCCCCCAGCTCCCCAGTGGCTGAGTATTACAAAGATCTATCCTGGATGTTGCATCAGGGCATTCACTCGCCCTGATGAATAGGCAACCGGCTACTCTCCCTTCCCTTGTTCTCTGGCCTTTCTTGGCCATGCCCAGTGCAAAGCCAGGGAAAATAAACACCAAACACTCATAAGGGGAAGAAAAAAACAGATAATGAACAGAACAAGGCTGGTAATCAGTCGTCACTTGGACGTAATTTTGGTATTTCTAGGTTTGGTCTCACATACAAGCTATTAGTTAAGCAGTCTTTGCCCAACGATTCAGAAATGAATCACTTTCTCATTTTTCTTGCATAATGATCACTATATATTACATATACATTTGTTTTACTAAATCTATACTTCAAGATTGCATATTTCTGGTGAAAGCCTCAAGGTCCAATTACAGTTAGTTACAGTATTATTCCTGTTATCACTTGTGATCAGCACAGTGCACTTGCTGTGCTCCAGGCCTGTGCTAAGTGATTTACAAGAATTATCATATTTTGGGATAGGGGCACAGTTCAGCAGTTAAAGTGCTCACGTAGCACTTGGCAGGCTGAGGCAGGAAGATTGCCCTGACTTTGAGGGCAGTTTGAGATTACACAGTGAGTCCAGGACCAGCCTAAACTATAGAGAGAGACCCTGTCTCAAAAATATTATCATATTTCACACTCCAAAAACCCTCTGAGACAGAGACTATTTTTAATATCCATTTTACGTATGTAGAAACTGAAGCACAGAGGTTTAAGTGACTTGCCCAAAGACAGAGACTCCTAGTAAGTGGTGGTGCTACGTCCATGAAGTTCTGAGCCTATATTCATAACTCTGAAAAGCCCACATATACAAATAAAGAATTTCGGAGGCATAGAGTCATTCAGATTACAAAATAATTAACCACACTGTTCTCTAAATCCCAATCTTGGGCTGGACAAATAGCACAGCAAGGCCACATAAGCTAGGCATGGTGACAAATGCCTGTAATCCCAGCAGTTGGGAGCTTGAGGCAGGTAGATAGTTATAAGCTTGAGACCAGCCTACATAGTTCAGGAACACAGTGAGACCCAGTCTTGAAAATACATAAATTCCAAACTTGCCTATAACTTCAATAAATAAAAAAAAATTTTATTTTCCAAAATTCTTTTTGAATATCCAAACCTTAAGGAATGTATTTTTAAAATATAGCATATTTACTTCTGCTCCCTGTGTGGGGAGATTTCCTCCTAAGCCTTTCTCCAAAGTCATTAGTTGTGATATTATTAATTTTGCTAATAATTAATCATTGACTTACTTTCCTACTGATATTGGTAACTAAATTTAGAAAGAAGCCATGGGCAAGACAGTTTATAACTTAAGTAAAAATTTTATAATTAGATTCTTGTTCACATGTAGTCACACATAATCAAATTTAGTCAAATGGACAGCCTGAAAGGGTGTGATTATGATGTTAGTGCAAGACAGCACGATTAGGGGGCTTTCTTCCTGCATCAGCCATCAACATGATTTATAGATGCTTTATTTCATTAACCTTTAAGTCATAGAGCTAATTGGTGATTCTGGGAACTGCAAAAGACATTGAATCACATAGCTCTTTAACTTTACTGTTGCACCAAATTAAACCGGACCCATTATTTTTTCTTTTCTTTTCTTTTCTTTTTTTCAGACTAACAGGTCTTTATTTAGAAGCAAAGGGCCAAAGGGTAAAAGGTCCCACTATCTGAAGGGAGTCCCATGTGGGTTGCCCCAGGACTCAATTGTTCCAAATCATAGAAGAAATCTTTTTTAAAGGCTTTGCATCCTTTATTTCAAATGGCTCACTGGATCGAAAACCAAACTTGATGATGATTCTGACTTCTCTCTTAACTGCTTATCCATCATATTGCATGAAGATCGTCTGAATCTGTCAAAAACGAGTGCTTCCCAGATAGAAATCAAGGCAGATTGTTATTTTTATCCCTGTTTGAGTAAAATTGTCCTGTGGCTTGTGGACGATATCGTCTGAGGATTGCACTGCCTGCCTTCCACCTGCATCCGGGGATCTGGGCAGCAGTAAGGGCACCAGCCTGCCCTGGAGGAGGTTGCCATCTTGAGGACGGAAACCCTGGAAGCACTGCAGGGTTGCAGGCATCCTTTTGTTTCCCGTTCCCTGTTGCCGCCTCTGGGACACAAGTCTTGGCAAAACTGACAGGGACAAAGTCTCTGGGGGCACAAATAGATACAGATTTTCTTTTCTCTCCATCTTTTCACAGGAGGATTCTGAGCTGCCAGCTTCCACCTCCTGTGGCTGGGTGAAGGCCATGGCTAGGATGGTATGATGACAGAATTGTAACAGGCTAATTTACAAAAGAGAAGGTGGGAAACTCCTCTGAATTGAGAATAGGATGTGTATAGCTAATGGGATTTTGGATTAGAAAAATGGCCACCTCTTCAAAACACTTACAAAGACTTAGTTTATTTTTAAGCATTTGGAGTTAAACTTAGGCTTCTTTTGAACAGAACACCATGTGAAGTGAACTTTTATATGGGAGGAAGAAGGCTCAAGCTTATTCAACTTTCATTTAAAATAATTTTCCAATAAAGAAAAGTGATTTGGATAGAAAAATCTAAAATAATGGCTTACAGTACGGGTTTTTGAATTTTCATGGTCTTAGAACAGGACTATGAATAACAGGGAGCAAAAGGGAGGGTCTGTGGTACCCAATATTAGAGGTGCAAGTCTTACCCTCCCCTGGATTTTCCAATAACGCTGAGGTCTTTTGGGTTGATTCCACCTGAAGAGCAAACCCCAATGCTAGAGTTAGAAGATACTAAACTTTAATTTCTTCTCTTGATTGAGTTTGGGAAAGGACTATGTTTTTAACATGCAGAAGAATTTTTGTGTGGTTCTTGTTCTGTAAGTGCCAAACTGCTGCTCTAATGTCTTTTGACGAGTCTCCAGTTGAGTGACTCAGCCCTGGCCTCATGGACCCTCCACAGGCTCTCCCTCCCTCAGGGGTGCAGGTGTGTCCCCACTTGGGGTGGAGTCCAGGAAACTAACCACAATCTCCTGGCTATGAGACCAGGCTCCTGCCTTGAAGGCAAAACAGGGTGGAACACAGGCAGGCAGGATCCCAAACCACAGAAGCTCAGTTAGGTCATTTTTGTGAACATGACAACTTCTTGTCTCTCTAGGTCAACAAAATAAAACACAGATCTGTTGGAAAATGGCTTTGAAGACTAAGAATTTGCATGTCTATGGCAACCTGCCATTGAGTTCCAAAGCAACTGAGAAATTTAGCCATTTTTCTTCACAAGCCAAGAAAGGTGCACAGATATATTTAAAAGGGTCTATAGCTGATGAGTTGAGTGCAAGACATTTAAACCACTAGTCCAAGAGCCAGTAAATATAAAGTTCAATTTCTTATTGCATATTCACATGCACCTGGCAACTTGGGAAACCACACACTGGGCAGGTACCATCTTTCAAAGCCCTGAATGAAGCTTTAGAGACATTTTCAGTTATCATCTGTCTGTGGGGCCAGGCTTTCTGGGCCAGTTAAATTGAGACTGAATATCAGGTCAGTGGGAAGAAAAAAATAATGGGAAGTTATCATTCCTTTCCAAAGAGTTATTCTTGGGAACTCTGCCATGGCTGGTGTGACCCTCCATGTGGTCATCATTTACCTTTAATGTGGGATCCAGACCAAGGCAGAGGTAGATGAGTCTTTGGGAAAGCACAACTACTATTTTCTCTATTTAATGTGAAAATGAACAAAATACTACTTTAAAAAGCATCATCTTACCAGATGTGGTGGTGTACCACTGTAATCCCAGCTACTCATGAAGCAGAGGTGCAAGGCTAGCCTTGGTAACTATGTTTTTTTTTTTTTTTTTTTTGAGACAGGGTTATGCTCTGTGGCCCAGGCAGGTCCTGAACTCATTATGTAGCCCAGGCTGGCTTTGGACTCAAAGCAATCCTCCTGCCTTGGTTTACCAAGTGCTGAGATTACAGACATGCGCCACAACACTCAGCTTTATGAGGTGCTGGAGAATAGAACTCAGGGTCATGCACTCACTAGGCAAGTGCTTTAACCACTGTGCCATTATTCCAGCCCTAGTGTGGGTACCTAAGTGAGGCCCTATCTCAAAATAAAAAATAAAAAGGGATAGGGATATACCTCAGTGGTAGAGAGCCCCTGGGTTCAATCTCCAGTACCAGGGAAAATTTAATATGTTCTTCCAACATATGACCATGAATTCTATGCTGCTATCATGATCCATCTTGTCCTGGCCCCTGGGCTACAACGACTTTTGCTCTAGTAGTTAAACAGCAACTCATGGTGGTTACTGATCCCACATGGCCTCCCATTCTGCCTATAGAAACTAATCTCTTAGTCATTCATTTCACAAAAAATTATTGAGCACCTATTACCTACTGAACACTGTATTAGGCCCACAAATAGAGCAGTGTTAAGTGCTAAAACAGATGAAGATCCCTGCCCTTCTCCAGCTTGTACTCCATTTTAAGGCACTGAGGCTTGTTCCCTCATTCTGAAATTTCAATCTTTGTTGTCCGATCATAAGACATTTCTTCCAGAACACTGCTTCTTAACCTTTAATGTGCATTCAAATCACTGGGGATCTTGTTAACATGCAGATTCTCATTCTGAGATGAGACCTGAAATTCTGCATTGCTAATAAGCTCCCAAGCATTTCTGATATTGCTGCCTGGGATTCTGCCTAGATTATACTTCGAGTAGTAAATAAATGCAGACAGCATCACTGTTTTCTGTTAAGGTGTTAGTAATGCAGACTCTAGGCCTCACTTTAGATCCACTGGCTCAGAAATGAACCTTTATTTAACAAGACCTCTAGGTGATGTGAAGCTCTGATCTATAGCAGTGATTCCTAAAACATACACAACACTTGAGGCAGCATGTGAACATTTCATCTTGAAACACCCTGAAGTTTTCCATTCTTCACCACTGAATTGCATGCCTGATTATGAGCACGCCAGGTGATTCTGGTGGGTACCAGATTTGGAAGCATCATAGAGCATTAGGAGGGCATTTTCATAGGTTCATGGGACTTTGCAATGGAAAAAGCCTTAGAAGTGATCTGATGACTATCATTTGGGATTGTGAGCAACTCAGAAGTTACCATCATATAAATCCCACTTTAATTGACGGCCAGAACCTTGCTCAAGGTCTCATGGTAGGGTGGCAGCATCTTTCAGGATATGTACAGTTCTTCACCCGCTTCTGTTGCTGCAATGTATCTGGGCTTCCCACTTATTGCAGGAATGCCTCTTCTTGACCCTGACCCAAAGATTTTCCTTCTCTGGTTGAAACTTTCAGCCCTTCCCTCTAAACCTCTTCAACCTGAAAGATGTACTACTTACGCACTCACAGATGCCATCCTATCCCCAATGGCCTCACTAACTAATCAAGCTTCACATTAGCTGTGCTGACTTTCCTCAAAGATGGGTCCTGTCAGTGTTTTCATAGTATTTTTCTGCTCATCTTGAGGCAGGTGAAATCTGTGTCTGCTGCACTTCCATTCATCTTCCCTGGAGGCAGTTAAATTTTCTGCCACTCGTCTTCTGTCTCAGTGTCTTTTTGTTGAGTGTTCTGCAGCTATCTGGAATGTATAGGAGCATCCCCTGTCTTTGCTTACAGCTTCAAGATTTCCTTATTCTTTCATATCACTTTCCTGCTCTCTCTTCAAGTCACAGCAAAGAATTAAATGGTCACATTGGAACTTCAGGTATGTGACAGCAGTCTTAACCCAGAGTCCACAAATCTCTAACGTAGTATTTTTCAATCTTGGCCATATGTTAGAATCATATGGGGACCCTCACTAGAGATCCCTCGCGAACTCTCCTCAAGAGCTTTACTTTCTCAATAAACCCCTTCTTGCTTTAAATTTTCTGTGTGAGTTCAGACTCATTACTCTTAATTATATCGAGAGTTCCTCAACATAGACCTCAGGAAACATGATCAGTAACATTTTGGAGGCTCCTCATCCAATATTTGTAACATTTTTGGGGCTCCTCTGGGATTTGAAAGACTTCGGATAAGGTCTGTATACCTACCCTAAACAGGCCCTTGATCTTGTTGTGTGGGAGTATACCTGTACACAGATTAGCCATGATTGAACCTCCTGGGCCAGGCCCCACATTCGGGTGAGAGGTGAGGAAGGGGCTGGTAATATCTGGGCTTTGGCTTCACATTTGGCTAACTGGGGCATATCCCAAGGCTCCTGGCAATGGGATTATAGTAGCCTGTCTATTGCCAACAGAAGCCCAGAGAATCCAGCAGGAGTGGGAGAAGATTTTGCCCTAGACAGAAGTAGCAGACTTTCTCATTGTCCCTAAACCATGTGCTGCTTTGACTGTTGCCTCTATGGGATCCCTTTGCTTTTGTCCTACCTTCCTCCAGTGGCAAACAGACTCATGGGCCTGATTTTGTTTTACACCTCCTTTTCCACTGGCCTTCTCCAGTGGGGAGCTCCACTTAAGGGATTGCAAAAGACAGCGCTGAGTGTATTGTTTAGCATCCTAGCTTCTCCTTCACATGTGAAATCCTCAGATGTGGGCAGCTGATATTCTCTGTAGAGATTGGTTTGGGATATCCCTAGAACTTATTTATGGCTGCTTGGCAATCAGACCTAGATGGCTGCAGGCCCCAGGGGACACTTGAGTCTCTCTCATTGCAAAAACTTCTCGAACACTTCTTATTTCAAGTATTTAGAGGCATTTAACAATTGGGTGTCAGAGACAGGAAACAGGGACCTCTCCCTGGCAGCCCTTTTCACCTGTGCATGGGTAAGGAAAGGTCAGTCCCAATGATAGGGATGGAAGGGGGTGCTGGCGTCTAGATTCTTGTCCTTTCCAAGACTCTAAGACTTAAAGACTGGAGGGGTGCTCTCATAGCAGACAGGATGTCTAGTTGAGGATGCCCTCTGGAGAATCCTTATTCTTAGGTGGGAAGGTCACAGTCCCAGATTCTTTGCTCACCTTTGGCTTGTCTGTTACACTAGAGCTTTTGAGATGGCTGTAGGCTCCTGGGGACACTCAGGTCACTCTCACTACAAAAGCCTTCTTGAACCCTTCTTATAGAATTTTGAATGATATTTAGAGGCATTTAACAACTGGGTGTAAGAGAGATGTAAGGGCTAGAGGATCAGGTACTAGGGACCTGTCCCTGGTAGCCTCCTTCGCTTGTGCATAGGTGAAGAATGGTCAGTCCCAATCACAGGGTGGAAGGGGTGCAGGCATCTAGATTTTTGTCCTTTCCAAGACTCTAAGACTTCGAGATGGGGGTGGAAGGGATGCCCTTGTAGAAAAGACAGATGTCTAGCTTAGGATGCCCTCTAGAGGATTCTTGTTTCTCTTATAGATGGGAGGGTCACGGTCCTGGATTCCACCCTGCTCATCCTTGGCTTGCCTGTTAAAGCACTGGAAGAAGTCGAATCTCTCAATTTTAACACCATATTACAATTAGGTCTCTTCTGCAAGGGAGGGAAAATTTAATGAGGCACCTTATGTGTGACTGGTTTTTGAACTCCGAAACCATGATTAGGGAATGTTGGCTAGACTCACCTGCTATAGCAATGTTAAAACAAACAAACAAACAAAAACCACACACACACACACACACACACACACACACACACACACACACACACACACACACAAACAAACCCATCCTTGGGAAAGGGTCAGGCACTGGGAAAGGAGGAGATGTTACAGAATCCCCAGAGCCCTCCCCAACTCCTCCAGTTCCTTCCATATATCCCATACTTTCTCAAACCATCTCCAAGTTACTGCAACCCCACACCCTCTATAAAACTGGCTCCGCCCCAGCCTCCATCTTCTTCCCACTTCACCATACATTTACAGGGGAGGGGAAGGTGGATAGCCCTATTACTTTAAAGGAACTTAGGAAAGTAAAACAGGAACTGGTGACTTTACTAAAGACTCTGATGAGTACAATAGGGCTCTGGAGCACATATATTCCTTATACAACCTCATTTGGAGAGTATAAGCCTCATTCTCTCTGAGACTCTAAAGCTCTCTGGGAGGCAGAGAGTTCAGGATGCAAGAGTCCACCAAGTGGGGAAATGCTAATTTCCTAGCTCATTAAGATGCTAACCATGAGAAAATAAGCATGAGCCCCAGGGCCAGGTTGCCTGTTCCACTACAGACCCCCAAGTGGGATCTCAACACTCCCAGAGGGGAATGGATGAGAAATCATTACATCTATTGCATAAGGAAGATTAAAGCTGTCCAAGGTTAAACCCCTCAACTTTAGGATGGTCACTCAGGTAATCCAGAAGGATATGGAGCTTTTGTCTGTTTTCCTCCAGTGATTAACGGAGGCCATGGCTAAAAATACTACTGTAGAACCCACTGCAATTGCTGGACAGGTTCTCCTTGCCAGGCAGTCATAAGAAGCTCCAAATACTACTGGGAGAATTGACCTCTCCTAAATTGGATACACTTCTGAGGAAGGCAGAGAAAGTCTTTTACAACTGGGACTAAGTGGCAGAACAGAGGAAAGATCGCACGCACTGAGAAATGGTGGCAGCCTTGTGAGGGGTATCCTATAAGGATGGAGGAAACTCGGGAGAAAAGCCAGCCTGCTTCTTCCCCAAGCAATGCCCTCACAGAAAACTGGTCCCACCTGGGCCCTGCCTCAGCTGTCAGGGGAATTACTGGAAAAGAGAATGTCCCAGGGCTGAAGGGACCTGAGGCCATCCCAACACCAATGAGGGTCCCCAAGATGAAATCTGCTGGCTTTCCTGGGCCCCATCCAGCTAGAGGAACCCTGGGCTTCTATCACCACAGGGGGTCATACCCTTTCTTTTCTCTTAGACACCCAAGCCGGATATTCTATGCTTCAGTTCTCCCCTGGTCCCCATTCTAAAAACAAAGCAACCATCTAAGTGGTGTCTGGCTGGCCCCTTGAGATGTTTTCCACAACCACTGCCTTGTTCTTGAGGGAACCTCCATTCAACATTCATTTTTGATAATTCCAGAAATCCCAGCCCTACTCCTTGGGCTTAGCCTGACCCAGTCAAAGCTCTTCCTGCCACTCTTTGTTGCCTCCTGCAAGAAATCTTGCAGGATGTTGAGCCCCAGGTATGGATAGACAGATCCCGGGTTGGCAGGGCTATATGGCAACTCCTGTTGTTATAAACCTTAAAGACTTACCCTCTTTTCCTCATCAAAAGCAATACCCTTTATGGCCAGAGGTTAAGGAACGATTAAAACCTGTTATTAGTTCCTTACAGGCAGAGAGACTCCTCCGTCCCTGTACAAGTCCTTATAATACCCCTATCATGGGAGTTAAAAAGGGATCAAACAAGTGGAGGCTCGTCCAGGATCTGAGGCTAATCAGTAAGACTGTGGTTCCCTTACATTCTGTGGTCCCCAACCCTTATACTCTCTTGGTTCAGATCCCCCCCTGAGGCTCATTTTTTTTTCTGTCTTAGATATTGAGGATGCTTTCTTTTCTGTTTCCCCATCCCCAAAAGCCAGCCTTTTTTTTTTTTTTTTTTTTTTTTGGCCTTTGAAAATCTATTAATGGGGGTGGGACAACTCTCACTTGGACAGTACTTCCTCAGGGAGTCGGAGAAAGCCCACACTTGTTTGGCCTGGCTTTGGCCCAACACCTTTTAGGGTGCCAGTCAGAAGAATGGGTTTTGTTACAATATGTAGATGACTTGATGATCTGTGGGGCTAATAGGCAACAAATAGTTCGGGATAGTAACTCTCTCCTCTAACTTTTTGGGGTCCAGAGGTTATAAAGTCTCTAATGAAAAGGCACAAATATGTGAACCCCAAGTATTTTACTTGGGTCTAATAATCTCAGAGAGAAAAAGGGCACTGTCTCCAGAGAGAATTGAGCCTATAGCACAGTTCCCTCTCTTAGTCACAGTGAAGAAACTAAGGGTATTTTTGGGAGCCGCAAGTTTTTTTGTGGAATCTGATTATAGGATTTGCTGAACTGGCTAGGCCTTTATACCAGATTTTAAAGCAAGCACAGGCTGAAGGTACTCTTCTTCTGAGCCACGAAGAGCCTTTGATCAACTGAAAAAGGCTCTCTTGTAGTCCCCAGCACTAAGCTTGCCCACATAGCCTCAGTACCTGCTCTGTGTCACTGAGAGAGAAGGGATTGCTCTGGGAGTCCTCACACAGGCAGTGGGACCTACCCTTCAGGCTATAGCGTATCTCAGTAAAGAACTGGATCAGGTTTCTAAAGAATGGTCAGGATGTTCGAGAGCCCTGGCTGCTATGGGGCTCCTGGTTCCACAAGTCAATAAAATCACTATGGGAATGTCCCTCACTGTCCAATCTCCACATAACCTAGGAAAAATCCTTAACTCCCAGGTCCATCCATGGATTTCAGATGCTAGGATTCTTAGATATCAGGCACTCTTGCTAGAAGGACTAAATCTAAATGAGAAGGCTTCTATTTTGTTATTCTGTCTACTCCCATAGCTGTCAAGGTGTCTGGACAGGATGTCTGGATTCATCATTCTTGACTTAAACTGTGGATGGCAGTGGCACCAACAGAGGAGCCTTCTATCCCTAGATCTGCCTATACCCGTGAGCCCAAGTTTTTGAACATATTAAAGGATGGTTTACCACCCTCCACCTGGGTACCTCCTTTTGCAGGGCCACTGCTAATGATCATCTTGGTGTTAGTCTTTGAGCAATGTATACTTAATACTCTGTTTTACTTCATTTCTAACAGAATAAAGGCCATCCAGCTACAGATGGTGCTATGCAGTGAGCCCATGTGAACCAACCCTTCTACTGTGGGCCGCTGGACAGATTAGCCCCATACCACAACATTACCCACTTTCAGCATGAAGGAGCCAGATAGATCAGTGTCCCCTCCTCCTACAGAATACAGTGGTCTCTTCAGAGCACAGTAGTACAATGCTTGCCTAGGATGTTCAAAGCTGGGCATCATAAAAACAAAACAATTCTCCTAGACCAATTAAAAGAAGCCCTGGGGAAAACTGCTTGCAGGTTTACTCAAAAAGTTGAAATACAGTTTTAAAACTGCTTGCTCAACTTAGCTAGGAGAGGGAAAAGAGCTACAGGAATTGAGAGAAGGTCATGGGAATGTTGGAAGCCCTACACACACATCAGAAGCTGAGGAAAACATCAGCCTGGGAAACCTCCCCACGACTCAGGGGAAGGCCTGTGAACTGCTGGAATTCACAAACTGTGAAAAGCCCAGAGCCCAAGGCCTCAGACTGAGGTAAGTTTGCATCCAGGAAATGTGGAAATTGACAGCAGCTGGTAGTCCCAGCCTCGGAAAGAAGCTTATGGGTAGTGCAAACTGGGAATGCACTGTGAGCTTCCCTCTTAAAGGCCTTCTGGGACTCAGACCATTGCAGATTTATCAATGCAAACCTTAAAGGCTAGGAGAACTACAGCAAAATCTGTCAGGCTTTAAAAGAAAGCAAGTGTCAACCCAGGTTGTTGTATCCAGCAAAATTACCCCTGAAAATTGAAGGAGAAGCAAAAAATTTCTATGACCAAGAAACTCTAAAAAATTTGCAACCACTAGCCTAGCACTGCAGAAAATACTTGAAGGAATCTTAGAGACAGAGACAAGCATCACCAAAGAACATATAGGAAAGGAAACATCCAATGAGAAAGCGTAACAAAAAGAAAAACTAAAGAACCAAAACTGCAAAAACAGGAAAACGATAAGATTCAGTAAAAATCTTACAGTAATTACTCTCAATGCTAATGGTCTTAACTCACCAACCAAAAGACACAGACTGGCAGAGTGAATCAGAAAACAAAACTCAACTATTCGTGGTCTGCAAGAGACACACCTCACCCACAAAGACGCACACAGACTGCAGATAAAAGGCTGGAAACTAATACTCCATGCTACTGGAGCCTGGAAACAAGCAGACACTGAAGACTTCAAACCAGATCAGGAGAAACAAAGATGGACACTACATACTGGTAAAAGGAACAATCCAACAGATAGAGCTCACAATTATAAACATATATGCATCCACTGTAGGTGCATCCAGTTACATACAACAGAAACTACTGGATGTGAAGGGCCAAATAGGTCCCAATACAACCATACTAGGGGACTTCAATACCCCACACTCACAAATAGGCAGGTCAACTGGACAAACAAATCAACAAAGCAACATCAGAGCTAAATCAAACTATGGAGAAAACAGACTTAACAGATACCTACAGATTATTCTATCCAACATCAACAGAATACACCTTTTTTTGGCAGCATATGGGACTTTTTCCAAAACAGAGCATATTCTTGGTCATAAGATATGCTTAAATAAATAAAAAAGAACTGAAATTATTCCCTGCATACCTTTAGATCATAGTATAATAAAACTAGAAATCAATAGCAACAGTAACTACAAAAACTATTCAAATACACATAGATTAAATAATACATTATTGAACAAGGAATGGATCACAGAAGAAACCAAAGACTTCCTAAAATCAAACGACAATGAAAGCAAATCATACCAGAATCTGTGGGACACAATGAAAGCAGTACTAAGAGGGAAATGTATAGCTATGAGTGCACATATGAAAAAAAAAACTAGGGAAATCTGAAATTAACAATCTAATGATGCAGCTTAAAGTCCTAGAGAAACAAGAACAAGATAAATCCAAATGCAGTAGAAGGAAGGAAACTGTATGAATCAGTACAAAGATCTAAAATTGAAACTAAAAAAAATTCAAAAGATTAATGAATCAAAGAATTGATTCTTTAAAAGGACAAATAAGATTGATAAACCTCTAGCCAAACTTACCAAAAGAAGGAAAGAGAAAAAAACCATTTCAATACAATTAGAAATGAAAAAGGTGAAATCATAATAGACACTGTTGAAATCCAGAGAATTATAAGAACTCTTTCAAAAACTACATTCCAACAAAAAAAAAAACTCAGAAGAAATGTATAAATTCCCTGACACACATGATATACCAAAATTGAGCCAAGGAAATATGGAAGCCCTGAATACAGCCATAACCAGGGATGAAATTAAAGCATAATAATGGGCCTACCAACAAAGAAAAGCCCAGGATGTGATGGATTCATTGAAGAATTTTTATCAGAACTCTAGGGAAGAGTTAGTGCCAATGCTCCTTAAACTCTTCTATGAAATTGAAAGAGAGGGAATAACAACTCCTTCCTGGAAGCAGGTATCATCTGATCCCCAAACCAGATACAGACCCAACAAAGAAAGAAAACTACAGGCCAATTTCCTTAATAAAGATAGATGCAAAACTCCTCAATAAAATACTTGCAAATATAATGTAACAAGTAATTAAAAAATCATACATAGGGCTAGAGGAATGGCAGAGCAATTAAAGCACTTGCCTAGCAAGCGCAAGTCCCTGAGTTTGATTCCCCAGCATCACATAAAGCTGGGCATGGTGGTAGATGCTTGTAATACTAGCACTCGGGAGGCTGAGGTAGAAGGACTGCTGCGAGTCCAAAGCCAGCCTGAGCTACATAGTGAGTTCAGGACAAGCCCGGTCTACAGAGTGAGACTGTCTCAATAAATAAATATCACATATCACGACCAAGCTGTCTTCATCTCAAGGATGCAAGACTGGTTCAACATACACAAATCAATTTATGTAATATACCACACTAACAAAGGAAAGGAGAAAAACCACGTGATCATCTCAGTAGATGCTGAAAAAGCCTCTGACAAAATACAGCTTCCCCTCCTGATCAAAACTCTAATGAAAACAGGTGTAGAAGTTCCTTACCTCAAGCTGATATAAGCAATTTATGATACTTCTACAGTTGACATTACCTTAAGTGGCAAAAACTGAAAGCATTTCCTCTCAAATCAGAAACAAGACAAGGGAGTCCACTCTCATCTCTTCTCTTTAATATAGTGCTTGAAACTTTAGCTGGAGCAACCGGGCAAGAGAATTCAATAAAGGGAATACACACTGGAAAGGAAGAAGCCAAACTATCCTTATTTGCAGGTGACACGATCCTTTACATAGAGGACCTCAAAAACTCTACCAGAAGACTCTTCGATATAATAAACAAATTCAGCCAATTTGCAGGGTATAAAATCAATACACAAAAATCAAATCCGTGGGTATTCCCAGCATTTGGCATTGCTCTGCAGGCCTCATTCACTGTATTACTCAGCTGTCAGGGCATAGGACCTAATTTTGAAGATGTTCAATCTGCCCAGAAGTGTTTCAGCTTGGAAAAGTGCCAGCTCTTTGCAGGAAGCCCAAGCCTTCTCCTGCAGAGACTCCCTCCAGCCTTGCCCTTATTCTCAGGGAAGATAGGTCAGGGAACTGGCATCACTGAATGTAGACAAAACCAAGTATACTACTCAACTATGAGTCAGGCATGTCAGTAGGTTGGACAAAGGTTCGGCAGGATCCTCTCAGCATGGCAGAGGAGAAGGGGAACAGCCCCTACATCCCCAGGTTTGAAACCTATCACTAAGTGCTGGGAAAGTAATGACCACCAACCCAAATGGACACTGTATATAAAGCCCTGATCAAAGTGGATGTTCTCTTCTTCCTTGTATTTCCTGTGCTGAGAATCATGGCTGAACAGTGGTGTCTTCTCTTTCCTTTAGCACGACATCTGCCAAAAAGTGTGTTCTGCCTCTAAAGGTTACACCTTTTCCTGCTGGGAGCCACCTTGCTCTAATTGTTCTGCACTTTCATAGGGCACAGAGAGCTCTCTATGCAAAAGCATGCAAAATACCCAAATCATGAATTATATCTGTCTTAAGCAACATTTCAGTTTACACTTGCCAGTTTCCAACAGCGTGTTAGGTGTAAATAACAGGTTGGACATGGCATGAACTCATAAGACTAGAAAATCACAGCTTGCTTTCTATTCCACTGAAGAATTCAAGACCTACCTTCCTTCCTTCCTTCCTCTTTTCTTTTCTTCTTTTCTTTTCTTTTCTTTTTAATATAAGGTCTCACTCTGTAGCCCAGGCTGGTTCTGAACTCAAAGACTATCTCCTGAATATGCTCTTTCCTTTTAAAAGCAAGCTTCAATATTTTCCTGAGCCCTGAAGCTACCAACAATATATAATGTTTATTGTTCGCCATTTAAATATAAATCTTAATGATGTTTGGATGATGCCACTTCTTGTGGGTTTATTCATTTGGCAGATATTTAATAGGTGTGGCAGGCATTATTCCAGCACTTAGAATATAGCAGTGAGACAGCAAGACACAGTTTCGAATCTCGTGTTATATTCTGACAGACAGGGACAACAAGTAAATCAAGCAGTACATAAATACAAGTAAGAGCTAGTAAGTGCCATCAAGGAAAATATAAAATTGAGTAAGCAGAATTGGGAGCTAGTGGGTAGAGTTCAAGGACTGTTTTTATCATACAGAGGGCACAAGGAAGTCCTCATAGACGCAGTAATAGGACTCACTGGTGAGTGTTGAGGAGCTTGTAAGTTGGTTATTGACTTGAGGAACCAGAAAAAAATTGTTACACACTGAGGTGGCATTAGGATGGAAGAGGGGGCAAATCAGTTTGGGAAGTTCATTCTAGACACAAAGACTTCATAGATATAATGCTCTATTTCCATATTTTAACAACTCAGAAGCAAAGTTATGGAGAGCATCTCTTTCCATGGGTCCCCAAGTTTTTGTCTCCTTTCCACATAATCTACCTTGTGAGGATCCTCAGGGACTTCTACCTGTCAAATCCCATCTGGGGCCTCATATTTTACTTGACATCTACCAGCATCATTTTACACAACTGCCCAGTTTCTCCTATTTGAAACATGGGCTTAACTTGGTATCCAGTCATCTACTCTGTATGGTTGGGGAGTGTCTTAGCTACTTTCTCCTTGTTGTGACTCAGTATTGAAAACGAACAAATTAGAAGAGGAAAAGTTTGTTAGCTCACGGTTTCAGAAGGTCACAGTCTGGCATGGGCAGCTGGCAGCAGTGGAAGCACATGGCAGAGGCAGAGGTGGAGGCAGCTCCTCACAACACTGCAAACAGGAAGCCAAGTCCCATCGAGCTCCTGAAGGAAGAAAGGAATCAGTATTTTTTCCTCCAGGCCCCAGTGATCTGCCCCATCTGGATCCAGCTTCAGTGTTCCACCTCTTCCTGGTTTATGCCCACACTATATGCCTGTAATCTATTACCTACCACACAACTGTAGCCTATAATGAAATCCACCTGGGATCTATAATCCACCCTTGCCTGTCCACCACACACCTAAATCTACCACACTCATAATCCACCCCTCCACACAAGGACCCCATCTCCCAACAGCACATAGCTCCACAGATAATCCATAACATCCAAATGCATGAGACTTTTGTGGGCCATTCCAGATCCAAACCACAATAGGCAGCATGGGAAAGAAGCTGCCCAGAGAGGGAGGAACCCCGTAGGTAAATCCAGACATCTTGAACTAGGATCCAAAGCAATGGATTCAGTAACACAGAACTTCTGGAAACCAGATTCCATCCAGGGTTCTGAGGATGTCTCTCAAGAGATGTAGCTTTATTTTACACTATAAACTTCTGAGACAGATTTCATTTGTATGAGGATTCCATAATTTAAAATAAGGATTAAACTGAATCAGATGAGTGGTGCACACCTGTAGTCCTATCACTGAAGGAGTCCGAGGCAGGAAAATTGCAAGTTTCAGTCCCACCTAGAGACTAGGCAACTTAGTGAGACTCTGTCTCAAAATAAATAGGGTAAGAAGGAGCTGAAGATGTAACTTAGTGGTAGAGTTTCACTGGATTTGGGTCCCAGTACCCCTCGCCCTCTCAAAGTTTAAAATCTACCAATTAATACACAGTCCAGGGGCTCGTTTTTGACATACTACCATATTACCATCCACAAAAATGAATCAGGGCATCTTAGAGAAATAGCCCATTTGAGGCATGGGCTAGGGAAAATCCAAGGTTAACCTGAAATGGCTTTTGACAGAAAGGAAAAGAACATGTCAAAAGAACACTGGATTGGCTGGGAGGGGATCCTAATGGACAAATTTGGGAAAAATCTGAGCATCTGAAAAAATAAATAAAAATGGATGATTATAAAACAATGAGTAAAATCAATTATAGTGAAGCTAAGAGAAAGTTCAGGGGAAGAGCCTCTTTGCCATCGCTAGAAATTGCTATTATGCTAATTTCTTACTTTAATTACTGGCAAAGAAAAAAATAATTGATTTACTTTGTCTTTTTAGGAGAAACTATCATTCAGCCTCAGGTTATGATAGAAAGCTTTTCTTTACAGAAGAATGCTAACTAACAAAGCAGCAGCTGTGAGCTAGGTATAGTGGTACACACCTATAATCTCAACACTAGGAGGCTGAGGCAGGAGGAGTGTGAGTTCAAGACCAGTGTTGGCAATTTAGCAACAAAGCATACCATAAAACATAAAAAATGGACTGGAGATGTAGCTCAGTGAGAGGGGCCTGGGTTCTTTTTTCAGAACAGGAATGAAAAGCAGCAGCTATGGCAGACATTGGAAAGTCACCTTTGGGTACCCCAAATGCACTGAAACAAGAAAGGATCATCAATGGATGCTAAAACCGGAGGGGGAGTTTTGATGCAGAACAGGATATTCACATATAACAAAGCATTACTCCCCACAGAAAACTGCAAAGAGAACAAACAATGTACCATCATAATGGAGAGAACTAGAGTGCCTCCAACTTAGCCCTTGTATAATGAGATCATTTATCATGTTCAACATGAAGTTCAGAGCATTGCCTATGGAGTCCTCCTTAAACAAAGTCTCACGTAGAATCCCCTGAAGCCTTTACGTCTACTTTCCAATCTCCAGGAAATACAGATAATAGATAAACAAAATGGTATCATAAGAAAACAATCAGGTCAATTTAAAATATGAGACCTTCCAAAAGAAAAGAGGTCAGTCTCATCAAAAACATTAACTGTCTTGGAGAAAAATAAGCAAGGGATTTCATTTTAGATTGAAAGACATTAAAACTTTATGATAATAGAGATAACACATGAGCCTCAATGAGATACTTTTTTGAAGAAATTAGCTGTAAAAGTTTATTTGAATATTGAGTAGATATTAGGAAACTATTCTTTTTTGTTTGGTTTGAGACAGGTTTTCACTATGTTGCCCAGGCTAGCCTTGACCTTGAAATCCTCCTGCCTCAGCCTTCTGAGTTCATGAGTCAGAGTTCAGAAAGCTATTTTTGATTCTTTAAGGATGTAAAATAGCAGAGCAGTTACATTGGTCTTATTCTTTAGGGGTAATTGCCAACATATTTCAGAGTGAAGGGCTGTGATGGTTTCTATTAACTTTCATACAGCTCTGCAAGAGAATTTCATTCAATTTTACATATATATACCAATATATACATATATTGATATGACAGAATATTTGCTGATTTCTTTATATAATTTGTTCATATTATACTACCCAACTTTTTGATTTTGTTGAAATGTGTTATTATAGAAAACTTGGGTAGGGGGATGCTGGAAGAATAGTGCAGCAGTTAGAGTGCTTGCCTAGGAAGTGCAAAGGTCCTGAGGCTGATTATCCAGCACCACATAAACTGGGAGTGATGGTATACAACTGTAATCCTAGCATTTGGTAGGGTGAGGCAGGAGGGATTGATGAGAGTTTGAGTCCAGACTGGGCTACATGGTGAGTTCAGGATCAGGGAGGACTGCAGAGTGAAACCCTGTCTCCCTGTCTGGGAGGGGGAAAGAGAGAGAGAGAGAGAGAGAGAGAGAGAGAGAGAGAGAGAGAGAGAGAGAGAGAGAGAGAGAGAGAGAAATTGGGGTGGGGGTTTTTACAGAGACTCTGGTCCATACTTAGGTCTTTGAAAAGATAACAGCAAATTTTCACCCAATCAAGGATAAGAGCCATTGACCCAATGCCCACATTGAGCATGAAATTGAGTTCTGACTTTCCAAGGGACAAAATAAAGCCTAGAACTCAGGTTTCTTGGCTTTCAGTCTTGTATTCCTCTTAAAAATAAATCCTCTAAAAGCATTTATCAGAAAAGAAACCTTGTTCTCTTAAGCTCTGAAGCTTTCCCCCTACTCAGAAAGTAAACTGCACAAGTAAGGAAGAATTTGGCATCATAATGAGCTCAGTTAGCCAGGCCTGGTGGCTCAGGTCTGGGACCCCAGCACTCTGGGAAGCTGAGGCAGGATCAAGTTCAAGCCCAGCTCAGACAATTAAAAAAAAAAAACAAAAACAAAACAAAACAAAAAAAACACTTGTCTCATTATCAAAATTAAAAGACGGGCTGGAGATGTAGTAAGCAGTCTCTGGGTTGGATCTCCCATACCATTAAAAACTACTAGAGATTTTTAAAAACTGAGTTGTTGCCAGGCCAGTGGCACAGGCCTGTAATCTCAGCACTCTGGGAGGCTGAGGCAGGAAGATTGCACTTTCAAGCCCAGCCTGGCCCATTTAATGACTTAGTGAAACCATATTTCAAAATAAAAATGGGCTGGGATGTAGCTCAGTGTGCAGGCCCTGGACTTGGTTCCCAATACCACCAAAATAAGAAAAACAAAGGCAAACAAGCAAAAAAAAAAAAAAAAAAAAAATCTGAGTTGTACTGGAGAGCTAAATCCTTTCTCTTTCTCTCTTGTCTCTCTCCCTCTTTCTCTCCCTTTTCCTCCAGTGCTGGAGGTTAAATCCAAGGCCTCTTGCAGACTAGACAAGCACTCTTGTCACTAAACCACCTCACCAGCCCCTGAAATTTTTTCTTTTAAATAATTTTATCACTTTTAGTGAATTTGTGAGATAGAATATTTTATCTGTAAAAATATATTAAAAATTTAATTAGAAAAATCCAACACAAAGTCCTAATTACTTATTGGGAAATGAGATCTCTAGTGATGGAGCTGACCAAGTTCCTCAGAAGCATGGAGAATTAATGATAGTACAGTGGTAAGTCCCAATGACTAGTGTGAAAACCATTAGTTTTCACAGTCAGGATAGATCTGGGTTTAAATTCTGACCCTGTCATTTACTACTTTTGTGCTATTAGGCAATTTATGTGAGTACCTCCAATCATGATTACTCAACTCCTATTTTCAGTCACTCTGTGTACAGTAGTAGTTAAGGAGTTTCAGTGTTTCTTTTCTAGAGCTACAAAAGATAGTTAAAAAATGGATGGGGTGGAGGAATGGCACAGTCTACCAAATTCGATTCCCCAGCACCACAAAAACTGTGTCTGGTGGCACACGCCTGTCATCTCAGCACTCATGAGGCTGAGGCAGGAGGATTGACACGAGTCTAAAGTTAGCTTGGATTCCACAGTGAGTTTAGGCCAGCCTGGGCTACAGAGCGAGACCGTGTCTCAAAGAAGGAAGAAAGAAAGAATTTGAGAAAACTCAAATGGGGTTCCTGGTTCGGAAGGGGTTGAACAGGCCTTTGTTAGGTGGAGACACAGCTGGATAAGAAAATATTTTCTAAAAGGAGGCAGTATTTTTAGGAAACACGCAGGGGCTGATCGTTTGTAGCTGCTGAGGTATAATATACAGCTTCCGTGCCTCTGAGGTAGACGGTTGCCATTATTTACATCTAACGCTCACCTAAGAGTACGAGGCGGGGTCTAGGGTACGTAACCAGATGCTAACAAAGTCACTCCCGAAAGGGCGGAATTCCCAAGGGTGCCAATACAACACCAAACACTGGCCGCGAAAGACGAAGAGCTGAAGACTGGCTCGTCCCAGGCGAGAGGCGTCGCTTCAGAAACTCCCGGATGTTCTCTTCCGGAATCAGTTCATGCCCCGGAAGTAGTTGTTTTTCGGCGCCCTGTCGACTGGGTCACGGAGATTCCGCGGCTGCCTAGCCATGTTCCTCTCCGCTGTGTGCCGTGAGTGAGGCAGGAGACGGCGGGGCGCGTGCGGTCCGGGAGTGGCGCAAGGCGGGTGTGCGCCCCGGCCGGGTGACTGTTTCCCCGCGGCGCGCTTTGCGGTGCGGGCCAGGAGGCTCTTCCGGTCTCCGGACTAGTTTGCTTCCACTTTGGGTTCTCCTGACTTTGGGGTCTGGCCCGGGTGCGCGAGGAGCTTTTCCTCTGTCCTTTCTAGGGATATATATTAAAAACCCCTTCACGTCCCATCAGCCAAAGACCTCATAATTTCGGAATGGAGCCCACCCATTTTGAACTCTAAACAGGAGGAAACCACTCGTGAGAGGGATAGGGAATTGCTGCAGATGACACAGCTGGACAGTGGAAAGGGGGAAAAGCAGAGCAGATAACCACGTTAGCTCTTCCAGGTGAAATGGTCGTGCGACGTATTGCATTCAAAATTGCGGTGGTTTATCTCTTGGATCATTTCGTCTTCTTTCTACAAAATGTTTGGGAGTAGTTACAGCTGGGCGCCCAGGGATTGAACCCAGGGCCTCATTCATGGGCGCTGGGCTACATAACCAGCTTGAGGGACAATTTATGGCAATGCACTTAAGTAATGTTAGTTAATGTGACTGACGTTTATGTGAACTTTGTATAATGATGATAATTTATGTAATTTATGTTTTTATTTTCTCTTTCCATTTTATGTCTACACAAAAAAGTTGCCAAGAACAAGTCAAAGTAAGTAATTTGTTAAAAAATTGAACTTTGCTTGTTTGCGTTAGGTTTATTACTCCAGCTGTTGCCAACGTAGCCTTATATTTCTAAGCATTTGGCCTTGATTTCCTGAAGTTTGGTTTGAGAGTTAACCTGAATTGCCTATTCTTAACATCTTTTAAAAATACAGATACTCCTCAGCTTATGAAGGAATTACCTCCCGGGAAGCCCATCCTAAGTTGGAAATATCATTAGCTGAAATATATTTAATAAACCTAACCTACAGAACACCATCGCTTAGCAACATCATATACTAAGTTACTGGTTGCATCTCGTGGTGATCTAGTGGCTGGTGGGGCTCCATCACCGCTTCCGTCAAGAATCAGGAGAGTATCTTACTGCTTATTGCCAGCCTGCGAAAACATGAAATTTCAAAGTCTAGCTAAACTGGTATTTCAAAGTAGATTTTGCAGACAGTATAGATTTTCTGTGTTAAATATAGGAAAATTTTAAGCAGGTGTGGTGGTGCATACATGTAATCCTAGCACTTGGAAGATGGAGGTGGGAGGATAGTAAATTAGAGGCCAGTCTGGGCTACATGAGACTGATTTAAAAAAAAAAAGAAAGTGAAAAGTCTAAAGCTGTTTTTTTTTTTTTTTAAATAACTTAAGACTTTAAATACTTAAACTAGGTTGAAAATCATGTTAATGTCCTCCTAATATCTGTTATTGATTCACATACCTTTTCCCATAAATCAGTTATTTATGTTCCACCCCCAGGTTTGTAGGAATCCCATGACCTTGGTTTCAGTGGAGGTTTTCCCTCTCTTTCATATTCTTGATATCCTGTATGTGATATTTGCGACATTTATCTCATCCATCAACCCACCTTCCATACTATACTTCTAGCTCCTAAAGGATACAGACTTAGCTTTATATAATGCTTTCCATGGAGTCAGCTCAATGAGGATTATTGAATCATTGTTGAATAAATGACTATCATCTATTTTAATTAAATATTGTATATCTCTTTGAAACCACTGTACCACCATTGAAAGCAAGGATGTGTAGTGTCTTAAAAGCTTCAAATTTGTGTAGGAATTACATTAGAAATAAAATAACATGGTCCACATGGGGAGACAGGACATGTAAAAATGTCACAGACAAGTACAGGTAATAAAAGGTCCAGTGAGGCAAACATGGACTTTATGATTTGGATTTCTGTAATGTAGATGAAATATGAAGGAATAGTTTTTGCCACTAATGATGTAAAACTAATTTTGTCCTTTGCAATTTTGTCCTTTTTTTGCTTGTAGTGGTACTGTTTATGCCTGGAAGAGGGCTCTTCTGCAGTACCCATTTTTACAATTGCGTGATTAGCCAACTGTGGTTACCATAGTGCTTTTGTATTAATATATTTCCCCTCTTCTGATGTTCATGACAGGTAGATGTCTGAGTTGTATTTTATTGTGGCTTGATTGTTACTACTGTTTTGGTGAAGTTACTACCAATCCACTGTGTTGGACCAAAACTTGTGATACTTTTTGTTTGTTTGTTTTTGGTGATACTGGATATTGAACCCAGGGCCTTGTGCTCAATGGGTGAGCACTCTAGCCTCCTTTTAAAATACATTTTTTTTTTCGTATTAGTGTTTTTTTTCCTTCCATCGAAGTGTGGATACCTTTATTTTTATTTTTTCTTCTCTTTTTCTTGTGGCTTTTTTCTTTATTTACATATCACATTTCTTGTGGCTTCTTTTTTCTTTATTTATGTATCACATTCCTTTCCTCTACCTACCATCTCATCCTCTACCCACTGTCATGCATTAATTTTTTTCTTTGAGACAGAGTCTGTATATATCTGTAGCTCAGGCTGGTCCTGAACTCATTATGTAGCTCAGGCTACCCTTGGATTCGCAGCAATTCTCCTGACTCAGCTTTATGAGTGCTGGGATTATAGGCATGTACCACCACACCTGGCTTTATGTGGTACTGGGGAATCAAATTCATGGCCTTGCACTTTAACCAATGAACCATTCCTCTAGCCCCTAAAAAGTATTTTGAGACAAGGTCTTGTTGAGTTGTTCCAGGCTGGCCTAAAACTTTCAATCTTCCTGCCTCAGCCTCCTGAGTAACAGGGATTACAGGCTTGCACCACTGTATTCAGGCTAAATCTGTTTTATGGGAGAACCAAGAAATCTTAGAACAGGGGTGTTCTAGGCTGCCCCCCTTTCTTGTAGAAGAGTTCCTACTTTCAACCTCATTTTCTCCCTTGCACTTATCCCAATAAAATTTACTTTCTACTCTGCTAAAAAAAAGTCTTAGAGTAGAATCTTCTTAGGGCCAATTAATGTCCACAGCTAGTACAATTTTACAAGGTTCTCAAAATGTGCCACCCCCTCATAACTGCATTTAGTCTGTTTCCTGTGCTTGTAACAGTGTACTTTTTAATTTTAGAACCCTTCTGGTGAAAATGGTGAGCCAGGCTGGCACAGGAGTCACCTTCAATGCCAGGAGAGGCCGACTCCGGGAGAAACTGACTCTTTTGCATTATGATCCAGTTGGTAAGATTGAGAGAAGTTACTCCACAAAATATTTAAATACTTTGGGGGTCTACTGCCCTCTTAAACAGACTGAATGTCTCTGACAGTTGTGGCCCCATTGACACTATAGCATTCATTCAGAAGATATGTATTTGATACTAATTATGGTGCTAGCTATACCAGGACACAAGACAGATTCCTCCCTGTCCCTTTGCCACTTATAGTGTGGTTTGACAAGGAGAAAATGACATAAGTGCTGAGTGGAATGATGAGGATGCTGAGATGTGGAAGAAAGGAGAGTGAAGTTGGGAGACTTACTCAGGTAAGATAGGTCATGAAAAAACTTGGAAGGGTGTAGTTACCTGGGCATGGAAAGAGACGAAGCAGTAGCATTCTAGAAGCTTATTTTTTCCAGTTTGTGTAAAGATGACAGAAGGAAATAGTCATAGAGGGATAAAAACTTCTGCTAACTGGAAGAGGTCCTGAAAAAGATTGCCCGAAAAGATGTTTTTGTTTTTGGAAGTTGAGACTGTCTCTTGCTTACTTCAGGCTGGCCTTTAATACTCCATGTAGCCCAGCCTGACCTTGAACTTGTGATCCTTCTGCCTTGGCTTTCGAAAACCTGGAATTACAGGGTGTGTCACCATTCCTAGATTTACAAAGAAGTATTTAGAGGGGGGAATGTAAAGTCTGACATGGTAGATTACAGAATCCACATCTGAGTTATGGGTGTGTAGTGTCTATATATTGATGCATGAGAGTAGGAAATTTGCTTTCCCATTTTGTATTTCCCACCAAAAATGCCATAATAAATAGTAACCTTAAATGGTTTCAACAGAGAGAAGTGTTTATCTAAAAGAGCCAAATGTTCCCAAGGCCAGATTGTCTGTTCATGAGCCAAATGGAGTCAGCACCTGATGGCTGTTGGTGGAAGCCCATTCTGTGTCTGGGTTTGATGTGCAGATTTATGCAAAATAATCCAGCAAACAACTTTTTATTTTAGAACTCTGGTTGTTCATTTTATTTTTGTGCTCTTTATAATTGCTTCTTAATGATTTAAGGCTGTATTAAAATGAAGTGTCATTTACGAAAACCTTCGAGAAGCCTAGTGTCAGCTTAAGGTTGTTTGGGTTCCATTTAATAGAAGTAAAATTCCATGCTGTTTATATGGTATTCAACTTGTATCTGTAAACTGTTAATTTTAGGATGATTCTCATTATGTTGGGAAAATTACTAGAATGATAAAATTGATTTAGTGTAATGTTTTTCTTCCTCTGAATTTTTTTTTTTTTTTTTTTTTTTGAGACAGAGTCTCACTCTGTAGTCCAGGCTGGTCCTGAACTATATAGCCCCGGCTGGCCTTGAACTCACAGCAGTCTTCCTGCCTCGGCCTCCTGAGTGCTGAGGTAATAGGCTTGTATCAATGTGCCCGGGTTATGTGGTACTGGGGAATCAAACTCAGGGCCTTGCACTTGCTAGGCATGTGCTCCAACTACTCAGCTATTCCCAGTCCCTCTCTGATATCTTTATATTAGTTGCTAATGAACCTCATAATAAAGTATTTATTTTTCTGCCTTTTTAACTTCTTTAAAGTTTATTTTAGGGGCTGGGGGAGTATATCAGTAGTTAAAGCACTTTCCTAGCAAGCATAAGTCCTGGGGTTTTATTCCCCCCACCCCCCAGCCACATAAGATGCATATGGTGGTGCACACCTGTAAGCACTCGGGAGGTTGAGGCAGGAGGATGGCTGTGAATTCAAGGTCAGCCTGGACTGCATAGTGAGTTCAGGACCAGCATGGACTACAGAGTGAGAACCTGTCTCAAAAAAAAGCTTATTTGTAGGAACTTTCATTATGCTAATAAATGTTGGCTGGATAACTTACAATATTTTAAGTATGACAGTGTATTAGAATTTTCCTTTGTATTTTGGAGGAGGTATTCAGAACTATTGGTCAGATTAACTTTAAGTTTTGAAATTGAGAAACATTGTAGCCATAAATGTTTCTAATCATAAGTTCAAACAGTGGGAGAAAAAATTTATATATAAAAATTTAACAGATGATTAGAACTTTTTTCTTTTTTTTTTTTTTTTGGAGACAGGGTCTCACTCTGTAGCCTAGGCTGGTCCCTGAACTCACTATGGGCCCAGGCTGGCCTTGGACTCATGGCAATCCTCCTGCCGCAGCCTCCCGAGTGCTGGGATTACAGGTGTGCACCACCATGCCCAGTTTTGTGGTACAGGAGATCAAACCTGGGACCTTGCACTTGCTAGGCATGTGCTTTAACTACATTACCATTCCTCCAGCTTCTAAAACTTTTTTATTAAAGAGTGCTACTCAGGTCTAAACAGCACAACTTTGTCTTTTCTGGCATAGTAGACAGCCTGGGTTTCCACCCACCTGCTGAATGCCCTGCACATGCTTGCCTAGGGGGCTGCCCCATTGCCGAGGGTACCACATACCTTGTCAGTTCTTCCAGCATATGTTATCACATTCAGTAAAGTTAGTTTGAGGATGTTTTGTTAGTCTTTTCCTTTTTCCTGAAGCAAGTCAGGTAAGGAAGCATTCTGTTACTCAAGCATTCTTAGTTCACTCAGCATCTGCCACTGTCCTTTCATTCCTTTTCCACATGCAAAACTAGATGGTGCTTCCAAGGGGGAAGGATTAAGGGCTGAGGCATAAATTTATTAAACTTTGTTTATCATAAAGAGAATGAAAACTTGTCAGCTTTAATTCCTTGCATGAATAAACAAGACAGTATAGACTTTAATTGAATCAGAATAGATTTAGGTTAGCTGTAGGAAAAGAACTTGACAGATTTCATTCTTCTATGAATTGAGCAGCACATATTTTGACAGAAAATTAACTTATGTTTATGGTTGTGGATAGCAGTGTGTCATATCAACTCAACTAACACGAGTGCTCAGTGTGTCTGGCAGCTGCTTTGCAAGAGGGAGGGAGTTCTGTCTCTCACAAAGGAGAAACTGAGGGTAGAAGGTTTTTGATAAATTTGGCCAGTGATTCAAAACTGACAGGTAGTGGAGCCAAAGTTTGAGTCCAGCCCTTCTGACTCCAGATCCTTGTCCTTTCTGTTAGACAGAGATAACTTCATCTGTCTAAACTATTTTGTGAAATCAGGACTCCTCCTGTGGTCACACTAGCCGTGAAGGCCCTGGAGCCCTGGCAACATTTCTACCACCTGCCACCATTCTTGTTTCAGTTCGTTCAAATGCTGCTCTTTCTTCAGGAGCCAGACTTTACCTCCTCTAGAGCTCTGTCACCACTGTCGTCTCCTTCTGTGTTAAGGTTTACTGAATCTTCATTTGGGTGCCTTATGGTGTACTGATTTATTAAAGCAGGGTTTCTTGGAATCTACAGCTTCTTGGAATGAAATGTTCCTTGAGTTAAGGGAATGGATCCAGTGAATGTTAAGAATTTTCCAGAATAACACTTTGCTCTACTATTTTTTTTTTCTTTGATACTGGGGAGTAAACCCAAGGCCATTGTACTGAGCTACATTTCCAGCCCATTTTTAAAATTTTTGTTTTTGAGATCAGATCTCACTAAATCTTTAAAGTTGCCCAGGCTGGGCTTGAACTTGGAATGCTTCTGTCTCAGCCTCCCGGAGTACCTGCATTACCACCGGCTGTTGCCCTACTTTTTAAATCATTATTCCTAGTCATTTAAATAGAATCCTGAAACTAGAGCTGTTGTGGTGGCATACTCCTGTAATTCCAGCTGAGAGTGGAGGCAGGTGCATTGTTAAGCACCGCCTGTGCTACACAGTGATTTCCAGGCCAGCCTCTACTAAACAGTGAGACCAGTCTCTAGAAACAAAAGGTTCTGACCCTTTTCAGTATGGTAAGTTCTTACCCTCACTTCCTTCCCTGGCCTTTCTGGGATTCTGAGGATTAAATCCAGGGCCCTGGCACTCTGCTATATTCCCAGTTCTTAAAAAGTTTTATTTTGACACAGGGTCTTGCAGAGTTGTACAGGCTAGGCTTGAACTTCATGATCCTCCTGCCTTAGTTGCCTGGTGCCTGGGATAGCATCCTTGTGGCACCTTGCCTGGGCTCTCCTCTCTCCCTTTTTTTTGGAGCACTGAGGATTGGACGCAGGACCTTGTACTTGCTAAGCAAGCACCCCTGCCATTGAGCTACATCCTCAGCTCTCCTTTTTACTCACCGTTTACTTCCATATAGGAAAAAAACATAGGGAAAAGACTTATCATCACTAACATATTTTTGACATGAATGTATCTTGGTCCCTTACTAACATCTCATAATGCTTTGTAGTCTTCCTGGAGTCCTGTGGGCTCAGTTGTACTTAGATGACTTGAAGTATGTGAAAAATACCCCTTTATGTACAATGTATGTATGTATGTATGTATATTTTAATTTTATAGATAGCATTCTGTTGACAGTTTTATGGTTCTTAAATTGCCCATCAGACTTGTCTGGAGAGTTTTAAAAAAATAAGTCTTCTAGGCTCCTATCTTTGCTGAACCAGTTAGGCTAGGGATGGGGTTGAGACATAGGAATTTTATTAAACCAGCTTTCTAGCTAGTTTTTAAAATTTCCTTTTTACTTTTCTTTTGTGGTGCAGGAGCTCAAACCCAGGCCTTTGTCTACTAGGCAAGTGCTCTACCAGTAAGCCTGATTCTTAACCATAATTTGGGAATCCCAAATAGAGTAACTATTTTGATAGCAGAAGAAGAAAAAGTAAAGCTAAAATCTGTATGGTAGCGGCAAGTGAGGAGTTGTTAGGTCAGGTTCCTGGATCTTCCTGGGCTGCAGTTTTTATGTTTTTTGGCAAAGAGAATTAGGTGGGGGTAGAGGGCAGTATGGGAGTTAATGGCAGGCTACAGGGCATCGTGAGGACTATGAAAGCCCTGTCTGCTAGCATGTAGCCACCAGTCTTTCATCTGGGCAGATAGCACTTTTATTTTGGTTTTGTTTCAGGGAATTGGCCTCTGTAATGTTTATAATGTTGAGGTTTTGGTTATAATACTTTCTTACCAAACTAAAATGTTCTTGTTTGGGTATATTGAACCAGCCTTGGAAAACAGAGGTTCAGTGGTATTTATTCTTTCCATCAGCCTGCATTTTCTTCAGTGATCTGCACAGTTCTTGCTGCTCTATTTCTGTACTCAGCTCCCAGCCTATTTTTCCTTACCTGTGCAAGAGTGGACATCAGCGGGTGGAGACATTGTTTTCCATTTTGCTCATTTTTTAATGCGACTTTTTACATGGATTGAAATATGACAGAAGCCGGGCACCAAAGATGTCAGGGATTGACTGGTAGGCCTTCCCTTGTTTTCTTAATAACTTTTCTCCAGTCTTTTCTGGCTTCTGGGATTGATGAGCTGAGTTTATAAGTCAGCTCATGTCAAACAGTAAAACAAAAAGGAGAGGAATTATGATAAGTATTTTTAATAGAAATGGTGATGACACTTAATTTTTTGCTATAACCCTTTTTCTCCCCCACAGTGAAACAAAAAGTCCTCTTTGTGGAACAGAAAAAAATTCGCTCCCTCTAGACAATGGATTGAAAATGAATCTGATTTGTAAATAAGAAGACTGAGGGCAGAATTCTGATTCAGAAACCCTACAGCCTGTAATAAAAGAAGAGGAAACCGCATGGCATCACTGCCTCCAGTGATTTGAAGGCCATTGTGAAAGGGAACAATGTGGTCAAAGAAAGTTCTTCATATTAGGGCAGATATCATTGCACGACATTTATTTATCTTTCTGTATATTTTTATAGCCCTTAATAAAAATATAAAAATAGCCTATGCTATTGTCTCTGACTAATATTTTCCACTATTTGGGAAAAATTAAACATTTACCACATTACTAAGAAATATCCATTGTTTCATATAATAAAAGACATTTTTCCATAGTGAGACTTGTTCAAGATTTTCTAGGTTGCTTCCTCTTGTACTTCAGAGAAAAGGCATAATAGCGTTCTGGGAGATCTTAAAGGAGCTCCCATTAATAACGGATGGACACAGGGATGAGCAGGAAGGATAACAGGAAATCAGGAGGACATCTGTTTTTGACTTGTGCTTACACACTTAGGAGAAATGCGATTGGTCCATATTCTTAAACCCAGATTAATAAAGTAATATATGGGATTTTTTTTTTAAAAAAAAAATAGCTTTGAATTCCTTTATCCTGCAGATCTTTTAAAATAAGAGCACCTGGAGCTGGAGGAATGGCACAGCAGTGAAAGCACTTGCCTTGCAAGTGCAAGGCCCTGAGTTCAGTTCCTCATCACTGCATAACGCCTGGCATCGTGATGTACACCTATAATCCCAGCATGTGGGAGGCTGAGGCAGGAGGATTGTTGAGTCCAAGGCCAGTCTGGGCTACAGAGTGAGACTCTCAAAAAAAATATGTGTAATAAATTTCCATAAAGTCACTGCTATAGCTTCTGGAGCATGACGGTATGAACTAGCTGATTAGCTTGGAAATTCCACTGACAATCCTGCTGTTCAGATAATGATTTTTGCCCTACCAGTATTTTTTTTTTTTAAGCTTTGCTGGTTCACATCCTACCTCATTTAAAGCATTTGTATGGAAAAATGATAAGTGTCCATTGTGGCCACAAGCAATAAGAAACCAATACGGTCCCAAAATAACAGGTACTCCCTCCCCAGTGCCCAATCTGGGTCTCTGGAAGGAATACAAAGGCAGCTCCTTGGAAAGGAATTAGAGGTAAACAGTTGTCGAGTCTTAAAGGCTGTGGCATGACAGCCAGCTATTTTATGCCATGTTTTGTTAAAGCCTTGGGTTCAAAGCAGTAACAGATAAGATCTGGGCTATTTTTACATTGCAACTACAAAATGGTTTTGGGTTACAAGAATCTTACGTGATCCTAGCTAAGTGAATGGAAAGGGTCTATGACATACATAGATTGCTTTACAACACAAAAGCTGTAACATCTGGACCAACAAATGGCCTACTAATTCAGCTCTTGAGCTGCATGTGGGTGTTGTACATAAGAAATCAGTTGTTGATACATTTCAGTAATATCCAAACTTCTGGCACATGGTACTCCAACTTGAGCAACACTTAAGTTTAAGCTGCCTCTCTTAGAAGGTACCTGGGAGATCCAATTCCTATGCCATGTTACTTGAACATCCTCTGTTCTAGCTCATGACATTTGCCTGTCACCCAGTATGGCATACATACAGCAGATAATACATAACTGTTGGCAGTAGAACTTGCTGGCCCTGGAGTAGTGCTGTTGTTTGTACAGATCCTGATCATGGAATCTCATTCTGGTCAGCTTTTGGGAATGCATAAAAAGCAAAAGGATCATAATTAATAAGGAAATGAAAGCTTGAAGACATTCTAGTAAGCAGTATGAGTGGCCACCCACAAGTACATGTCATTTCTAGGTATATTTAGGCTTTAACAGCAATCAAACAGATTAAGTGGAAGGTCTTTTCTGTATGGAAAAGATGACTGTGTTCCTACAGCCTGAACGCTGACTGCTGCAATGAAATTGGACCTCTTCAGCATTTCTTTCAAGGGCAGATTAGGGTAGGAAGCCATGTAGAAGGCCAAAGCTCCCACAAAACTGTCACCAGCACCCTGTAATGAAAAGCACAGGTGTGAAGAAGAGCATGTAGTCAATCTGTTACCCAAACTGCATGTTTTAAAAATACTTGAATAAACAGTTTGAAAATTTTTTTAGATTTATAGAAAAAAATACAAGGACAGTACAGAAAGTTTCCATATTTCACCCTTTTCAACAGTTCTATTAACATCTTACTGTGGTACATAGAGTCTAATAAGCCAACATTGATAATAACCAAATTCCATACTTTATTCAGGTTTTTTAGTTTTTTCAGTTTGAGTTCCATCCAGGATGCCATTTTACATTTACCTGTTAAACTTCCTTACACACCTATATCAGTTTTTTTTTTTTTTTTGTTGTTGTTGTTTGTTTTTGTTATTGAGATAGGATCTCACTGTAGTCCAGGCTGGTCCTGGTAGCCCAAGCTAACTTCAAACTCATGTCCTCAATCTCCTGAGTGCTAGGATTACAGGCATGTGCCACCATACACGATTTATGTGGTGCTGGAAAATCATACCCATGCCCTTGGTTGGGCTTGCTAGGCAGCACTCTTAAGTGCTGAGCTACGACCCCAGCCACTATGACAGTTTTCTTAGCCATGCTTTTGATGACTGATGGTTTTGAGGACTGGCCAGGAGTTTTGTACAATGTGCCTCAAGTGGGATTTTTCTTTTTCTTGTGGTTAGATTGGTTACGGTTTTTGGAAGGAAGACAGAAGTGAAGTGTATTTCTCATATATGGGCATGTACTATCAGCTGTCACTGATGATGTTAACCTTGGTCATCTGGCTAAGACAGCCTGTGCCAGGTTTCTGCACTGTAGTCACTGCTCTCTCTTTTCAAGCTTTTTTTTTTTTTTTTTAGAAGCAAATCAAGTATATTCCATTCTTAAGGGGTAGGCAAATACTATGTCTCCTTGAGGGTGGAGTATCCACATACATTACTTTGAATTATTCTGTGTGTGAGATTTGTCTCTAGCCAATCCCCTCTTTGTATCAGTATGAACTCGTAGATATATTTTAATCTTTGGTCTATTATCCAGTGTATTATTTTGTTGCTCAAATTGTTTTGGCCCTGGCCATTGGGAGGCCTTTCATTTGGCCCTTGTGTCCCTTAGACATATCGCAGTTACTTTGTTTTTGAATGCTTTTTTTTTTCTTGCATTAGAAGACATCCATGCTCATTTTGGATATATCCTGCCTTGCCATAGAATTAGCTATTTCTCCATTAAAAATGCACGTAGCCTGCTGAGAGCCATTCAGCTGTTATTCTCAAACTAACGACAGGGACATGCCACGTTTCTAAGTCCAAGTTGGAGAAGGCATAGGGGAACCAAATAGAAAACACCATCAAGTTTGTTGACTTCTGCTTTTAGATGGATTGGTACCTAGTCAGGTGTTCATCTAACAAACATGCTTAAAATAATTTAAATTGGGTCACATATTCTCACTTTAAAATTATTCTGGAATTCAAGAACTTCTTTAGGGGTATTTCCAGATTCTTCATTTGCTGGTTCCTCAGACTCAAGAGCTTTTGTAACAAATCTTGAGGCTATCCTTCAACTTTTTTAAAGAGGCTTGGCATGTGAGATTGGTTTAATTGCAGCCAGAGTATTCAATGAGCTATGTGTCCAACACAGTGATGACCACTAGAAAATGGGTAAAATGCTACAGTCATAGTTTATAAATGCCATTTGTTTTGTGGTGCTGAGGATAGAACCCAGGACCTTTGTACTATTATGCTGCACTTCAAGCCCATATTTTGGTTTTGATTTTGAGACAGGGATTTGCTAGGTCACTAAGTTGCTCAGCCTGGGCTCAAACTTGTGATCCTCTTGTTTCAGCCTCCCAGAGTGCTAGGATTACAGGTCAGTACCACCAGGCCTGACTATATGATTATGACTTTAATAAAGACTTTGTAGAAAGTCTCCCTTGATGGAGGGAATCCTTCAAATAGGAGTCAGATTTCTCCAGAGATTAAAGACCTCATGAAATAAAAAGACATGACAGGAAGAAGGAATGGAGCTTGCTCAAGAAGCCAGGCATGGCAGCACATGTTGGTAATCCCAGCCCTCTGGGAGGCTGAGGCAGGAAGATTACAAGTTCAACCCCCGGCAGGGCAGCCTAGTGACTTAGTGAGATCCTCTCTCAACATGAAAGAAACAGGATTTGGGGATACAACTCACTGTGAAGGCCCTGGGTTCATTACCCAGTACTACAAATATACATAGATCAAAGGTGTGGATATAAAAAATAAAGTAGTGAAATAATAATATGAACACTTAAATGAGTTAACTTGAAGCAGGGAAAAACCACAAAAGACAGCCAATGAACCCAAAAAGCCATAAGGCTGGAGATACAATTTCAATTTTATAAATTAAAAAATCACAGATTTTGTAAAACTTCTCCTAGTACATATAATATATCCCTAATATTTAAAGAAAAATGACACCACCTAATAGGAAGAAGTCAAATCCAGATTAAAAGTGGATAAAGACCAGACTTGAAACTTCAAAAAAGGAACATGAATAGTAAATAATCAATATATGAAAATATGCTCAATGATTAGGATATGTGTATGTCTCTAAAATCATTTATTATTTGCTTTTCCCATCCATCTATATATCTTATTAATGCATATTAATTTTACATAAATTAATGCCTTCGACTGAGCAACTGTGCTTCCAGGACTCTTCCAATAGAATCAAAAAACAAAAAAACAAAACTTCTGTAATTCAGGGATCTGTGTGCAAAGATGCTGACTGCTACACTGTTTCCAAAAGCAAACCATTGGAAACAGTCTACCAAATAGACAGAATGCACAAATAAATATTGGTACGTCCTTATGGAAAAAGTGTGCAGCTATTAATAAAAAAAGTTAGCAATATGTATACATACATGGAGATGTGTGTTATCCCCCAAAAGGAAGTTTCAGTATAATAATCCTATTTGGGGAGGATTAATGAGAGAAGAAAAAAAGAATAGTATATTTATTATGTGAGTATCCATCTACTTTATTTCCCCCCTAAGAATACAGGAAAAAAAAGCAAGGATGTGGGGGCTGGAGGAATAGCATAGTGATTAGAGAGTTTGCCTAGCAAGCACAAAGCCCTGAATTTGGTTCCCCAGCACCACATAAACCAGGCATGATGATGCATGCCTGTAATCCCAGCACTTGGGAGGCTGAGACAGGAGGATCGCCGTGAGTCCAAGGCTGGCCTGCGATTGTCAAATTTGTTTTTCTTATTTGCAAGATACAGGGACAAATTTATCTTTATGTATACATGCATATATACATATACTCACAGTAATCCTCCTGTCTCAGCCTCCCTGAGTTCTTTTTTATTTATTTATTTTTTTTGAGACTGGTTCTCATTCTGTAGCCAAGCCTGGTCCTGAACTCACCATGGAGCCCAGGCTTGCCGTGGACTTGTGATAGTCCGCCTGCCTTAGCTTCCTGAGTGCTGAGATTACAGGTGTGCGCCACCGCACTCAGCTTTATGTGGTGCTGGGCAAGCGAACTCAAGGCTTTGTGCCTCCAAGGCAAGTGCTGTAACCTTTGTGCTATTCCTACAGTCTCTATATTTTTGTATTGATTTATTACAAGCTTACAATATTCTTCCTGAAAAATTTAAGATAATAAAAGTACTTAAGGACTAGGTAAGCCATATTTCTGTGCCTGGGTTATATATAGTGAGACCCTGTCTCAACGAAACAAAAAACAAAAGAAAAAAGACAAGACAAAGGAAATGTTATGGACCTGTTTCATTAATTAAAGGAAACTAAAGCAACAAGATAATTAAATGTGACACATAATCTTAGATGATATTTTGGACAAAAATGGTAAGAATACTGTTGGACAGTATTTGACCACATATAAGATTATTTTAGTGATAAACATCTTAAATTTGATAATCTTTTATATGTTCATGTTCTCAGGTGATACATCCTAAAGTATTAAGAGGCAAAGTTTCCTGGGTGTGGTGGTTTTGTAATCCCAGCACGCTGAGAAGATGAGACAGGAAAATTGCAAGTTCAAGTCCCTCCTCGACAACTTAATGACTGAAAGAGACCCTGTATAAAAATAATAAAAAAAATTTAAGAAGGATGGGATATAGCTCAGTGCAAAGGCTCTTGTTTCAAACCTCAGTACCACACACACGCATACCATGAGAAAGAGCTAAGACTCAGCAACTTACTCTCAGATGGTTTGTCCAGAAAAAGTATATTTATATATTTTGAGAGATGTCCATAGAACACATGTTGCAAAATGCTAATAACTGGTGAAACTAAGTGGAGACTACATGGGAATGCTGTGATTCAAGATGTTTTTAAAATAAGAAATAAAAAATTAAGGAATTTAAAAATCACTATCAATCACTCTTTGTGAATTTGCAAATGGGCCATTTTTTGCCCCTGAATTATTTCTACCTTTTTAAAAAATTATGTGGGTATTTGCTACAAGTCAATGAGAAATCAACTGAGAAAGGCTCCCTCCTGCATTTGGGAACACCTCATCTCACCGAGGCAGTTTCCTTGGCAACCCAGGGCTAAGTACTGACACTCACCTGAAAGTTGAGTCTATTTTCTGGCTATGACAGTGATTGCAGAAAAATTAAGTTCAAGTTGTTAGGGGTAGTGATGTTGTGACAGTTGCCCCACCAAGAACTCTGACTGAGGCAAGCCCCATATGTTAAATTACTTTGAAAGGTCAGAAATCTTGCCTACATCTTTCCTTGATACTCCCTTAAAAGCAGTGCTCACTCAGTTGATGCTGGCTGATGAACTAACTCTCCATTCCCCTGGTCTTGTCCTTTCCAGTAGGAAGATGTAGGGGGTTCATGTTTTTCTTTACACAGAGGGCAATAGTTGAACCACTGTGTCCCAAAACACAAACACGGTAGGTGGCTCCTGGCTGACAGTGCCATCATGTCAAACACATGAGGGCCAATCTGTAAAGCCACATTATATCCAACATCATAGAAAAGATCCAAAATTTAAGCATGCAGGGGTGGAAAAGCATTACTTCTTACAGAGACATGTAAAAAAGGGAGTGAACTCTTACTGTTTGCTCTGTGTCAGGAGGCAAAAACGTGGGTACTTTAGACATGCACATATTATATTTTTACAATGACCCTCCCCTTCCAAAATGAAGGAATTGAATCTCAGAGACACTAAATACTTTGTCTATAGTCACACAGCTGATAAATGGCACATCTGCATCCTGACCCAGCTGTTTCCATGCCGTTGTTCACATTAAACCACTGAGGAAATGTTTATGGGCCGCAGGCAGGCAGGGAGGGAGGAAGGGAGGACTAAGGGAAGGTGAGAACAATCTTTCTTCCTTTCAGTATCTCATAATCCTCTGGACTTCTCTCAGGGCCCTGACTATATCATGCCACTTTGTATGCAGGCCTACAGTCTAGGACAGTTTGAGAGCTCTTTAGAGCACATATCATATCTCTGTCACTTCGTTTTTCCCACTGCCTTTGAGGTTACCTGACCTACAGGTCCTAGTTCCCTCATGTTCTCCTCTTCCTGAGATTTCTTCCAATGTGGACAGACAGCCCTGGCTGAATCACATGTGACTTTCTCTGTGTTAGTAAAAATGAGGGTTAGGTTGCCATGGCCCAGAGTTACTTGATATTCCCATTGTTGGATCTATTTATACCACAAGACTTTCAAGTGGCAATAAATTACTTGGCTGTTGATTCACGCCTTTAGTATAACTATTTTTACACATTGGTATGATTTTTTTTTTTAATGAAAAGTGCTTTAAAAGTAGAAGCTGTATTGTATCACTGTGATTTTCCTGCAAGTAAAGTACTTTCCAATCAATCATTCTTGGAATAATGGAATAGTTCTCAATGATACAACATGATATTTTAACCTTTTACTGAAAATTATTTTTGTGCCAAAAAGGGTGATAGCATAATTCATCTTCTCTCATACAATTATCCATGGGGTGGCTACTAGTCATTGCCTTCTCAGAAAGATTTCCTCTTAAGGAAGAGCTGCTCACACAGAATGGGTGCGGCACCCTGAAATCCCCGCTTTCCTGAGGGCCCTTACACTCCTGGGTTCTGAGAAGTTTGGTCTGTGGTCCCTGTGGAGGCTTTGGTGTAGCAGTGAAATGAAAGGACAGCAAAACATGCACCCTGGCATGCGTGAGCCTTTGGGTGGGGTGAGTGGGGTGGGGGCAGGGCAGTGGATAGTGCTTGGTAGGGGGCAGAGATGACAGTTGCAGCTGGCAAAATGACCCCCAAGGGCAGCGGCTGGGGGGTGGTTCCCAAGGACAGAGTGAAAGTAGAGGGTCCGGGTGAGCAGTGTCTGGTGCTAGGCCTTGAAACAGCACTGTTGTAGGGAGGTGGGTACTCTTTCCCTTCTCCTCCCCTTCAGCCATCTTCCCTGGCCACAGTCCCCTTCCCCATTCTCTCTCATCATTCCTTCCCACTGCCCCTTACCCTTAAAGTGCCCCGTCCGTGACCATGGGTCCATGCCCTCAATGAACTGGCCCACCTCATGTCCCATATTTCAAGGTTCTGGTGAGAGACAGGATTATACTGATAAACTCTGTGGAGCTGGGTAGTAAATGCTTCAAAGTGGCAGCATATACCACTCTACCCATGTGCTAATCTAAACCCCAGTGATACACAGTGACTCTAGTTTTCTGTCTGCTCAGATTCAAGCTGTCTTCTGGGTGCTTTGATCTTATTGCTTTTATTTTTTGCACAGTCTCTGTGTGGACGCGGGCACAGTTGGGAGCGTACGGGTGTATGGTTATGCCAAGTGGTGCTACATGACGGTACCTAACTGAGGGAGGGAGTGTCGGCCTATGGGCCATACGCAACTCACCAAGCCCTGAGCCTCGGCACAGGAGCACAAGTCTCACACCAGTCAGTAGCAGCCCTGTGTGTGTGGGTGTGTGGGTCCTTACATTAAAGTGAAGGAAACTGAAATTCAAGGAGAAATAACTTATAAATAAATGTAGTAAAAAAGAAACTATATGAAAAGAAAAGAAAGAAAGGTGTAAGTGGTAGTTAAATTTATAACAAGGTCAAGTGTGTGAGAATCCAATAACAGAGAGGTGAAGACACTATTTTGGAGAGAGACTGGGGCGTTTGGCTACTCCTTGGGTTTTTCTCCTTCCCCATGGAAAGAGCTTCTGTTTGCTTCTATAGTGACAGACAATGACAGGGATGAGAGTGTGAGGACCACAAATTGCTGGTGATGTTCTACTATGGGGGAGGGAGGTCCCAGTTTTTGTCTATGAGCTCAAGGGAAAGCATTGAAAGGAACCAGAATTAGAGTTGCCCTGGACAGGTGTTGGGGACAAGTAGAGGCACAAAGGAATTGAAGGTTTTAAGATCATTTTAGACGAACAGACAGTTTTATACGGATAAGAAAGAGATGCCAGGAGGTGCTCAACAGGACAAGTGAAAATGAAAGATGCTAAGGAAAGGGCAGTACAGAAGAGGTGAGGAAGCTGACTGTGGCTGGAGCGGAGAATGTGCAGGATAATGGCAGGTTCCAGGCAGGTATCAACAAGATGCTGGAAGCCATCATGGGAGCGCGAGGCCAAAAGTGCAGCGGATGTGAGGAGTCACCAGAGCTGAGGGCACCTAGGAACTATGGCACCACAGTCACACTATAGCATGGCAGCGTTACGGCTGTTATAGTTTGGAGCTGGAATGTCCCCCAAAAGCCTCAGGTGATTCAATCACGGGAGTTTATCTACTGACTTCCTGAGCTGTTAAGGGATGGGGGGTGGACTACAAGTGGTGAATCAATGGGGCTCATCCCGGAAGGGGTGGAGCACTGGGACGTGACCTAGAAAGGTCTACACTAGGTCTACCCTTCCTGTCACATTCAGCTTCCTGCCTACCCAGGGATGGGTAGCTACTTTCTGGCTCAGCCTCCACCATGCGCTGTCACTAGTGCCGGCTGCCCATGAATGGACTGAGACCTTCTGAAACTGTGAGCTAAAATAAACCTATCCTCTCTTAAATTGTGGGTGCTGGGTATTGTGTCCTAGCAATGAAAAAGTAACTAAGTTAAGGGCGGAGAAAAAAATCACGACGTAGATGTCAAAGGGTGAAAGAATGTTCAGAAAAAGAGAGCAAGGTGCTGTAACAGAATGACATGAACTGTAATGATGACTTTATAATACGGTAGAGGAGGGATGGTGGGAAGCTGAAATGGATGAGGTTTGAGATCAGGAGGAGAAGCTTCACTTGTAAGGGCTGCACAGGGAGGTAAGGATTTAAAAAGCTTCTTTATAATGAAAGAATGGCCACAGAGCTTAGGTAGAAGGTTTAGGGGGGCCAAAGAAGCACTGTGAAGTTGATAAGAAGCACAGAGAAGGAGATTCCGCTCGGCTCCTTGTACGACAAATATTTTGTCTTTATCGGGATCCTTCCTCCTCCTATGTCACTGACATTGGTTTTTCTTGGGTTCCATCCATTATCATTTTCATTCCCTGTCATTTCCTGGGTGTTTCAACTATAATATGAGCTTCAACTGCTATGGATATGAGACCTGCATCCATCTCTTTAGCACAGACGCTGCTCTGCCTTTGGATTGGTACATTTCTATCTGTGAGCCTGCTCTACCAGGCTCATGTCTCTAGTAGGCAACTCTGTTTGTTTAGAGACAGGATCTCACTCTGCAGTCCAGGCTCATCCTGAACTCACTGTGTAACCCTGGCTGAAGGACTCAGGACAGTCTGCCTGCCTCAGCCTCCTGAGTGCATGCACCACCATGCTGAGCTTTATGTGGTGCTGTAGAATTGAAATCAAGGCTTTGTGCTGAGTGCTTTAACTGCTATGCCATTCCTCCAGCTCTAGAAACTCTATTTAATATAATCAAACTGACTGCAGAACTCTGCCCCAAAGTGAGACTCTTAATCTTGTTAGTGGTACTGTCACACCACTCCAAACCCAGGGATCCCTGAATACCTCTCTCCTATGCACTTACTCACCAAGTGTCAAGTTTAAATCTTGAATGTGTCTCAAATCTGTTTTCTCATTTGTAACCTGACTCCCACTCCCCTACTTTATGTCCACATCACCTCTAGAAGACCATATTCTCTTCCAGGCTAGTCACCCTGCCTCTGGTTGGGGCTTTTTCAATCCATCCTCTACATAGCTATAACTATGTCCACCTTACTTCATTTCCTAAAGTCCTTTCTCAGGATAAGAGTTTAGCTCCTTAACATGTCACCTGAGGATTCCCAAGTCACTTTTCCAGTTTTACCTCTTCCTTCCTGTTCTCTTGTGGGTCTTTGTTCATCAAGCTGTCTCTGCTTGAACTCTTCCCTTGACTAGTGCCTATACTCATGTTCTAATGCCAGGCATTACACTTAGTCAGCACATATTTATTACTGGTATGATCAAAGCACTGTGCTTTCACTGATCCCACCAGCTGGCATTAGGTACTCACCCTCCCACGTGCTCACGGCCCTCCTCGAGTAGAGGAAGCTAATCTTCATGAACTTCTTATCCTGAGACAAGGGCTGACTGAATCAAGAACTGTCACAGATGATCAAGGAAGGGACATGTGAGAATGCCCTGTAGGAGGGATGGTAATGAAACAGTCCTGTGAAAGCCCTACTTCACCAAACTCCAGATGACAAAGAAACAGATAGTTGGAGGGAATGATGAGTATGAGTTGTGGTTTGGAAAAATGTCCATGTGATGAAAATCTCCAAGGTGAGATCTTGTTTGGTGTACTGTACAGTAAAACAGAACTCTGACTGTTGTTCAAGGATGATGTCATCCCTGAGGCTTCATTTGTTAGGAATCCGGACCCACACAGGATGATTCATAGCCCAAACTGCCAAGGGACCCTAACAGTTAGAGCCCTTGCATTCCTCCTGGATGTCTTCACGCATTCCATCTGACAAGTAGATACCACTTTCTTTTCTTTTCAAAACCTCTCCCTACAGAAAGCTATTTAGAGCCCACATTGTGGACATGAATCCCTCAGCTAGGCTTGTGGTTTTCTACGTCAGGGAGAAACAAATGGGATAAAACATGACTAAATCACAAGTCAATGCACTGTTTCTTCTGGTTGAAAACGGATCTTGCAAGGGGCTCAGGAAAAGGGGGAGAGTGTAAATATGGCTAAAGCAGACTACAGTAGTGGTCTCTGGTACCTTCTACCACCATGCTGGAGCCCTGGTTCCCATTGCAGGCGTAAGCCCTGCTGTCTACAGTGGGCTAAGGTGAGAATCCCTCAGGGGACAGTGGTTCAAAAAGCTATACCAAGTTGGGCCTGGTGGTACAGGCCTGTAATCTTAGCAGTCTGGAAGCCTGAGGCAGGAAGAGCACAGCTCAAGACCCAAGTGGGCAATTCAGCAATTTAGTGAGACCATTTCTTAAAACCAAACAAAAGAAATCGGTTGGGGTGGAGCTCAGTGCGAGGGGCTTGATTGGAGCCTTAATACTACAAAAACCAACCCAACCCAACCCAACCCAACCCAAATCAAAAAGTTGTACTAGTTGCTGCCACGTTTCACCCTTACGCCATCCTGGAGGCCAGTCCTGCTCTGCTCTGGCATGTAAGTTCTAAGAACAGGGACAACTCATGCATTCTTCCTGTGTGCAGAAGGCTGAGACATGAGTATCTGATTGGGCCTGGAAAAAGAAAAGTGATTTTTTTGTCCTTCAAACATTAATCCCTGATAGGCAGGAGTATGGGGTGCTAAAGCTGGGAAATGGCACAGAAAGAGTTTTTATGAGACTGATATGCTACCTACTGCCCTAAGAAGACCTCTGACCATTTTTCTTAGATCTGTCACCTTTTTTCCCTTGGTATTGGGAATTGAACCTACAGATTCACACATGCTAAGCAAGTTCTCTACCACTGAGCTACATCCAGCTCAGCCCACCCCCCACCTTAAAAAAAAAAAAAAAAACAGTGTCTTGCTCCGTGGTCCAGATTGGTCCTAGCCTCCAATCCATGGCAATCCTACTGCCTCAGCCTACTAAGTGCTGGGATTGCAGGTGTTGACCACCATGGCCCATTTACATAGTGCTGGGGAACTGAACCCAGGGCCTTGTGCTTGCTAGGCAGGCTGCTGGGCTATACTCCCAGCCCCAAGTCTGTTACCTTTTAAGGATCAAATTGTGCTACATACATTTATAAAAATGTTACAATATAAATGCTACAGTATAATATGTATTAATATCAAAGGAGACTCACTGCCTTTTCACCTGCAGTGAAGCTCCTTTGTCATTTTTGTTTCTATTCACACATCTGAGGAAATGTTTTCTCCAGGAGGACAATAGAGTAAATGTTTGGGGTCAGACAGACCTGGGATTTTAAGACCTAAAGTTACCACTTACTAACTGAGCAGTTTCTGGCAAGGTATTCAGCTTTTCTGACTATTTATTTGTTGGTTAACGAGAACCTACTTTAGAAGGCTAAATGAACTGAGAAATGTATGTCAAAGGGCCCAGCACAGTGCACTACAGAGTGGGTATTAAACAAAGGTGGGGAAGACCAGAAGTTACCAACTTGCAGACCTTAACCTTGCTTACATAATACAAAGTGAAAAGTATAAAAGGTCCTTGTTTTCTTGGGCAGTGCGAGACTGGGAAGTCTAAGTCTCATGCATTTATGCGGGGACAGGGAGCTGAGGGTGGACAATGAGAGAGATTCTGGGCAGAAGCACAGAGATGTGCAGGTGGGGCTGGGGGACAGCATGGGAAGGGGGTTCCCCACTAGCAGGGATGCTTGTACCCCTACTACCAGGCTGCTTGATGAAGCACTCTGGTCTCTACCACTGGGCAGAGTTGGCACCCTGGGAGATGTGGTGGCAGAACCCTGAGGGTGATAGGCAGTCAGGACAGATGGTGCAGGAACAATGTGACCTTGGAGGACATTCCTCTAGTAGTGCTGGAACCTGAGCTGGGGCTAATCTTGGCCAGCACGGACATCGGGCCACATGGTGATCAATTACATTAGTCACCCAAGGTTAAGCAAGAAGCCGGCCTAGGGGCCACGTTTCATCCAGGGCATGCCTTCTCAACTGGGGCCATACCTCCGAGGGGGCATAAATCCACTCTTGACAGAGGGGGTATGAAAAATATCTTAGGTATTATAGTGGTTTGTGGCTCTCCAAAGGGGCCACAGGACATAAGGACATTACTCTCTTACTCTCTCTCTCTCTCTATCTCTCTCTCTCTCTCTCTCTCTCTCTCTCTCTCTGTATGCGTATGTGTATATTTATGGTATTAATATTTCATGGGGGCAGAGGCATGGTGATTAAGAAAAAAAGTCTTAAAAAGTCCTTAGTATGATAGTAATGGTAATTTAAAAAAAAATGTTGAGCAGTACTGAAGACAGGCACAGGCCTCTTTCCCTAAAGACCTGCCAGTTGTGGAGTCAGAGTCTACTGCTGCTTGAAGAATCCCCAGGCAGGCATTGGTAGTTCCTGCCTTCCTGCCACTGAGCCCGAAGTTCCTTCATCTCTTAACCAGTTTATCCCCATGTTCCTCAGTCTCCATGGTCATGAGTGAGCCCTGGCCAGGCGTCAAGCCCTGGAGTGAGGAACCAAGCACCAGATGAGGACAGAGGGGCTGGCCTACCTTCCCACGGCAGGGAAGGGCAAAGGTTCCCTCTTGTGAAGACAGGACACAGTGCTCCCATGGGTGCTCAGACAGCAAGGTGTGTTGTGAAATGGAACTCACATCCGAATCTGTCTGTCTTATCAGCTCATATCTGCCTGTAAGGATGAGGTCACATTCTTGCTCAACCTTCATGCCTTCCCACCCCAGAACAGTTTATGAGCTTTATGACAGGCAGTGAGAATCCAGATTCCTTACCATTATTGTGTAAGTGCCGCTGATTCTCATTTTAAATAAATCTGTAGGGTACAGGTCAAATCATGTCACAAATGTCCGTGACTTTTGCTTTATGTTAATCACTTTATGATAGTTAATTTTCAATTATTAGGCCAAGGCAGACTACTTTTAAAATACTCTTTAATTAATAAAGCCAATATTTTCTGACTTAGTATATTTCAAATGATCAGAATTCCAACTTAATTATGAAACTGCATGCAGCAATTTTTATATAGTACTGGGGGTTGAACCTGGAGCCTGTGCTACATCC
>PVKB01000264.1:176151-372249 GCA_004027205.1 Ctenodactylus gundi
TTTTTTTTTTTTTTTTTTTTTTTTTTTTTTTTTTTTTTTTTTTTTTTTTTTTTTTTTTTTTTTTTTTTTTTTTTTTTTTTTTTTTTTTTTTTTTTTTTTTTTTTTTTTTTTTTTTTTTTTTTTTTTTTTTTTTTTTTTTTTTTTTTTTTTTTTTTTTTTTTTTTTTTTTTTTTTTTTTTTTTTTTTGAGACAGGATCTCGCTGTGTAGCCTAGGCTGGTCCTAAAGCCCAGGCTAGCCTTGGATTTATGGCAATCCTCCTGCCTCAGCCTCCAGAATGCTGGGATTATAGGTGTGCACCACCACACCCAGCTTTATGTGGTGCCGGGGAACTGCTAGGGAAGTGCTTTAACTGCAGTGCCATTCTTCCAGCCTCCTCAGCCCTTTTAATTTTGAGACAAGGCCTCTATGTTGTTCATGTTGGCTTCAAATTTGTGATCTTTCTGCCTTAGATTCCTGAGTATCTGGGATTACATGCATGTTCTACCACTCCTCGTAATGAAGATGATACTATTTTCAGTAGGTGCTCTATTCCCCCTTAGCTATATAATTTAGTAGATCTTTGATTTAAAACAAAACAACACAAAACAAGAGATGCCCCCACACCCTATTCTTAGGGACCAAACCCAAGACCTTCTGTATGCCAAGCAGGTGCTCTACCACTGAGCTACATCCTCAAAAATGCTAGCATTCAGATACAGTTCAAATAACATACAATTTATCCACTTAAAATGTATAACTAAATGTTCTTTAGTATAGTCACAGGTTGAGCAATCATCACCACAGTCTAATTTTAGAAATTTCCTAAAAGAAAAGAAACCTTCTATACTAACAGCTACTGCCCATTTCTCCTACCATCCCAGGCCTAACATCACTAACCTATTTTCTATCTCTACAGATTTGCTAGATAGGCCCACAATTTTGAGTAAAATCATTTCATGTTTTAATTCTCTAACTAATTAAGAGTTTATCATTCTGTAAGTGACCAGTGACTGAGCCATAATTAACCAATCACACTTACACCTAACCTTCTGATTTCAGCCAGCACTTTGTGTAGAACGTGAAGCTGAGGTTGGCCTACTGGGATCTGTTGTTACTAAAACTTCACTCCTAATAAGCACTGAGGGAATAGGTGTTGCTTCTTTATTGCTCAGAAGTGATAACTAAAACCTGTAAAGTTTTAAAATTACATCAGAAATGCATCAAAAGTTTGTTCTTTAAGAATTCCTGTGGTGAAATTGTTTGTAAAAGATAACCTCTGAGGCAGAAATCTACCCACATTCTTCCTGGACATAGACACATTAATTAGACTAGTTTGTAAATCTCCATTTCTGAGCATTGTTTTGGCTGGTTTGAGGAATTTTCCTTTTGGTTTTCTGTAATGACTATGGTGTAGCACTGAGATGGACAGTAAGCTTCCTTCTTGGATATGAAGCCTCTGTCCAGGCTGCCACGCATGATTTTGGGACAGACCCTTCCATAGCAGGCAAGTGCCACAGTCTGGGCATGAGGACTTCAGTCTTCACAGAACACCACCTGACCTCACATATCATCACAGAGATTTTCTGGTTCTTCCCGGGAAAACAGCATGTCTGAACATGGACATATTTTCCTAACCTCTTATAGTCACTCATCGTGCAATGATTTTCTCTGCAGAATTTGAGACACACTCACCAGGTTGCTGTAGAGACGAAAAGGTGAATCTGGCCTGGGAAATGATAAACACAGGCCTTTCTCCACTCACATCCCTGACACAAGCCTATATCACCAGAATTCTGCCTGTGAAGTGATAAAACTTTCCCAGTTTTGAGTACTTTCTGGTTTAGAGGGCATGTTTGGATGGCATCCAACTTGAATCTTATTATGATTCTTTGAGGAGTATGGGGTGAATTTTTAAGATTACAAAAAATAAATCAGGTGTGAGAACTGGCTCAAGGTCAGTGGCTAGGTGGCACAGGTAGGATGCCTTTGGTTGTAGCCCAGTCCCCTTTAAAAGACGTCCTCTAAGGAGGCCTTGTACCTCTTTTCAACTTTTCATCAAAACATTTTGAAACATTAAAAGAATATCCTCACAGTTTGTAGCCTATCTTTACATATGCCAAATGGAAGCAAATTCACATCTTCTAAGCCAGGGGTTCTCAAACTTGACATCAGAATTGTCTTAGGGCTTACTATAAAGTATGACCAAAATATATGGTCAGTATTTAAAATAACAAAATTATCAAAGAAAATCTGAAGTGATTATTGCCATTAATCTCTCTCCAAATCCTTCACCTCACTTCAAACACACTTATCCCATCATTCCTGCCTCTTTCTGGAGCAGTCTGGAAGTCCTCTGCCCTGCTTTGGTTGGGCTAGCAAGGCTGCCTCCACGGACTGAACTGATTCAAAGCATTTACCTTTCACAGTTATTTCAACTTTGGGGAAGAGCCAGAATTCTCATGGTGCCAGATCCAGAATAAGGTGGAAGAGGACATTCTGTCATGTTTTTCTTTGACAAAAATTGAATTGTAAATGGTTCACTGACAAGGTATGATAAAATTTAATACTGAATAAATTAAAGCAAGAGTATGCACCTGTAATCCTAGCACTCTAGGAGGCTCAGGCAGGAGAACTGAAAGTTTGGGCCCAGCATGGTCAACTCAGTAACTAAATTGACCCTATCTCACATAAACAGTAAAAATGGGCGGGGATATAACTCAGAGTGAAGGCACCAGGTATAATCTCTGGTACTGCAAGGGAAAAAAATGTATTATAATAAAAGATATATTGCCATCAGCTCCCCTCAAAATACTCCTCTGTATTTCAAATACATTTATTCCATCTTTCTTGGTGATGTATCTTTTACTGTAAGAAGTTTTTTTAAAAAATAAAACAATTATCATGTTATTCAATCACCCTTCATAAAACACTGGATTGCTGTCCACCTTCAAAGTTTCTCATCTATTAAGTCGAAGGTGGGTCTTGAGATTTGCATTTCTTGTCTTTGTGTGTGTGTGTGTGTGTGTGTGGTGCTGGGGATCAAACCCAGGCTTCATTCATGCTTGGCAAGTGCTCTACCGCTGAGGTATTTTCTTAGCCCTGTGGTTTTTAGGGGCCAAATGAAGCTGATGGTCTGGGGCTGCACTCTGCCAAACTGTCTAAGAAGTTTATTTCTAAAAAAAAAAAAAAAAGTGAATCATTTAAAACCTAGTCTACCTAGTCTAGTGATTCAGACAAGGGATCAAGCTAGGGAATTCCACTACTGGACAAAAACAATGAACATCCGTAAAGAACAACACTAGCTCTGGCAGAAATGCAAATAAAGAGCTCCGATCAGGTCTGAACAATGGCTGTCTGGTGGGACTAAACGTGAAGACTTCCCATGGGACTGCTTGAGTATACAGGACTATCTTGTACCATATGACATTGTGAAATGTTCAGTATCAACCTCTGATTTTCCAGCTGTGGAAAAAGAAACCATGGAGGTGACACATTAGGAAGAACTGGTATCAAGAGGGAATTAATAGGTATTGACAGCAGCTGGGCAGGTGCAGGTCCTTTGTTCGCCACAAACACGAAGGATATAGAAGACTGAGGGAGAATTCCGACTTTCCCTTCCCTGATTTTTGCTGTTGGGATTAGAATGGGACAGGTGAAAAGGTCTAATTTTAGATGCCAGAGATAAACAGGTAGCATTTTACTGAAGGAAAATGGGCAGAGAAAAAAAAAGAACTACATTAGTATTTAAGCTGGGAGAAAAATCACTCCTTTGTGTCACAGCAGGGAAAAAAGAGGCGGGGGAATGCCTAAATATTGGTTCTATTTTAATTTCAATTCTACATTACATTAAACTCTCCTTGTACTCTTCTTTAATTTACAGCAAATGCTGACACAAATTGGTGTGCCTTTTCTTCTTTGACATTAGTATTCCTCTTGAATTATGTATTTCTATCTGGAATGAGGTTTATGGGGCTAAAACCTTTTTTCATTATGATAGATGAGAACAGAGCAGGATCAATCGGAGGTCAAGTGTAAAATCAAAGTGAGGTGGGGCTGAAATACTCCCAGGGCAGCCTTTCCCTGTCCAAAGAGACTATAAGTGGTATTTAAAATGACAGAGGTCTTTCCATTTTCAATATATTGATTAGACTTCAATCTCTATAAACCTTAATCCCAGAACAACCAGGTTCTTCCCTTACTGGTAGTCCACAAGTATTTAGTGATTTTTTTTTTTTTTTGAGACAGGGTCTCACTCTGTAGCCCAGGTTGGTTCTGTACTCACAAGGTAGCCCAAGCTGGCCTTGGACTCACACCAATCCTCCTGCCTCGCTCTTCTGAGTGCTGGGATTACAGGCATGTGCTATACCTGGATTTTGGTGATCATTTTTTTTTTTAAGAGTTGAGGCGATTGTACTAATGGCATTACTGGCACATGGTCTGAGATTGGTCTACCGAACACAGTGTGTTTTAGCTACCTCAGCTTTCTCACATTGATGTGCATGACTGTGGAGCTCTGTCCACTTCAGAGAACTGCCACTACTACTGGCAACAAATGGTTCCTGGTCTAAGTCAGCCAATGGTTCACACTGACAGAGGCCATTTGCTGGCTCCTTCCAGGCCTACCCGTGTCTTAGAGTCTACACTGAGCTTCATTAGTTGGTGATGGGCTCTGGGATGACCAGATATATGTCCTGCCAGTATTGATGCTAGCAGTTTCTGCATTCCCCGCCCCAGAATTGAGTCTAGGGCCTTAAACTAAGCTACGCCCCAGCCCAATTTTTGAGACAGGGTCTAAGTTCTTCAGGCTCTGCTTAAACTTGTGATTCTCCTGCCTCAGTCTCTCAGACTGCTGAAATTACAGGTATGTACTACTACACTCAGTTAATGTGGGCCATTTTGATGAAGTTTTTTTTTTTCCTATTTTTTTGGTTGTTGTTTGAGATGAAGTTGTTTTGAACTAATACTTTCCTCCCAGTCACTTTATGAAAAATTCAGACATGCTGTTTCTGTTATGGTTTGGATCTGGAATATTCCTCAAAGCCTCCTATTTGGAAGGGGGTTCAATTGTAGGGGGTTAATTCATTGATTTCCTGTGCTGTTAAGAGTGGGGCCTGACTGGGAAGGGTGCATGGCTGGAGCCTGACCCAGAAGGGGCAGATCACTGGGACAGGACCTGGAAAGGACATATGCTAGCTCTACTGTTCCTTGCACTCTCAGCTTCCTGTTCTGCCATGTGGTGAACAGCTCCTCTCCAGCTAAGCCCTCTGCCAAGCCTTTCTACCATTGCTAGCTGCCAGTGAATGGACTGACACCTCCTGAAACTGTGAGCTAAAAAAAGGCTTTCCTCCTTAAGTTGTGGGTGTTGGGTTTTGTGTCCCAGCAATGAAAAAGTAGCTAAGATAGTCTTGTATCACCAAAGATCTGCACCTCATTCCACCCTCAGCCCAAGCCTGAGCCTCACCTTGTAAGCCATTCTTAGTCATCTCTGAAAGCCCTACCTCAATTTCTTCCTTTCCTTTTTCCCCCATTTTATTGATAATTTATATGTGCAATGCATAATGTTTACATTGAACTTGTGATATGATGCTTTTAACTCTTTTGGAAAAATTCCCAGAAGTGGTATCAATGCATCAAAGGGAATATTTATTTCCAATCTTTTGAGTTCCTCAATTTTTCATCTTTATCCATCACTCATTCCTCAATTTTTCATCTTTATCCATCACTCATTCCATGCAACAAGGGTAAAGATGTTTAATTTACATACTGTACAATACTTTTTTTTTTTTTTTTTGAGACAGGGTCTTACTCTGTGGTTCGGGCTGGTCCTGAATTCACTTCAGAGCCCAGACTGGCCTTGGCTGTCCAATAATTTAAAAAAGAACACTTCATGCTTTACTTACAACAACACTTTAAAAAAGTGTCCCTGAGTCAATATGGCCCACATTAAAGTAGCTCAACCTCAATGTTCTTTGGCTGAAACTGGCTGTGCCCAGCCAGTTTGTCTGATGTCACTTACTCACTGGCATATCCCCACTTGGCCAGTCCCAGGAATGCATGAGGAACACTGACAGTCCAGGAGTGGGTATGCCATGGGGTACTACAGCTTCGTCAGGTTCAGGGACAGGGACAGTATGGTTGTGCTCAGCAGGCACCACTCTCAGCCAGAGCCCTCCCTGCTCTGCCGTCTGGCGAGCCAGAGAGAAGAATGGCCTGTGGAGACTGAAAACTGGCTAAAGCCCTTATTTTGCCAAACTGTCTGTGGTAGACTAATTCTTTTTATAATTAAAGAAGTGGAATCTTGAGTGCAAGCTAAAAATGGAATTAAATGAGCCCATTCATTAGACAACATTAATGAAATCTTTGTATACATATAACTTCACATATTTGGTGAATAAATGGTACTTAAAACTAAAATGTCTGTTAGTGATTCACAGTGTTCTAAACACTGGTCTTGCCTTCTGTGGTCAGCAAGCTTTTTTCTTCATGACTCCACTCTTCTAGACAGAAAACAGTTAACCCAATATGATTTAGTGTCTTACAAAAGAGTCACTAAAACATTTTCTGCCAAATGTTCATCTTCTAACAGCTGCTTTTTTATTTCAGTGAGAGGTACTTGAAATAAAATCCTTGTTCTCTGTGAAAATTACACATTAAATAATATGGAGCTACCAGATTATTAAACGGCCAAGGCATCTGATAACATTAGCACCGACCACAGGTTCTACTTCTGCTGATGCACACAATTTTGAGTAATTAGTCATTGCCCAATATTGTATTTATATCCTTTTTTCCTTGGGCTGTTATGCCACAAAATCAGCAGGCAGTTGCTGTTGTACAAGGGCACGCCAGGTTATTTATGTCTCTGCTTCCTTACAGTTGCTGCTTTCCTCCGAGATCTTGAACCAGGGCTATATTGTGACAAAGAAGGAAGGAACTCAGCAATTGTTCTGTGATGGTAACTGTCCCAAGACCTGGTGTGGATGATTCACAGCAAACTGGGTATGCCTTGGCTGGATACCTGGTATTTCTGTCCCCACAACTCAAATCCATCACATACTGGCTTATTTGTCCCTTCTCTGGGCACGAATCAGATGTACGTGAAGGCTGTGTCTTTACCAGGAGTAAGTTAGTGTCTAAAGTACATGTACGAGGGCAAAATATCTGAGCCAGGATTATGCTGCTGAGGAGTTCGCTTTCAATGTTTTCTACTTTAAGTGAAGGATAACTTTCTGCTCTAAGTGCTGCTAGTCTGTGGCAGAGGTCAGTGCCTAAAATTGGCATGGACAGGCAGGCATGCCAAAAGTAGGGTACATATGCAAATCACCTGAGATTTTTATTTGACTTTTTTTTGGTAAATTATATAGGTCGCTTATCTACAGGGAATCATGATAATATATGGCTGCCAATAAAAACAGGTTTCGGCACTTATGTGAGTTAGGAGTGAAAAACATGCTGAAAAACCACTGCGGATGGCTGATCTGTTTGTTTTGGCCGTGAAATGACCATCTTCATTCACTCATTCATTCACTCATTCTATCTGAAAAGAGGTATTGCTATGTCCTCTGAATTTCTGAGAGCTCCCATAACAGTTTTTCACATGCCCGCGCCACCTCTCCAGTGTAGGCTGCCAGCATCCCCCATCCAAATTAACATTCTAGTTTCTGGCATGGTCTCCCTGTCTCCAGTCTTACCATCTCCACTTTACTTTTTATATGGAAGTCATATTATTATTATTACTTTATAAGTTATAAATCTGGTAAAATCTACCCCATCCTTAACTTTATCATGGCTCTCTGCTGCCCTCAGAAGAACGCAGATGTGGAAATGAAGGCCTTTGTGACTCGGCCTGGTCATGTTCATCCTTTTCTCTTCCTAAGCTGTATCCCAGTAGAACTGGACCCATGGAAAAACCCAACAAACCCTCAAGCTTTACTTGTTCTTAGTTAAATTAAGAAAATCACTAATTTTTTGGAGGTCATACAGCTAGGAAACATCCTTAGTCTCCTATTAGCTTTGCTGTAGATAGCACCTCTAGCAAATGTTATAATAGTAACAGTTGCCTAGGTTATATTTTAGGGACTCAAATGCCCCTTTATTGAAAACATTGACTTTTCACTTGGATCTGCACATGTCCAAAGTGAACTATGTCAGTTTCCTTTGCTGCTGTAACCTTTTGTTTAGCTTCTACAGAGTTCAGTATGTAGGCATGTTGAACATTTTGTCCAGAACTATGATATAGGATTAAGTTGACCAGGGACAGGCCTTGCTTCTCTGCTTCCCCTTCAAAGCTAAAGATAACCAGCAGTTGCCATGACAAGAAACACCAGACCAGGGAAGGAATAAAAAGAGGTGGCACTAGAGTTCCTGGAAGGTCTGTGTCTAGTCCCTGAAAAGTCACAAACAATACTCCCCTTTATTAGGTTTCTTCCTTCCCTTGTTATTCCCACCCTGTATCTTAACTCCAGAGGTTGAGAGGTGATTGAGAAATGCTGTTTCTTCATTCTTTGGTCACTGAATAAACTAGTGCTACTTACACTCAGCATTTGAGTTCATTTGGGAGTTTAAGACATCAAATGGACAGAGTATTCCACTATGGGTATCTCCCCTGCCCTTCACTGTTTCCAAAAATCAGAGCCTTTCCCCATGGACAGCAGGTGAGTTTAAAGCAAAATGAGGTCCTGAAACTAAGATGCTTCTTCTGTAGAAGTCCTGGTTCAATCTTTCCAAGTGAAGATGACAATTCTGGTAAGTAGTTACAATTAGATTGTTAGAGCCCTAGTTTTCAACTGATTGCATGCAAGACTAAGAAAAATAATTTCAGTAATAAGGAGGGTGGGAGCCCTGGTAATACTGGGGAAGTAGGAAAGGTATGCAATGTATGTATTTCATGCAAATTATGATCACTTACAACAGTTTTAAAATTTTTGATTTTTGGTAGCGGGGACCAAACTCAAGGCCTTCATACTATATCACCAGCCTTTTTAAATTTTGAGACAGGGGCTTGCTAAGTTGCCAAGGCTGGGCTTAAAATTTGTGATCCTCTGGCCTCAGCCTCACAAAATGCTGATATTATAGGTGTATAATCTCATGCCCAACACAGTCACATGCAACTTGATCTAAATGGTTAGATTCCCACATGCTAACGCTAATGACGCTGAAGAAAAGACTAAGTGGAAAAAAGGACTTAACTGGAAACAGGAGAGTCATGAAAAAGTCATCTAGTAGATATACCCATAATCTTATTTTTTTTCCAATTTTGGCTTGTTTTGACCAACAAGGATAGAACACTTTCACCTTTTAGAAAATCAGAGAAGATGTATACTGGACCTGTTCCATCCTTAAATCACACAGCTTTGACAAGGGCAGACCACAATATGGAGCACTTTTCTCTGTTCTTGTAGGAAAATAAGAAAGAAGAAAGAGAGCTTTGCTTTAAAGAATTACACTTTTAAACAGTTCCACTATATTCTGTAATGCATGTGTGCAATGCACACACACACTTCTTATTCATGTCATCAACAGTTTATTCATAGAGCCCATGCTATCAAGACAGGTAACTCACAAAGCACACAACCCACTATCCTACAACATACACTCATACAGGAAGGCAGGCAGATGTTTCGGGAGCTAGGAACCACACAACTACTTCCTATTCCATTGCCCACTTCCAATCAGCATGATGGGCAGTGAGGACACTTGGCATGGCTCCAACTCTCTGGGCCCTGTAATTTGACTCCAGATGATTTTTTCATCTCCTTTTCATTTTTTAGGTTTCCTCAAGAAACACTGTTACTCCATAGAAGGCCTGCAGTCCTGGCAGGTCTGTCCTGGGAACACCACTTTGTAACAGCCTAGGAAAGTGTGAGGGGCAGACTGTAGGCTCACTGCTGTGTTGTCACTCTACTGGCTAGGTCGTTGCAGGAACGGTGAGAAATGGAGCTGTGAGGAACAGAAAGCCAGATTCTTAACCTCATGCCATCCTTTCCTCCTAGGAGAGAGATGATTTCCTGACTAGGTCTGAACACAACTCTGCATCTAAACTCTCTCGGCTTTTGCTAAGGCTAAAATAACCTTTTCTTATCCACCTTCATATGACATACTCTTCCTTTAGTCTTGCATCATTTCTGAGTCCTGATGCAGAAGTGGGGCCCAGATCCCCTCAGGGAGCCACTGAAGTGTGGGGCACCGGGCACCTCTACGTGCACTTTCAGTTCTGCTGTGGGACAGTGCTTTAGGAAGATGCAGAAAACAGTCACACATTTGGCCCTAGGTCAGTTCTTCAAAGTGAAGATAACATTTCTAGTAAACAGAAAACAATTAGATTTTTAGAGCTAGGCTTTCAACTGATCACATTTCGGATTAAGAAAGATAATTTGAAATATTGAATTTTGCCTGATTAGCTAATAAATGAGGTGATCTGCTGATATGGAAGTAATGTAATAGAGCCAATCTGGCCCTGGCGCATGACAGATGTCTTGTGGCTTGTCAATGAGTCCCCTTAGCAGTTACCTTGTCCTCTGCCCTTTCTCCACAAGCAGGGAACTTCTTTTTGTTTTCTTGTCTTTGCTGGAAGTGGATGTCTGAAAAATTTGCAGAGTTTTACTAGTGCCATTCCAGTGTTGGGGCCCCATTTCTGAACCTCATCTGGGTTTTCTACATTCTGTGACACCAATTTCAGAGATATCATCTTTTCTCAGTAACAGTATTACTATTATTTATTTTTTGGTCCTGCTTTCTGTGTAACTACAGGCAAAAGAATTTGAGGATATATTTTAAAATGGAAAACTGATTTTGTTTTCCAACAATTTAGATAGCGCATTTGTGTCTCAGATTTATCCTTCTCTTAGCTGTCTTAAATATAGAATGTAAGAAATATAAGGATCTTCCAGTCCCCTAAGAAAACTGAGACTTAAGGAGACAAAATGATTCTTGCACTCAACTAGTTACTGTCCCCAAAGAAAAGAGAACTCTTTACAGAGGGCCTGTTATTATCTGCCAACCACTGTGAAAAGCATTGGGACTGCATAAATAGGACTCTGAGCTGGGCCACAAAGACTGTAATTTGCTAGGCACAGAAGTAGGAGTATTTCACTTCTGTTCAAGTCGAAAGCTAGCCTGGAAATGTTAGAAAATGAGGAATTGGCAGGCCCAGTAGCACAGGCCTGTAATCCCCAAAACTCAGAGAAACTGAGGTAGGAGGATTTTAAGTTTGAGCCCAGTCTGGGCAACTTAGTGAGACCTTGTTTTAAAATCTTTTAGTTTTACTAAAAACAAAACAAAACAAGACAAAACAAAACAAAAAATAAACCAGGGGCTGGGGATGTAGCTCAGGGTGAGACTGGATCCTGCAGAAGAGGAGGAGAAGAAAGAAGAAAATTATTGACATCACTGCACTGTCAATAACCTTTATAGTTTTAACAGTTCAGGCTCCCAATGAAAATATTTTAATGAGCTGAGCACAGGGCCCACACCTGTAATCTCAGCTACTTGGGAGGCTGAGGCAAGATGATTACAGTTCAAGGAAAGTTAAAGCAAAATGATTATAGTTTGAGGCCAACCTGGACAACTTAATGAGATACTGTCTCAAAACAAAAAATAACAAGGGTTGGGAATGTAGCTCAGTGGTAGAGTGCCCTAGAGCAAATTTCAGTACTGGAAGAAAAAAAGTTTAATGATTATAAAAGCCATACAGTTCTTCTCCATGTTTGGTATTTAAGGGACAAGAATGAACAGATGCAAATTTTGCCAGAATTTTTGTTACCTGGAAAGGGCATGTTCCTGCCACACCAGTACTCACATGGTCCAGCCCTGTGGAAGAAGCTGAAGTTGAAGGCGGTGGAACCTGAGTATTATCTATTCTGCTTGATACCAGGTGGGAAAACTCCTCATTCACATTCTCTAGTAAGCCCAGATTACCCACATAAAATGAACAATCAGATATGATAGGGACATACTGATGAACTAACTTTGCTGAGAGCTTATATATGCTAGGCACTGTTTTCAGGATGTATCCGGACTCTTTCATTTCAGTGAGGCTTTAGTGGTACTGTACAAAGTAAGCAAGGCCTTTCTGGGACTTGACAGCCTGTGAAGATCCAGAGAAAAGGAGCAGTAATAGAAGCCTGTATCGTGACAAGTGACAAGAAAGCACTAGAATGTCAAATCACAGAGCGTGCAAAGGCGAGGCAGCCTGCCACCGAATCAGTGGTGGGGCAGAAAGTACTTGGGAATCAGTCAGTCATACAGACCTAAAATCAATCCTAGCTCTGCCAGTTCACAACTGTGTGCCCCTGGGCAGGTCATGGAGCTTTGGGAGCCACAGTGTCGCACCCCACAAAAAAAAAAATCTTGCAAGATTGTTTGAGCACATGGGAAATGTAGAATCTAGCATGATGGTGGGCACAGAGTAGTGCCCAGCTTTTCCTGTCAGTCCAAACCATCCTCATCTTCCTAAGAATCTAGCATCAGAGTCAAAGAATAAAGAATTTCGCAGGTGTGACATTTAGATGCTTAACGTAAGCCCCAAACAAACACAGCAAGCCCCAAGCAGCAGGGCTTGTTAGTGGCTAACCTAGGATTAGAAGCCAGAACATCACCTGTCATTAGCCATGTGAACTAATGATTATACCTGAATCACACGCAAAACCTTTGAGATATTTCACTAAGAAAGGGACTCAGCTGGTCCAGTTGGTTATTTTTCTCCTTATCATCTGATAAGGAGATTATCCAGCCTTCACTTAAGGTCTCTTCCAAAACACATTCACTTGCTTCTGAGTATGTATTGTCTGCTGGGGCCACCATAAGAAAATACCTCTGAGTGACAGACTTATACAATAAAATTATATTTCTCATAGTTCTGGCGGCTGAGATGTCCAAGATCAGGTTTCATTCTTGGCCCTAATCTCTTGACTTGCAGTGGTCACCATCTTGCCGTGGCTCACATGGCCTTTTCTGTGTGTGTGTGTGTGTGTGTGTGTGTGTGTGTGTGTGTGCACGCGCGCGTGCGTGTGCACAGAAAGAGTACAAGCATTCTGGTATCTCCTCTTATAAGTGTGTTAATTCTACTGGATCAGAACCTCACCTTATGGCCTCATTTAAGCTTACTTACTTCAATACAGCCTCTATTTCCATATACAGTCACATTGGAGATTAGAGCTCCAACACGTGGATTTGGGCAGACACACAGGTTTGGTCCACAACGTTGTTACACGTCTCTCCATTCCTAGAGAGCCATCCCATTTTGGACCGTTTTAAACAGGGGCGTACATGCATGATGAAGTGTGTGAATTGTAAGTTCCTAAATGTGAGGTGGCACCTACTGCATGGTCCCTATTACATATCTTTCTGGTCACCTACGAACGAACCAAATTCAAGAAATGTAGCCAAAGCCAACATTCTCATGCTTTTTAACTGTGAGAGTGATGTTTGAAGAGTTACCCCAAGTCTACTTAGGTCTTAGATTCATTCAGAAAGGACACTTGAACACGTGGAAAGTGCCTCTGAAGATCTGGTGTACATTTGAATGACAAACAGAAAACAGTGAAGATTTGACATTTATTCTGATATTTCCAAGGGAAACTGTATAAAGTAACATATTTTTAAGGAAAAATGTTTCTTTAGAAATACCAAGGGAAAAGAACTGTCAAAGTATTTAGCAAAATACATAGCCTTAAGAGTCTCAAGTGCTTTGAATATGGAGGTAATGTGGATCTGTTACTTTGGTGCCAGGAATCTGTCCATTCAGAAGTTGCTCTTAGTCAAAAGGCTGCTCAGTTTAGTTACACAGATATTCTGGATGCTTGAGAGGCTCTCTGTGAGGCCAAGAGTAAACTGACCAATCAGTGGTTCTTCTCTGAGGACAATGCCTAGCACACCCCTGCAGAAATATATCACCTAGTTTGTTTGCGAGATGTGGCTTGGCTTTTGGCTATGTCCCAAAGTCATATTTACTTCAAGTTATAAAGTAATACATGAAAAATGCAGCTTACAGAAAGGCTCAAGCAATTCAGAAGAATGCAGAGTAGAAAGCAAAAGACCCCTTTATTACATCTTCCCACCAACCTAGTCCTTGTACCATTAATAATGATCCTGGCAGTCTGATGAGGTTTGTTCCCTATTTATTTATTTGTTTATTTTTTGAGACGGGGTCTTGCTATGTAGCCCAGGCTGGTCTTGAACTCACTATGGAGCCCAGGCTGGCCTTGAATTCAAGACAATCTTCCTTTCTCAGCCTCCCTAGTTCTGGGATTACATGTGTGTGTCACCATGCCCATCTTATGTGGTGCTGGGGAATCAAACCCAGGGCCTTGTGCATGCTAGGCCAGTGTTTTAACTACTAAGCCACATCTCCAGCCTGTTTCCAATTTTAAAACATGCATTTATTTATTTATTTATTTATTTATTTATTTATCTGGCTCTGTAGTCCAGGCGGTTCTGAACTCATTTTATAGCCCAAATTGGTGTTGAACTCACAGTGGTCCTCCTGCCTCAGCCTCCGAGGTGCTGGGCTTCTAGGCATGTGTTACCATATCCAGCTCAATACATCCATTTATTTACAGAGAGCCATGGAGATTAAAATTTTTATTTTGTCTTATCTACTAATTATTTATTAAACCCAGGGCCTCTGCACTGAGTTACATACCCTGGCTTTTGTTTTTATTTTTTATTTGCTAAGTTGTCCAGGCTGGGTTGAATTTGTGATCCTCTTACCTCTGCCTTCCCGAGTGCTAGAATTACAGGTGTGCCCCACAAACATGGTTTGGGGAGTTATTTTTAAGTAACAATTATTATTCAGCTTTCTCCTACTGATGATGAAGCAGACCTCATGAGTTTTCCTCATGTTTTCCTGTATGACAAACTTGAAATGAACATTCTTGTATAGATATCTGTTCACTGAAATATACCTGTATGATAGAATTAAAAACCGGCCTCTGAAAAATATCATATGAATTTATATTTCGTAAGAATTATATGACAGTTTAAAAAATCTGTTCAGACTTTGACATTATCAGCCTTTATTTTTTGCCAACTGGTGGGCAATAAAGGGGATCTATTATTTTAATTTCTATAGTCCTGATTTCTAATAAGAATGAACACTGTCTTTAATGTTTTATATTCCTTCTGTGCACTGCTTATTTACATTATTCCAGAGAAATATTTGATTTTTTTCTTCTCTCTCTCTTTCCCCTTTATTTTTTTTTTTTAAAGACAGGGTCTCACTCTGTAGTTCGGGCTGGTCCTGAGCTTGCTACTATGTAGCCCAGCCTCACTTCAAATTCACAGCAATCCTCTTGCTCAGGCTCCCAAGTGCGGGATTATAGGTGTGTGCCACCATGCCTGGCTTAATATTTGATTTCCTGAGTGTAGAAGCATTTCATAATTATACATATTAACCCCTTCATGTTTCAAGTATTCAGATTTGCTGTTTTTAAGTATTCAAAAGTATATAAGTATACCAAAAGAAATCTGGAAGGATTTAAACCAAAAGATAAAATGAAGTTAGAGCTAAGTGGTGGGATCAGAACACCTGACTTTCTTGTCACTTTTCGTCTCCTCCCAAGAACTCTAAGCTGGGGGGTGGGGGGGGGGGTGAGGGGGGGGGCGCGTTGGGATGGACACAAGCGTATTTGGCTCACATCCAGAACACCTGAGCCTAGCACATTGAGCTCCCAGGATTTCCATATAAGGTTGTAATTCTGATTCTCTTGAGATGACTGGATTGATGGATGGAACCTTACGTGGACTCTAGGCCCCACCTCTTACTCTACCTGATACATGCTCTTGCTTCTCTAATAAAGTGGACTGTGTTCTTTGAAACAAGTCTCTGGAGGTCATCTCAACGACTTCATTGCCACGTTCTCCTCAGCTGTTCAGAGGGCTCCATGGGTCAGACCCACACTAAGCATGAATTAATTTCAGAAGCAAACTCAATAGAGCAATTAGTTAGATCAAAGAGATGATGAAGGCTTTCATGAATATTCTAAAAAAAAAAGGATTTCTAATCGTATTTGAGTAGTAAAGTCTCCCAAGGTCAATGTTTAAAGGAAAGAATAGCCTCTTCTGGAATTTAAGAAAATGACATGGCAGAGGATATGAAACCAACACAAGAAAATTAACATCATTTCTATACATCAATAATCCATCACAAAAAAGAAATTGGGGAAATAATTTCATTCACAATGACTTTAAAAAGAATTAAATACCTAGGAATCAATCTAAACAAAGAGGAAATTACAGAATTATAATGAAAATTACAGATTTCTGAAGAATGAAATTGAAGTAGACATTAGAAAATGAAAAAGGCATCCCTTGTTCTTAGATTGGCAGAAGTGTAAAAATGGCCAAATTACCAAAGGTTATAAACAGATTTAATGCAATCCTTACTAACATATAAACAAGAAAAAAATCTGCTGGTGGAACTGTAAACTCCTATAGCCACTATGGAAATCAGTATAGCGTGTCCTCAAAAATCTGAAAATAAAAGTTCTGACCTCTTTTGGCTATCTTTCTAAAACACTTAAAGGCATCATTATTACAGTGATACATGCATTCCCATGCTTACAAAGGCATGACTCTTTATAGCTTCATCTTGGAGGCAGCTGAGAAGTCTATCAATGGATGGAGAAACTATGTGGCACATATACACATCAGAGCACTACTCTACCATAAAGAAAAATTTAAGACATCTGCATCTGCAAGAAAATGGATGCACCTTGCGACTTTGGATGCATGCTTTGTGAAATGAATCAGACTCACAAAGTTAAACATTGCACTAGTTTTTCCAATATGAGAAACCTGAACTATAAATAAATAAGAGAGGGGAGAAAACAAGAAGGCAGACTTTCAGAGACAAGGAAGAATTCAGAGAAGACAGAAGAGGGAGCAAAAGGCATCAAAATGATTAAGACATGCTACATGCACATACCAATTCCTCAAACATCATTGTTTTGTATTGTAAACACATGGTAATAAAAGACTAAAAAACTGATATGGCAGTTAAAATTAGCTATATTACTATTTTATAGTTTTCAGCATCCACGATTCTATTATTTTTTTTTACCCAATATTTTATTCTTCTGACTCTTTTCTCAAGTATTGGATCAACAATAAGGAACACCCATACTTTTGGCAGCGGTCTGTACAAAAATGTGCAAAGGCTCTATTTAAGTACAAAATGGCTTCTAAGCTACTAAGACCCCTCAGAAACCCTGATAATTATTTAAAAATAAAAAGAAAGTGTATGCTGATCAGAAAGAAGGAAGAGGAAGAAAATATGGTCTGTTGAGAAACACAGCTGAAAGAGTCACAGAGACTAACATGGCAGTGAACTCCCAGCAGATTTTGGTTAGGTAGGAGATAGCACCAAGATTGCCTGGGGTTAGAAACACTTCTTCTCTTTTCCTCCCTCCCTCCTTCCCTCCCTTCTTCCCTCCCTTTCTCTCTCCCTCCCTTTCTCCCCCCCCCCCCTCTCTCTGTGTGTCCTCAGCCTTCCAAGTTCTGGCAATGGAATTACAGGCAATGTACCACCATGCCCAGTTCAATGTGGTGCTGGGGAATCGAACAGCAGTGCTATTCCTCAAGCTTGAGAAACATTTCATGCTCAACTAAATTCAGCAGTTCTACTTATATGTAGTGGCATTACTTTGGTTTTCCACCACTAGGCGGGACAGGGTGGGAGAAAGAGGATATATACTTAGGTAGTGTCTTAGTTACTTTTTTGTTGCTAGGACTTAATACCCAAGATCCAAACTTAAGGGAGGAAAGATTTATTTTGTCTCACAGTGTTGGAAGGTGTTAGTTATCCATGGGTGGCAGGCGACAGCAGAGGCCTAGCTGGAGGAAGGCTGTTCATGTCATGGTAGACAGAAAGTCAAGTGAGCAAGGACAGGTGGAGCTAGCAAACATCCTTCTTGGTCACATTCCAGGGATCCACTCCTTCCAGGTCAAGCCCCACTGTTCTGACTCTTCTGACCAGGCCCCACCTCAGAATAGCACATGGTTCCATAGGCATTCTATAATATCAAAATACAGGAGGCTTTTGGGGGACACTCCAGATCCAAACCATAACAGGAATAATGACCCCTCAATGTTTGGTTTTTAAAGACTGCCCTGCCACTCTGAATGATAGCTAAGAAATGGATTAATGAGAATCTAATCTTGGAAAATACCTAAGTGGCGAAAGCCAATCCCAGGATGAAGGAAATGCATCAAAAAGAAGCTGCCATGCAAATCTGTGGGTACCTGCCCACCTCAGCCCAAAAATATACTTTACTACCAACTCAACAGAAACTAGCTCCACTCCTGCTCCAGTAACCTCTAGTCTGGAGCAAAGTCTTCAATGCTCTTTAGTCTTGGGGTACATGCAGCTCGGCTGACACTGCCTGAAGCCCTATCATCAACTCTGAGCACTACAGGATTCAAATGCAATTGACAAAAAAGAAATACAGAATAGGAAAATGAATCCCTTAGTCTCAGTTTTTGTTTACTCTCTGCTTACTTGTGTTGCATTATTATAAAGTCAGTAATTCTTAAGAAGGCACTGATCGGCTCAATTCTTGAAATGAGAATGCTGCAGATACTAGTAGTTAACCATTTATAGAAAGAAAAGCAATTTATGTATCATGATTTTTATGGGACTTACAGGGCAAGAGACTAACATCTTGTGTCACACTACCACAGTAATCCTAAGATATTACTGTGCATGTGATGAATACAGTACCATCATTCAGTGTAATCCTTGATCCAAGAAAGCAGAACTAACTTTTAGGTTGGAAAGAACAGAGTGAGGACATGAGCACCCTGTCACTTTGAGGCTAAGACTCAGATAGCATACAGAAATGGGAAAAGAGATACATCTGTCATGTCTTCCAAACTGAGCTGAGGACATCTGTAGCTATTGCCACCATCTCACTCTAGCACAACGGGAAAAACAGATGTAAAAATAGAAGTGATATATTCAACTATTAACAGTGAGCAAAACTGAATATAGCAGTCGCAGCGGCACTGACGTAGAATGGGAGATGGCTTCCTCTAGGGCAAGCTGCCTGTCTAAAGTGGACAACATGGCAACTAACTAACAAGGCTTCTGTCCCCGTCATGTCACCCCTAACGTCTTAATAAAGGATTAGGACAAAAAGACAGTAAGAAGGTTACAAATGAACTGAGGGTAGTAATATTCTCCTGACAGAAAAGTGCAGGAGAGGAGTTGGTGGAAGAATGCCACCCCGGGGGCTTCTCACCACACTCTGTGAATTGGATCTTCTTGTTAAACCTGTGAAGAGGCTGAATGGTTGTGTGCAGAACAGGCAAGAATTTTAGTAATGAGAGTGCCAGAGGAGAGGGCAAAGACAGCACAAAAAAGATGAGAAAATAACTACCTGGTTTCCTGTCACTGTCACCTGTGCTCCACTGGGGGGATGCTGAGAGCCCAGTTAGGAAGTTTCACAGAACAATCCAGTGCAAAAAGTCATAGAGCTTTTTTTTTTATTGCTTTTTGACCTTCTTTTCTTTTTTCTTTTCTTTTCTTTTCTTTTCTTTTCTTTTCTTTTCTTTTAAGTAAGACAGATGCACTCTTTAAAGTTTTAGAACCTTCTGAAAACACCTCAGTGGTTCTTAGCATATCCATGTTTTTTTTTAACCATTATCACAAATACCAGAGCATTTTCATTACCCCCAACAGAATTTCCTGCCCACGAGTAGTCACCCCAAATCCTTTCTATCATTTACTTTCCTTCTCTATGGATTTACCTACTCTGAATATTTCATAGAAATGAAACTGTACAATATGTGGTCTTTCATGCCTGGATTTAAAAAAAACTTAATATTATCAAGGTTCATCATTGCATAGCATGAATCAGTAGTTTATTCTTTTTAAAAATAATTTATCACTTTACAACCATTTCAAAATGTGTAACACAGTGGTATCTGGTATACTCATGATGCTGTGTAACCTCTATTGGTTTTCAAAACATTTCTGTGACCCGGAAGTAAAACTCATTCACTCAGCAGTCTCTCCTCAGCTTCCCTTTCCCTAGTTCCTGGCAAGCATCCATCTGTGTCCTGTGCCTACTGATTTCTCTCTTCTGGATATTTCACATCAATGGAATCAGCTAAGTGACTTTTTGTGTCTATTTTTTTTCACTTAGAATTGTGCCTTGGAGATTTAGTCGTGTTACAGCATGTTCAAAATTTCCTTTTAATAGCTGAGTAATATTCTGTTGTACAGACATATAGCAGTTTGTTTATATACTGAACTGCTAATGAACACTGAGTTGTTCTCAGCTTTTTGCTATTATAAATAATGCTGCTTTGAATATCTGTGTACAGGTTTTTGTGTGGACACATGTTTTCATGTTATCTTCATGCCTACAGGCGTAATTGCTGAGTCACGCAGTAACTCTATATTTAATTTCCGAGGCAGGGCTGAGGATGTAGCTCAGGGGCAGAGTTTGCTTGCCTGGCATGCTCAAGGCCCTGGGTTTGATCCCTGGTACCAAAATGAAAAAAAAAAAACAAAAACCTAAAAAACCAAAAATACCACCAAAAAAAATTTCCGAGGCAATTCCAGACTATTTTCCAAAGTATGTTATGATTTGGATCTGGAGTGTCCCCCAAAAGCCTCATGTGCCAGTGGATACTGTGTAGTGTTGGGAGGTGGGGCCTGGCTGGAAGGGGCGGATGCTTGGGCTTGACTCAGCAGGGCATGTGCTGGTTCCACCCATCTTCCCAGCCTGGTCTCAGTTCTGCCATGCTGCTTGTGAGGATCTCTGTCGACCAGAGCACTGGCTCCAGCTCTGGCTCAAGCTGTATCCCACCACATGATTCCACCATTTTCCAGCCACTCACCCATGAACAGACTGAGACCTTCTGAACTGTGAGCTAAAATAAAACTGCTCCTCCCTAATTTGTGCATTTTAGGTATCGAGTTATATTGACAACTAAGTTACTAAGACACTATGTTATCGTACATTCCCACCAGCAGTGCATTAGAGTTCTGATTTCTTCCTATTCTAGAAAATACTTATTATTATTATTATTATTATTATTGAGACAGGGTCTCACTGTTAGGTTGGTCCTGAATTCACTATCGAGCCCAGGCTAGCCTTGGACTCAAGGCAATCCACCTACCTCAGCCTCCTGAGTGCTGGGATTACAGGCGTACACCACTACACCTGGCTTATGTGGTGCTGGGGAATCGAACCGGGGTACTAACTGCTTCACTTAGCACTTGCTAGGCAAGCACTTTAACTGCTGAGCCATTCCTCCAACCCTATTTGTTTTTTTATTATAATTATCCTAGTGGGTAGGGAAGGATCTCATTGTGTGTTATTCTGTTTTAAAATCAAAGCCATTCATACATACACTTCTACATACACATATATAGTTGAAAAGATAAGGCTTACAATGTAAATGGCTCTGTTTCTTACTATTTCTACTTGTATGAGGCAAAAGCTTTTAAACTGTTAGTGGCTTTTTTCTGGTACATTTCTGGTGACGTGTTTATAATGTTATTTTTCAGCCCATTTTAGATAGTATCTCTTAACTTCCAATCATGGAAAATGAATATTTAGTTTATGTAACACAAATACACACTCATTCCATCCTTCCATCTTCACAATGTGATTATAATCTCCATTTTTAGTTAAATCAGCCATGTGCATTTGCCTTGTTATGACTATGCATTTATAACCATGTGATATACAAAGATTTACTTACTTAATCACACTTTTTTTCCCACTTAGATTCTTGGTGACCTATAGGGAAAAACCTGCCTCATGTTTTCTATTTTCTCAGTTTTCTACATACTAATTCATCTTCAAGTTCTGCAAGAAAACTAAAAATCTCTGGGTATATCCAAATATACTGTATATTCAGCTATTTCTTCCTTTTTCCTAATCTTTCTTTTTGTAATTAGAACTTAATTAATATTTGTTTAACAAATGACTAAATGAAAATACATAGCTTTAGGACTGAATATCTCTAACTCAAAAAGAAAATTATATATGTCTTCATCTCCATTCTGATCTCTTCCAGGTCATAGTATTTAAATGTAATAGGCTCATTATGGAAGCAATTTATTCAGCGCCCCAACAAGTTACCTGTCTTCTAAAGCAACAGCAAATTTTCAGGAGAAGCAGGGCTGAAACTCACCTCTCTCTTAGAGCTCTTCTGCTCTGTGATGCTGCTCCCACAGAAAACAAGGGGAGTTTGTCCTGAAGGGGATGTGAGCTTAAAGTATCTTCAGGTGGTAGGAATCCAAAGGCAAAGGCACAAATAGTATCACTGAAATGTAAAAACCTTCCTAGCACACACTGCTGAACTTCAGTCCCAGAGCTTTAACGGATCAGCATCTTTGAAATTCAATCTTGCCACATGAAATCACTCTGAGGATCACTACTAATCTGAATTTAAACATTTCTAAGGCTAGTTCCTAATTTAGCTCCATGCCAAAGCAATGCATTTGCACATGACTGTTTCAAGGTAGGCATGAGGTGCTTGCTGGACCAGCGTCTCTTCCTCAGCCTCTGACAGGTTTTTTTATTCCCCCTAATCAGAAATGGAACAATGACATGGGACATGGTGAGAGCATGGGACCGCCAAGGAGCCCGGGAGCACACTGCAAGAGCTGCCTGAGCTCAAGTTCCACTACAATGAGGGCAGAGCTGACGGGGAGAATGAGTGAAAAAGTCTCCATGTCACAGTTTGGCCCCCACATCCTGCTATATCATTTCCAACTTTCCAACAGTGTGCACCAAATAACCCTGTTTGAGGTGTGCTTCTGCTGCTGACAGCCAAAGGACTAACCTAAATGCTGAGGCTGACCCCTCCTGCGAATCTGTGTAGGCTTGTCATTCTTGAGAAGCCCTAACTTCACTTCAACAAGAAAAGAATAAACTCTTCTCCCTTTAGCTCAGGACACACTGAAGCTTTAGTCTAATGGAGGACTGAACCAATGAGGGACCTCTCAAATTCAAATTCCTGACCTTGACAACACAAAATAAAAATCTAATGGTTTTATAAATGACTAAATATGAAGAGAACAACAAGACCAATAATAATTTATCAAACACTCCGTAAGGCACATTTTGAAAGGCACCTGGGGGACAAGTTTTATGTTGTATAAGCATTTCTTGTAATTACATATCTCTTAAAGCATGGTCATATTGGTACCTGCATCAGCCTCCCCCTCAGGCCTTGTTTTTGATAAATGAGTCGTCTCTCAGGATGAAAACAAACAGAACTTATTTTTACAAATAATCAGTTCCGTACAAATAAAAATCCTCACATTTTCCCCAACTCTAGTTTCTTCTCCCTGAAGCCTTACTTTTTAAATTAGGGCTTCTGAATTTTAACACCAAATACTTTTTATTTCCCTAGTTGTTGGTGAACACAAATTTCCTGCTCACCAAGTTACTCTTTTTATTATTATGTATTTGTGATACGTAATGATTACTTTCAATTTAAGGAACTGGCGCATGTACATATTCCACCTTGATCATTATGACTTCTTTCTACTTCCCACTCTTACTTCCCCACCCCCATCTGCTTTCCTGCTCCACAAATTCTAAATCCCAGCTTCTCATCACTGCTTTTTTATCTTGTTCTTTTAGTTCTTTATGCTTTGGTTTTGTCATACTGGAGAAACCATGTGATATTTAACCGTTTGTCTCTGATTCACTGCCTTAATCATAATGGTCTCAAGGTACATCCATTTTTGTACAAATGACCTCAGATTTCTTTCTTTACAGCAGCTGTATTCCATTGTGTAAATATACCACATCTTCTTTATCGACTCATCTATTGATGGACATATCACTGCTGCTAAGATTTATCTATTATGAATTGCACTGCTATAAACATGGGTCTGCACATATCACTGTCACATCTTAACTTTTTTGGAAAGATATTCAGAAGAAGCATAGCTCGGTCAAATGGAATTCTATTTTTAGTTTTTTGAGGAATCTCCATACTGATTTCCATAACGGTTATATCAGTTTACAGTCCCACTAACAATGTTGAAAGGCTTTTCCCCCCCAGCATTTCTTTTTTTTAGTTCTTGATAATAGCCATTCTGACTAAAGATGGAACCTCAATGTTGTTTTGATCTGCATTTCTCTAATGGCTAAAGATGCTGAACATTGTTTCATGTATTTACTGGTCACTTGTTCTTCTGAAAACTGTCTATTCATTTCAAATGCTCATTTTTTCATTGGGTCTTTTATTTTGGGGCCTCTAACTTTTTTCAGTTGTCTAAATGATAGCCTTCTATCTGAGGAATAGCTGGCAGAGTCCCCCCCCCCCACCCCCCCGCCCCGCCCATTCTACTGGCTCTTTCTTCACACTACTGATTATTTCTTTTGCTGTGCAGATTTTAGCTTGATGTAATCTCATTTGTTGATCTCTGGTATTATCATTTGTGCAAAAGGTGTTTTATGGAAAGGGTCCCCAGCCTATGCCATCAAGGGTTTTTCCTATTTTTACCTTCCAACAGGTTCAGTGTTTCTGTTATAATATCTAGGTCTTCGATCCATTTTGATTTGATTTTAGTACAGGTTGAAAGATATGGGTTTAGATTTACTCTTCTGCATGAGGATAGGCACTTTCCCCAGCACCATTAGTTAGACACTACCTTTGCTTCAGCACATGTTCTTGGCCCTTCTGTTGATGATCAAGTGGCTGATGGTGCTCAGGGATGTCTCTACATCCTCAGTGCTGTTCCATTGGCCCACCTATCTACTTTCGTGCTAGTACCATGTAGTTTTTATCACTGCTGCTTTGTAATATAACTTGATGTCCAGAATTGGGACGCTTCTTGCTTTTGTCTTTATTGCTTTGGATATTATGGTTCCATATAAATTTTAGGCTTTTTAAAAATAGTTCTGTGAAAAATGCTATTGGTGCTCTGATTGGAATTGCATTGAATCTGCATATCAGTTTGACCAATATTGGTTCTGCCTATCCAAGAACAGGGGATGTCTTTCCATTTTCTAATGTCCTCTGCAATCTCTTCTCTCAGAGTATTACATTTTTCATTATAGAGGTCTTTTGAACTTTTTCTAACTTTTTTCTTTTCACTCCTACTTTCTCCAGTTAGCATACTTTCCTTAACACAGAATGAACACAAAAAATGCCTGGAGAAAGAACACAGGACTAGTTTTTAACCCCTAGCTCTGTTACTTGATGTTAATGTGGTCCTGAGAAAGTTTCCTCATCAGTAAAATGAGGATAATGACAGTACTCTCTTTACACAGTTGCATCAATTAAATGACATGTGTGCATAAGAGACATAGAAAGCATGCAGTAGTAAATGGTAGGTGTAAAGATTTGGTAGCTAAAAGAATAATCTTTGTGAACTGGTGCTCCTTGCCATTCATGCCATATGCAAGCTTTATAAGACTCAGTGATCTGTTTACTGCCTAGATCTTAAGCTTCAGGAGGACAGAGACTTTGCCTTGTTCTTTACTGTAGCCCCAGTACCTAGCATATGACTAGCACACAGTACTGAATGAAAGAATGAATGCAATTATATAGGTATAAATGTATAATATTCTGGTATTATGTATGAGAAAACTGAGGCTCAGAGAGGCTTAGAGACTTACATAAAGTCCTATGATGATTTAAACAGAGACTAAGATATATTGTTCCTGCCTCTTTTATTTTACCTTATGATCTCCTAGACTTTTATCTCTTTATATAAAAATTCAGGATATCTTCATTTGATCCAGCTACACATCTTGTACGTGTTTTCCAAAAAGAGTTAAATTCATGACACAAGAGTGGCAATGCATACCCATGTTTATAGCAGCACAATTTATAGTAGCCAAATCTTGAAAGAAGCCAATGTACCCAATGATGGAAGAATGGATAAAGAAGATGTGGTATATATTCACAATGAAGTTACTACTCTGCCATTAAGAAAGCCAAATTCAAGTTATTTATAGGAAAATGGATGTACCTTGAGATCATTATGCTTAACAAAATGAATCAGACACAGAAGGTTAAATATCATATGGTTTCTCTAACATGAGAAAAACAAACCATAAAAAAAGCAAAAGAAAGATAGGCGAAAGTAAGGAGATAGACTTTGTAGAGCAGGAAGGTGAATGTGTAAGGGGGCTGGTGGAGTGGAAAGGGCATAGGGATATAATATGTAAATAAAAATATTTTAAAAAAGAAAAAATTCAGGGTATCTTAGTTATTAAATAATGATGTTCAAGTAACAAAAATGATTCTTAACATGTAAAACCTACCGTGGTGTCCACAGCCTTGACTTTCTCTGTGGGAATGTGCTTTGGGACAGGTTCTGCCTGTGACAGTGCCACACATCCTTCAGCGCCCAAGGTGACGATCACGACCTGGCAGCCTCTACCCAGCAGCACCAGTGCAGCCTTCCCAGCCTCTGCTGGGCTGCCTACTGTGAGGCCTGTTAAAATCTCAGCCTGGAATACATAAAGGGAAAGGAAACCGTAGGAAAACAGGTCACTGGGATCTACTTCCAATTTGCTTTTCTAGAAAATGTTCCTTCTTTTTTGATAACAACCAATGTGACAGGAACTTTGATGGATACTGATGTAGGAAAATAGGCAAAAGAGAACAGTAACAGTGACAACCAAAACTAGTTGTTAAAAAATACTGTTAGAACACGTGGAAAAAAATTATAATATGGCCTAGATATCTTGTATGACAGTATGTAACTATGGATAATTTCTTAAGTTGATGATGGAATTGTGGCTCCTCTTAGGAAGATACACACTGAGGCATTTAGAGGGTGACAGTATGATGCCTACAACTCACTCTCAATAAAAAGAAAATAGCTTTTCATAGTAGCAGTGACATAGCCAACAAGATTTATCTGAAGCACAATTATTGCTAATTGAAAACTTTTCTCAATAAAAGTACTTGGCACTTCGGGGCAAGATGGAGGCCAAGTAACATAGCTATACAATGTCTCCTGGTGGACTCACTTAAAAAGTTGAGAATACAGTTAAAAACTGCTCAATCAACTTAGCTAGGAGAAGGAGGAGTGCTCCAACAACGGAAAGGAGCCAATGGGAAGGTCAGAAGCCTAGAAGCTACAACAGAAGTGGAGGAAAACAGCAGCCCTAGAAGCCACCCCAGTGGCCCAGAGCTGCTGGCATCAACACACAAGAAAGCCTGTAGCCTGGAACCTCTGACTGAGGTAAGTGTGGATCCAGGAGAAGTGGGAACTGACAGCATCTGGAAGCCCCAGCATCTAAAAACACAGTGCAAACTATGAACACACTGCAAGCTTCTCCTAGAAAAGGATTCCCGGAGCCTAGAAGTAACCAGAAGTAATGCTTGGCAGTCATGGTGGGCAGTGACATAGGCAGGAGCCATTTTAACAAAAGATCCCAAGCCTGGATTGTTTAGAGTTAAAGAAAGCTGAGATGGGCACACCAGAGTTTTTAGGGTTACTCTTAAACAGTGGCTGGGAAGAAACTGGCACAGGAGATAGAGAGGAGAAAAAAAGGCCACTGACCCCCTGAACAGCGTGGGTGTAATGGGAACACCTCTGAGGGTGGACAGCCCCACCGTTAGTGTAGGGAATCCAGGACTGGTGGAAGAGCTTTGCTGAGGGGGGCTGGGAGTGATCATGACACCTCTGAGGCCATCTGGCTGCTAGGTACTCTCACTGCCAACTTCATGGACAGAACTTAAAGGACGTTCAGCTCTTCCCACACACCCTCATACCTAATCAAAGAAAGCTAGGTTTTTAAAGTGAAGTTCCTTAACAACAAAAATATGGGAAGAAGACAAGGCAACAGGACACCCTTAGAAATGCCTGAGTCCCCAGAAAGTAGTGTCATGGGCTCTAAAATAATGGAATCATAGGGAAGGAAGGCAGAAAAGCAAATAAATGAGTCTAACAGCCAGTTTAAACAAGATATTCTCAAAGAAATCAAGCAATGATCAGTGGGCTTAAAGAGAAACAAAAAGTGGTCCTAATGGTTACAAAGCTTACTGAGCCTATAGAAACCACAAATAAAAAGTTGGCTGAGGTAAATAAGGAAATGCAAGATAGGAAGGAACATTTGAGTAGAGAAGTGGATATTTTGAATAGAAATCTAGCTGAAATTCAGGATGCAAAAAATACATTTGAAAGTAGGGGAAGCTGACTAAGATATTGTAAGAACAGAATTTAAGACCTTGAAGATGAGGCTGAGGAAATAAATGCTCTAATTAGGCATGACTCCAAAATTAGAAATGAGCAAAATAGCTGGATACAACAGCTGATGGATGATTCAAAGAGAACCAATCTCAGAATTATAAGTGTGGGAGAGAGAACAGAAGATAGCACCAAAGGTATAAGGAATGTATTCACTGAAATCATGCAAGAAAAATCCCCAAACCTAGGAAAAGAAATCAATTTTCAGGCACAAGAAGCTTATAGAATATCAAGTAATGTCAACCAGCAACGAGACTTGCCACGACATATCACAATCGAAACCTCAAAAATTCAACATAAAGAGAGAATACTAAAAGCAGCAAGAAGAAATAGTCATTATTTTACCAAGGCAAACCAATTTGAATTACTGCAGTTTCTCAATATAAACGTTAAAGGCCAGGAGAACTTAGAGTAAAATCTTTCAAGTTTTAAAAAATAGCAGGTGTCAATGCAGGTTGTTGTATCCAGCTAAATTATCCCTGAAAATTGAAGGAGAAGTAAAAAACTTTCATGACCAAGAATTGTTAAAGAAATTTGCAACCACTAGACCAGCACTGTAAAAGACACTTGAAGGAATCTTTAAGAGAGGCAGATAGACAAGCATCACAAAAGAACACAGAGGAAAGGAAATATCTAAGGAGAAAGTATAACAAAAAAATAGACATCAACATTTGAGTCATATCCCATTAAAACAGTACCAGCTTTCTCATAAAATCTGTGGAACTTCCCCCCATAGTTACTTTCATTAGTATATTAGTTTTCAAAGAATGTGAAATATAATAATCATATTCAATACAGGAAATTGGTATAAAATCTTAATTTGTGAAATTTTATTGATGTATATGATGTGTATATTTTGGTGGGGTTGGAGTAACAAAAGGCAATGTTTTGATTTGGGTTATTTTTTATTTTTTAAAACAGTAAGATTTGATAAATAAGTGATTTAGAAGGTCTTTTCCCTGAAGCTGTCATTGACTGTTACAGATAAAAGATCATGTATCTATAGTTAACCTAAGAACTTTGCTATCAGTTCAACCTGTGACTCTTGAATTTTACTTTTCAATTTCATGTTCTGAAACTAAATGTGTAATAATGATCTTTCTTGTTTCTTCCTGCTCCTCTTTGAGAAAGAACTCTTAAGAAATTCTGAAATAGACCCGGGAGCTCTCAGGACTGGGCTTTTCAGTGCTCCATCCCTCCTGTATGCCAGAGACAGCCAGGTAGTTGCCACCAGAGCCCCACATGCACCTGGCAGCTTGCAGGACGGGGCCTTCACATGCCCTGTATTTCCTGTGTGCCGGAGACAGCCAGGTAACACTTAAAACAGAAAATGTCTAACTTAAGAATCTCAGGAAAAGAAACAGAGCCTATCAACAATATTGGAGCCTCAACTCATTGTAGCAGAACCATGAGGAAACGTGGTAATACATTTCCTACAGAAAGATCTGACACCCCAGAAAAATGATACCAGGGATCTTGAAATAGCAGAACCTAAAAATGAAAACAGCAAAAAGATGATATTTCTGGGCTCAGAAATACTTAGAATTGAAAGAGAAAATGCAAGAGCTATGCTTGGACATAGCTATGCTATCGGCAAGCATTGAAAAAAAAAATTAGAGAAAAACAAAGAGGATATAAACCAGAAGATAACAAAGGTAGTACAAGCAATTAAAGAAGAATACAGCAGAGATATAAAAATATTGAAAGCAGACTTTCAAGATACGGAAAACACACAGGAAAAAATAAGTACCCACTTTGAACATGTTGAGAACAGAATATCAGACCAATAAGATAAAATGGTTGAGCTGGAACCTATAGGCTGTAAAGAATATCAAACGAAAAAGGCAGAAAGAGAATGGTTACAACAGCTGATGGATAACTCAAAGAGAAACAACTCCAGAATTATGGGAGTGCAGAAGAAGACTGAGGACAAAACAACAGGGTTAAAGGCCACGCTCAATGAAATTATGGAAGAAAATTTCCCAAATCTAAGGAAAAAAATGAACATGGAACTACTGCAGGCATACAGAACACCAAACAACTTTGATCAGAAGAGAACTTTATCACAACATATCATAATTAAAATGCTAGAGATCCAACACAAAGAGAGAATATTAACAGCTATAAGAGAAAAACAGAGGGTGACTAACAAAGGCAGGTCCATCAGGGTAGCTGCAGATTTCTCAACCCAGACCCTGAAAACCAGAAGATCATGGAGCAAAGTCATCCAAGCACTAAGAGAACATAAATGCCAACTCAGACTGCTATATCTAGCAAAATAATCTTTTAAATTGGAGGGAGAAATTAAAACTTTCCATGATATAGAAAGCTTAAAGAAATTTGCAGCCACTAAGCCAGCATTGCAGAGAATACTTAAAGGAAGCTTAGAAAGTAAAAGGGAGGCCAACAACACCAATGACCCCAAAGAAACAGAGACAACAGATATAGGAGAATGAGCTGAGAAGAAATCAAGTCTAGTAAATAATACTGAAAAACTATAATGATGGCAGGACATACCAAATGTAACTTGATAATTACCCTGAACATCAATTGCCTCAACACACCTACTAAAAGAAATAGACTGGTTGACTGGATCAAAGAACAGAAACCCACAATTTGCTGCTTACAAGAGACATACTTCACCCAGAAAGAAATTCACGGGCTGAAAATAAAAAGATGGAATTCAGTATTTCATACAATATGACCTAGCAAATAAGCAAAGGTAGCTATATTGGTCTCAGACTCATCAGATTTCAAAACAAAACATGTTGAGAGAGACAAAGAGGTCACTATACACTGGTTAAGGGAACAATAGAACAGAAAAGATTCAAAATTATCAATATATATGCTCCCAACTCTGGAATACCCAGGTGAGTAAACCAAAAAAAAATATTAGATATGAAAGGACATATAGGCCCCGATACAATTACAGTAGGGGACTTTAATATTCTACTACCATAGGTAGATAGATCAACTAGACAGAAAATCCACAAAGATATATAACAGTTAAATGACACTATAGAAAACTTGGACTTAGTAGATGTTAACAGAGTTTTCTACCAAAAACCAACAAAATACGTGTTCTTCTCAGCAGCACATGGGACATTTTCTAAAATAGACCACATTCTAGGTCATAAGTCATGCTTAAATAAATACAAAGGAATAGAAATAATTCCTTGTATACTTTTAGATCACAGTGGGATAAAAATGAAACTTAACAGCAAAAGAAACAGAAGAAAATACACAAATACATGGAGACTAAACAACTTACTACTGACCAAACAATGGATCACAGAAGAAGTCCGAGAAGCAATAAAAAAACCTCAGAGTTAAATGATGAAGGAAGTACATCACATCAGAATCTATGGGACACAAAGCATACTCAGAGGCAAATTTATAGCCATAAATGCATGCACCAGAAGAACAGAACAGTCACAAATAAACTCATTAATGATGCATCGTAAGGCCCCAGAGAAACAAGAACAATCTAAGTCAAAAAGCAGTAGAAGAAAAGAAATTATAAAGATCAGATCTGAAATTAATGAAATTGACATTAAAAAGACAATCAAAACGATTAATGAGTCAAAGAGCTCCTTCTTTGAAAGAATATACAAGATTGACAAACCTCTAGCTAACCTCACCAAAAGAAAAGAAAAAGCACAGATTAACACACTTAGAAATAAAAAGGGTGAAATTACAACAGACTCTGCAGAAATTCACAATATTATGAGCCTCATGTATTTGGGACTGTGTCTTATTAGGAGGTAGGGCCTGGCAGGAAAGGGCAGATGCTTGGGGTTTGACCTGGAAAGATTGCATTAAATTGTTGAGATTGGGAGTTGCCCAAGGCAGAGCTTTCAGGTGCTTACTGTTGACTTTTGGGTCAGGAAGTAAGGGAGGGGCACCCACTGGGTTGAAGAGGGTGGTAAGGATGGCAGGCTGGGGTGCCAACTAGTAGTTTGAAGTTATTGAAGGAAGAAAGAAGTATCACTGTTACAGCTCTTTCCTTGGAAGGCTCTGGTCTTGCCTGAGTATGTAGACTTCACTTTGCTTTTGTTTCACTTGGTTTCTGTCTGCAATGGGTTGAGCAGCTCTCCAGCCTCTGCCATGTGCTTCCACCATTGCTGCTGCTAGCTGGTTGTGAATGGACTGTACGAGACCTTCTGAGAGCTAAATCTTTCCTGCCTTAAATAGTGGATGTTGGGTATTTTAGTACAGCCACAAGAAAGTAACTAAGACAATTTATAACATCATAATGCTATTTTTACACTGTGTGTTATGGTTTGTATCTAAAATGTCCTCCAAAAGTCTCATGTATTCAGAGGTAGGGCTTTTAGAAAGTGATTGGATCATTAACTGTCCTACACTCATTAGTGGATTGAATCTATTAAATCAGTGGTGAGTTCACTGCTGGATGGGGCAGGTGGTGGGAACTGTCCAGAGGTGGATCACTGGGGAAGTGACCTGGAAGGATACATTCTTGTCTCCAACTCGTCCCTTCTCTCTTTGCTTCCTGGAGCCAGGAACTAAGCATCTGACTGGGAGTCTGTCATCAATTGACTAGTCCTCTGAACCACCAGTTAAATTAAATCTCTTCTCTTCCAAGTTGTGAGTGCCAAATATTGTGTCTCAGAACGGGAAACCTGAATAATACAATGTGACAATATAATCTTTTACTATGAGGTCGGATTCCAGGTAGAGTCTTCCTGCTTCAATTAACAGAGTGGGGCAGAAATGATCCTGTGAGCCTTCTAATGCTAAATCATAAACCTGACTTCTGCCTTGTCTGTCTATTTGTTTCTGTCTCTCCTTCTCCTCTCCCACCTCATGCTGTGTCTTGGAACCCAGCTACCATAATATGAGGAACCATAGGCCACAATGAGAGGCCATGTACTAGTGTTCTGGCCTATAGGTCCACTATGCCCCAGGCAACTAACAAGCACGTGAATGAAATCTTCAGCTTATTCCATCCCTCAGCCTCTGAGTCTCCTAGCCAAGGCTCAAGGCATTATTGAGCAGAGATAATCCACACTGCACCTTGTCTGAATTTCTGATGCACAGAAATGCTAACAACAGTAATTATTGGTGTTATTAGCTAGCAAATTTTGGGGTAGTTTATTATATAGCAAGAAAATTATACACATAGGGATAGCCATTGGAGGATACAACAGTGAATAAAGCAGATGTCTTGTCCTCATGAAACTTATAATTTAATGGAGAAGATAGAAGAACTGAACAAATAATTTAGGCTGTGATGAGTGTCTGAAGAATAAATTTCATTTTAAATATCTAGCTGGAAAATATGAGCCAGTTTGGCAGTTGAGAGTAGTCTAACCTCTTACTATGGTCACTATCTTCACAATTCTTTTCACCTAGCCCAATGCCTCGCCATGGTGGTTGCTCAAGAAGATTGCACAATCTATTGTGGTTTGTTAAAATTAGTTCCCAAGTACTAGTCATCTTTCTCGTGTTTGTTATGTTCTATCAAGAAACAGGTCAAGGGAGTCTGGGGCATAGCAAGCAAAAAGTCCTGAGTTCAATTCCCCAGCATCACATGAGCCAGGCACAGTTTTCCATGTCTGTAATCCCAGCACTGAGGAGGCTGAGACAGGAGGACTGTCCTGAGTTTAAGGATAGCCTGCACTATATACTGAGTTTAGAACCAGTCTGGACTACAGAGCAAGACTGTTTCACAAACAAGCAAACCAAACCAAACCAAACTAAACCAAAAACAAACAAACAAATAAAAAAACAAAAAACCCAACAATAACAAAAACAAGTTAAATAGTCCTAGAAACCATTATTCAGGCTTCAAACTAACTGTGCATGTATCGCATCCCAGTGATGGGAAAGATCTCTAGTTGAAAAGTGTCTGGCCTACAAAGAGGGAGAAATACTGACATTTTCTTCCTAGAAACAGACTTGTAGAAGAGTAGCCTTGTATCAATATAGATAGATATTTTGTGTAGGTACATACATTATGGCCTGTAGATGTACCATGAGGTTATTCCCTTAATGCAGTGGCCTTTTCTGTGTTATTAACAGAGATCCTGTGTTTGTCCATCACTGCTGTCACTGGGTCCAAATACCAGAGGAGCAGACATTTCAGAGTTTGCACAGTAAGTAGGGTTGAGCTAATAACTTTCAGGTAAAACACAGGAATCTCTGTTAAATATGAATTTCAGATAAACAACAAATAGCTTTATAGTAATTAAATATTCTTAGTATATTATCCATTGACTATCTGAAATTCAAATTTTATTGGGTACCCTCTAGTTTTATTTGCTAACCTTGGCAATTCTAACACTAATTAGTCTACAGGACATGGAGCAATTAGAAAAGAAAATACCAATAGTGAGAGAGAAAGGAGGAGCTAAAATTAACTGAGGTTTGTTAAGTGCCACATTATGAAAGAAACTCAAAGAATTCCCTTCTCCTTGCTCTAGGATTTATTAATTTTCTTTTCCATATACCCAGTAGGCTGAAAAATCTGTTTTCATTGTTTATCATAATTCTCAGGTTATCAAAAGTGTGTGGCTAGTCCTATGTTTTTGCTCTTTCAATTTGCAAGACTGTCTTTGGGTTCCCCACAGAGTAACCAAACCAATGCATCCTTACCTCACTTTCATTGCAGCAGAACACATCAGAGAGGGTGTAGAACCGGGGGTCCAGGTCAGCAATGGCAGGGGCTGGATTGAACAATGTTTTCACTACAAAGGAATGGGAAAGAGGTTCAGTGGCCATCATTTTTAATATGACACAGTTAGAGGCATTGAGAAAGAGAAATCCCTGGTTGGAATCATTTTGTGCTCATTAGATTAAATGTCTACTTAGTTACAAAGGTATAAAAGTCTGAAATCTCAATTTCCATGATAGCCTCATACTAATTTTCTTTGCATTTTCTTATTTTTTCACATTATAAATACAATTATGACTTTGAGGACAAGCATCAGTATTTATAACCAAGGTAGCATAGAGTTAGGGCAAGGGCAAGAAGTACATTGAAGCAAAAATGTGGCATGAAGGGGCATGTATGGATGTGAACAGGCTGCTGAACATTTTTGTGGGGAGTTCTAAGTGCTTTGTTGTGAGGTCAGTTCATAAATCCATTTTCTAGGGAAGAAAAAAGAGATGACAGGAAAGAAACTGCAAAGAGTTGGACACTTTCCTGGTGGGTACGCTACGTAGGAAACTCACAGTATGCTTTGTGTATGTGTGTGTATTTTGTGGGTCCATGTACGCCTCCCTACTTATGCCAACATACTTGCAAAAAGCTTATGTTCTTGGCTTCTGGTTAATTTATAAAGACTGGGAAAAGCTGGGCAACTGAGTCTTGACTTTGACTGATGGGCTACAGAAGAGGATGGATGAGGACAGCACACACAGGGAAAGGAGAATGTCACAGCGTTTACCATTCAAGAACTAAATGTTTCACAGGAAAGTGAGGCTCACAGAGACAAAATCCTATGTTGAAAGTCCTTCCTTGAGTGTGGTTAGACCAAGCCCTTATCCAGCATCCTTGAGCTTTTAGTGTAGGGTTTGGTCCTCAATAAGATAACAACTTCTCTAGGCCAGGACTCTTGTCAATAACAACATGTGTTCCCCTTCCTGCTCGCCCTGCCTAAATCAGCCTGTGAAGCTGAACTCTGCGGATTAATTTAAGGATCCCAGAAATTACATCTGCAGGATGCTTATTCTGCCACTACACATCTAGCAGAGTGCTCTCCTACACTAGGTAGTCTTTTATTCAACCCCGGTCCACTGATTTACATGTTTAGTCCTATCTACCTACACAGCAATAGAGTACAATCTATCTGCAGTTTTCAAAGAGCCTTCAGAACAACGGCTTAACACACCTAGTGACATGGTAACATTGGGACTGTTTAATACAAGTGTGATCTCTGGGTTCCATTTTAAACATACTGAGTCAGTCTCTGGGGAGTAGGAGCAGAGGCTTTGCCCACCTGTAGGTTCTCCTGGTGTCCCTCACACACTGCCTGGGCAGCAACCCACTCCACACTCCTGTGGAGAGGCAGAGCAGCACCTGGCTTGTGGTGAGGCTACAGACTCTGCTTCTGCACCCTCCTAGATTTTTCTTACTGTTTTGGTTCAGCCAGTGGTCTTGTCCAGCATGGCCAACAACAGTCCCACATTTCGGTTATTTTAGAATCCAAAATGTCCACCCACAGAAATTCTATGGTACATTTTTGGCTTCTCGGATTTCTGTATAGGGGTACTATGCAGCTTAAATTAGAAAACAGGCATAAAAGCCCTGTGTAAACTGTAAAGTGTTGTACAAATGTCAAAGATCATTACTGTTATTATAATGTCCTTTATATGCAGCCCAACACGCCCACCTGTCCCTTCATCTCTTCTGCCTTTCACTGGAGTACTTAGCCTGGCAAAGACTTCTCTCACTTGCTCTCCCATTTGGGTGAGGTCTCACTTAGAGATGTCAGCTATGCATAAAAGTCCTCGCTGACCAGCATCCTATCAATATATTGTTCCCTATTTCCTCAGGCATTAAGCTGAAATGCCCTTGCTTAACTAGTTTGATACTGAGGTCTGTACCTGTCAACACAGGAGCACAGGTTAGAGCAGCTACCAGTATAGAGAGGCAGAGAACAGAAATTCTTATGAGAAGTTCCTTGTGTTTCTCAAAATGTCTCTGATCTAGCTATTTCTTTTTAAAACCTATCTTAAAGAAATCCACAGGCATGCAAATATGATATAGGGTGATTTTCATGAAGCTGTTTGTAACAGAAAAACAAAGAGAAATCTATACATCTGTCAAAAGGGATTGGTTTAAAAAGTTAGGATATGTATACCTGATGGAATATTCTGCAGCTGCTAAAAAGGATTAACTAGGTATCTGCCTTGTTAGAGAAAGATTTCTGTAAATTATAAGTGAAAAAGGCAATTCTGTACTAACCCTTCCACTTTTTAAAATGAAACAAGACATAACTGTTCAAACACTGACTGAAGTCTGAGAGGTTACTTATTAAACCAATAAGTGACTAGTTATAAAGACAAAGGAAATAAACCTTGCTACAGATTAAGTGCTAGAGATTGTGCAAAGACATCATTGTTTAAATATATATAGTATCTTCCATCCAACAACTGGTTCACACTTACAATCCTAGCACTGAGGGGTAGAACTCTGAGTTTCAGTCCAGCCTGGCTACACAGCAAGATCCTGTGTCAACAAATAAATGGAGGAAGGGACTGTAAGGCTGTCATGCCACACACACACACACACACACACACACACACACACACACACACACACACTAATAAATATTTGGGAAAAACAAAAAGATAGGCTTACTATGAAATAATATAATATGTGGGTTTTGTAGTGGAGGATGGCCATATCTTTGTAACTGTTGAAGCTAACACACAGTGCATACCACGCTATTCTATCTCCTTATGTATTTGGAATTTTCACAATAATAAAAAATATTACTGAGGGACAGCATTAATAACAAGATATGTAAACTTAAGAGTCTGATACATAGGTTTAGAGTCACTAAATTTAGGTAAAAAATAAAATGTCATAAGGGAAAGACTCTTCCTGGCTCTTACTACCAGAACTATGCAGAAGTACTTCACCACGATGACCAAGTGTGAAGAATTGGGAGATGCAGGTAGTTGATCAAAGAGAAGTGCAAACGTGTAATAGACAAGATGGAAAAACGTCACTCTGCATCAGGCACCAGTAGAGAACACGCAAGTATTCATCATGGGACTTGTAGTTGCACAGGTGACTGACTGCACTCACCAGTAATTACTATTCATTACAGTGTAAGATGGACTAAACTGGTTATCTCTCTCTGGGCCAAGGTCTGACCCAGTAATGTCAGTGAGGAATTAGTGAGGCCTGGGGCAGCAGCTGGATAGGCTAGAAGACAGAACAATGAGGTGGAAGTTCTTAATGGTGCTCCCGTGGAGGGCAGGAGCTGGGTAGCTAAGAGAAAAAAGGGAATAAAACCCCCCTAAGCTTAAGAACCTCTGAGGAGGCTGAGATACCCACAACAGCACATCGGCTGTCTCTTACTTTGGAGGCTCTTTTCTGTGACTTGAGCTGCAAGATCTCTCCAAGCTTGAGTTGGTGCCAGACAATATTATTGTCAAAGTCTAGGTGGTCAGCGAAGATGTGCCGTTTGCCAAATGGAAAATGAGTGAAGTGCCATTAAAGGATACTTTGTATCATACCTAGGATTTAATCTTGCAGCTTTTACAATCTCAATTATTTATAATTGTTGCTACCAATGTTTTACTGGCTTTGAAATGGATATATAGGCCAGAACCAACATGCATAATTTCATTACAAGCAGCTGCAACAGTAGCTCCATGGTGGGCCTCCTTCACTGCACTGTGACTTAGCAGGGATGTGGGCTCTGTTGTAGGGCAACCTTTTGTTTTTTTAATGTAGGTACCAGGGCTAATACCAGTCTCTAATAGCAGTGCTTCCATTTTGGAAAAGGCAGGAAGAGAATTTTGAGAAAGCATATTCAAAGGCAGGGGGAACGTTTCCTTAGATTTTCCTCTCTTTTTGTAGTATAGGAGATTGAACCCAGGGCCTTTGCACAATAACATTTGCAGCCTTTAAATTTTTTTTTTTTAAATTTTGAGACAGGGTCTCTCTAAAGTACTCAGGCTGGGCTCAAATTTGCTATCCTCCTGTCTCATTCTCACAGATTGCTGGGATTACAGGTATGTGGTATCACTCCCTTGTATATATAATTTTTATTTAATTTCTGTAGTACTGAGGATTGACCTCAGGGCCTCCGTACTGAGCTACATCCCCAGCTCATTTTTATTTTTGATTTTTGAAACAAGGCCTCATTAAATTGCTAAACCACCCAGACTGGGCTTGAATATATAAACTTCCTGCCCCAGCCTCCTAGAGTGCTGGGATTATAAGTCTGTATTAACTGGCCCAGCTATTACATTTTTTAGAATTGACATATGATATATAAGACACAATTGATATATAATATAGTTACATAATGTGAGAATTCAAATTCCACTACTTGTTAGCAGACAAAAGAGTTGTGATAATAAACTCAGATGATGGTAACAAAGGATTTGTTTGAAGATGGCATAATGCTGATCAGCACATGTATCACCTCAAGGCAATAGTCAAGGCACTGCTGAGCGGATCCTTTCCTTTGCCTGTGCTGCTCTGTTATCAGCCCATGCATCCACAAGCCATGGGAGCTCGCAACCTAATCCTGTTGCTTCACAGAAGAAACAAAGGTCCGGAGCAAGGAACTGACTTTCTTGAATGAGGTTCCCTATTGCTAAGTGATTGATTCTAAACTCAAGGCTATTCTTTACAATTCTGAAACCAATGCTCTTCTTTCACTAGACTACTCTATCTGGGAATGAAAATGCATTAAAATCTCTCTCTCTCTCTCTCTCTCTCTCTCTCTCTCTCTCTCTCTCTCTCTCTTTCTCTCTCTCATACTATAGAATCTAAGTTACATTTGGCTGTTATCTACCAAATAGGGGCAGCTGATTTGGCCAGAGAGTGCTGCCTGACTGGAGTTCTGGACAGAATAGGTATTTGCACGTTTGCTTATGGGCATGTGTGTATGCATGCATGCTCACTGGACTATATGGGGACACACTACTGAAAAGGCTTTAGTCTAGGGCTTCTCTGTTTCTTGAGCAGCAAAAACACTCAAAGTTTAGGCCACAAGCTGAACAGTTAAATTTATGGATTTTACTTTTCCAGAGATACTTTTACTTCCTAAAATGAATGGCATGTGGCACTTTCTTTTTTAAATGTGATTTAGGAAATAGAACTTGGGTCTCTGAGTCTGAAATTTTGTTTTCCACATTTCTTGAAAGTGTGAGGCTGCCTAAGCAAAACGTATTTTTAATCTCTCTGAGTCTCAGTATCCTCTCCTCCCATCTGAAAGAGTAAGAATAATGCCTGTCTTATATTTATCATAAGGTTTTCTGAGGATCAAATGTAAGAAAGAACTTTATAAAGTATACACAAATGCAAGGTATCCCAACATTCAATGTTATGCATTAACCCCTTCCCCCATCTATAGTTTTGCTTTTGACTTTCTGCTACCTGTGGTCAACCAGGGTTGGAAAATACTAAATGAAAAATGACAGAATAACAATTCATAAATTTTAAACTGTACACCATTCTGAATCATGTGAATCATGAAATCCTGTTCCACCCTACCTGTGATACAAACCACCCTCTGGCCAGGCCACCTAACTGTATATGCTATGGCCCATTAGCCACTTAATGGCTGTCTTAGTTACCAGATCTACTGCAGAACTACGATGCTGTGTTCGACAATCATTATTTTATGTAGCAATGGCTCCAAGGGCAATAGCAGAGTGATACGGGCAATTCAGATATGCTGAGGAAAAGCCATAAAGTGCTTATTATGAAGTGAAAAGGTAAAAGTTCCTGATTGAGCAAGATAAGAAAAAAAAATACCTGCATGCTGAGTTTGCTAATATCTATGGTAAGAACAAATTTCTTTTTTTTTTTTTTTCCTTCTACTTGGGTACTAGGGATGAAACCAAGGGGAGCTCTACCATTGAGCTGTATCCCCAGTTCTTTTTATTCTTTTATTTTAAGACAGACATTCTTAGTAAGTTTTCCAGCTGGCTTTGACCTTGGGATCCTCTGCCTCAGCCTTCCGAACAGCTGAGATTATGGTGTCATGGCTGGCAAGAATGTAACTTCTATCCATAAAATTGTGAAGAAGGAAAAATAAATTAATGCTAGTTTTTCTGTTGTTCCTCATACTGCATAAGTTATGGCCACATTATATAATAAATGTTTACTTAGGATGCAGTCAAATTACAGAATTTGGTACTATCCAAGGTTCCAGGCATCTATTTGGGGTATTTGAATATATGTCCCAACCCTCTATAGGAGGTTAATAGATAAGATTAGTCACACCGATTCTTAGTGGAAATGTCAGGTAGCTAAGTGGTCCATGGCCCACCATCACCCATCCCTCTCCTTGATGTCCCAGGACCTTCAGCTCTGAGGAACTCCAACAGAGTAAACATCTTGGATCCCATTCAAATGACAGCATGACATCAGGCTACCTGCCCACTGGGATTTCTCTTGCCTCACCTGTAAAAGGTTGACTCCTCAACTGTGGTGGCTGAATATTCATCTCCACAAGTTGGATAGGTAATTGGCAACTAGACTAGTACAGAGCAAACAGTGATCTCTGAGAAGGAAGGGATGGTGGGAAAGAAAGAGAAGTTGTATGAGAAAACGCTTTGATCTCTACAAAGAGAGGCAGGAGCAAAAGCTGCGAGATGCACTGTATTCACACCCCTGACTGAGATGAGCGCAATGCAGAGAAGGCTTACCATAAGCATTAGACTTTTTCCACGACACTCCGAGAAAATGTAACCAAATGGGTTTTGGCTTAGCATTCTTTCTGACAGCTTTGAGTCCATTAAAAATACAGTAAATGTCAGTGAGAATTTGCCACAGCATGTTATTTTGCCAAGAGGAAAATTTGTTAAATCAGGACACACACTTTAAAATTCTTCGTAAAATCATTTCAGTGGCTTATTTTCCATTTAGTGGTCCATAGAACACTACATACTTCATGAGAAGTCATTTATATAAACACATGCACACACAAACACACACACTACCCTGCATACTGTTTTTGTTACTACTTTTTAAAGTTTTACGTAGTGCTGAGAAAGTTTTATCTGAAAAAGTCCATGTGGTTCTCTGCTCTCTTTTTATTATATATTACAGAATTATTTCTACAATATCAAGCAAAAGACATCTTAGAATGACAACTTTTTATTTTGATTTCTTTGACCAAATGATACTAGATCAGAATATTTTCTTAATTTTCATTTAGAGTGAGAAGTGGATGGAAGAGAAGAAATGTGGGATTTATTGGCATGTACTATTCTATGCTTGGCATCTTATCCTATTTCATTCCATTCTTAGAACAATTCTATAGGGCATATTTCTATAAGTATTTTTACAGGCAAGTTCAGAAAAAGCAGCTAATTCTGCTACGACCACAAAACTACAAAGGGACAGAAATGAGATTCTCACTAAGAAGACAGATGCTTCTCCACTAAAAGGAGAAAAAGAGGCAAACAAAAAAACCACCTGGATACTTAAAAAATCTGTTTATCTGAGCTGGATACGATGGTGCAAGCCTATAATACCCACTATTCAGGAGGCTGAGGCAGGAAGATCACAAGTTTGAGGCCAGCATTTAGCAAGACTGATTCAAAAAGGCAGGGGGGCAGGTGCTAGAGATATAGCTTAGCTTAAGGTCTTGGATTCAGTCCCCAGTAACAAACAATAATAAAACTGTTTATCTATTATTAGCCAGGGGCAATAAGGAGGAGGAGGAGAAGATCAAATGAACCAAATTAGCCTTGAGTTGATAAATGTTGGATAATTGGTTTCTTTACACAGTTTTGCTAACTTTGGTAGGTTTAGAAATTTCTAAAATCAAAGGTCAAAAAAAGAGCTGTTTAATAGGCACTAACAACACAGAAAATAACACATGTAAATAATCTTTTTTTTTTTTTTTACTGAAATGAAAACTTCTATAAAAGGAAAGAACAAACTATAGATTCCTGGGGATGTTTATCAAAATTTAACAGGGACATGATTATAGCTTAACCTCTGCTTCTCAGAACGCAAAAATCTCACTATCTACAAGGTGTCTTGGTCTCACTACTTATGTGGTGTTTTATTTCAGTATTCTAATTACTTCTCACATAAATTCTACTAGCTAGATTGCAAATTTATATGGAGGGATATCGGATATGTTACTCATGTTATTTTTACCCTATTTGTAAGTTTTTCTAACATTATCAACAACTAGAAGACAGTGAATCTCACAGATGGAGGAAAGAATATTTTACTACAAGATAAGTATTGCTTTGCTTAATTTAAAAGGTTAACTTTAATTAAGACAGTGATAAAAGCTTTTCCAAAAAGAGTGACAAATATGTAAAATCACCTCCATTGCTGCGGGCCATTGTTAAGGCTTCCAAAGAAGTTGCTGGAGTTATTTCTAGCTGGCAGATCATTACTTTGGCTCTGCTAATGACATTGGCTGCCTCCCTTAGGTCTTCAGTACTCAAAAGTAAATTTGCTCCAGCCACTATGACGATGATATTCTGGCCTATAAAGAAATTACACATACTTATATTAAAACCAACCAAAGCCAAGCTATGATATTCTGCATTGTTACAATCATCCTCATCAAGCCATTACACAAAATCTAGTAATTTTTTATATTTCTTGGATGTTCAGGTTAAATTTTGTGTTCTAAATGTATCTCTTGAAATGTCTCTGTGAGACTCATATTATTCTCATAATTATATTTTTTTCAAGAGATGATCTTGCTGTGATGCCCAGGCTAGCCTCGAACTCCTAGACTCAAGTAATACTCCTGCCTCAGTCTCCCAAGTAATTGGGACTATAGCTGTGTAACGTCATGCCTTGCTTATTCTGATTACTTCAAGCAAAATCTTAAACATTTTTATTAATGTTCTTACATTCAAAAATATTGGTTGAGGAAAGATACAGCATTTTAAGAATTTGTTTTATAATAAAGGCTGATACAATATATAGGGCAAAGTTTCTAAATTCTAAATGACAGATGCCATACTGATGTGTACATATCAATAAAGTTGTACAATGCTACTTTAATGGTACAAATTACTTGTGTGTACCCTGTGGTACTCTAGAAGTGATTCTGTCTATCTGAACCCATTTTACACTATCAATAAATGGAAAAACTACACAAGTAGAGAGAGGATATTTGGCTTGTACTGTACCAGACCAGGCAGAAGAAACAAGACTATGAAATCTGACATCATCTCATCACTTGGGCCCACTCTCTGTAACCTTATCTACCTGTGGTGGTACACTGTATCTGCCCGGTGACCTGTTAAGAGGTGGATTCCCCAACATGGGATTAACAACAGCACATATGGCTGCTGAGCACTTGGAGTGGAGATAGTCTGAATCAAGATGTGCCTTATGTAGAAAATACACAGTGGATTCCAAAGATAGCACAGAGAAAAAGAGCTACAACAGCTCAGTATTAAAAAAAAAAAACTTTAAATTATTTATGATCTTAAAATAAATGGTTACATATTGCAGTGACAAAATTTTGGATTAGTTGGTTAAATAAGTATGTGGTCAGAATTAAGTTTACCTGTTTCTTTTTTTTACTTTCTAAAACGTGGCTACTGGACATTTGAAATTCCTGATGCACCTTGCATTTTATTTCTGCTGGCTAGCACCACTTAGGAGGAATGAGTTGCAGCAGGCAATTTCGGTGCTCCAGGCTGCTGCTTGCGCTGCTCTTGTATAGACATGACCCCAAATCACCTCTCAACACAGAACTAATTCTAGCCTGTTGTCTTAACACAGATGTGTTTGTTGGCCATGAGGAGGACTTAATTAAGTGGGGAAGGTTCAGCCTAAACCCAACCTCAGTCCTGCAAAAATCCAAGTGCTCACTTGATAAAAGATAGCATCTTTCCTTCCATTTCTCCTTTAGTAATCTCATTCTCTCTGTTGGGGTCAACTGTAGCCATTGGTAGTGATTTCCAGATCTGTTTCTGTCAACTGGCCTTGGCTACAGAGCAACAAGTCCAAGACTATAAGCTGCCTGGCCTATAGTGGACAGTCCTGTAGCTTTTTCACACCTGAAATCTAACTCATCAAAATGAACTATTTTTACCTTGTATGCTCATCTCTTCATGACCAGGAGCCAACTACCTTTAATTGCTCTAGTTCTTGTACAATTTATACTCTTAAGAGCGCCTCTCTGATATGAGAGTCACAGAGCACAACTTCTATGGAACTTAAAACGAAAAACAAAGTGAAACAGGGATCGGGCAGGGGAGGAGGGAGGGAGGGTAGGTAGGGGGAGGGACGGAAAGAGAGTGGGAAAGCCTTTGTCACCTTGACAAGATGCATATGTGCATAAAAGGCTCAACTCCATTGTAAACCTTAAATTTTGCAGTATACATATCAATAAAATGGGAAAAAAGAATATAAAAGAGTATTATTGTACTATCGAATAGGCAACATCTACCATAGTTGGCATATAATATATAAAGGCTAAATTATAGCTTTGCATGGAAAATGCAGATTTTGTTTCAAAGGTAAGGAAGAAAACTTGAAGCTCTACCTACAACAAAATAAGAGGTTTATGATAAGAAATGAGCTGCTGCTGGCAGCCATAATTTAATTACTTACAGTGTTGAACAATGAACATAGACTTTCTATTATTAGGATGGAAACTTTTACCTGCTGTCTTCAAACAGAATTTTTTATTATTGTACCTCAGAATCACTAAAGTTGAGTTTAATACCCTGCTTTTATGTAAAGTAGTCTCATAAAACTGTATCACAGTAGTCCCCTGTATCTGAGGTTTTGTTTTCCATGGTTTCAGTTGACTGTCATCAACCGTGAGATGGAAATATTAAATGGAAAACTCCAGAAAGAAAAAAAAAAACTCTAAGTTTTAAACTGCTTGCCTTTTTGAGCAGCACGATGAGATCCCATGCCATCCTGCTCGATCACAACTGGGATGTGAATCGCCCCTTTGTACAAAGTACTATTACATACTACCTTCCACTCACTCATCACCAGGCAGTCACTTAGTAGCCACTTAGAGCATCACGTTGACCACTGAGACACTTCAGATGCTTTCAGATGTTTTCAAGTAGCCCAATGTTACATCACAGCATCTATGCCACTTTCCCCACTTCATCTTAACACGTAGGCCCTGTGTCATCTCATATCACAAAATGAGTGAGCATAGTGCAGTAACTTTTACTGGCTTGTTATAATCATTCTATTTTATTATTGCTAATTTCTGTTTGTAGTTCTGAAACACATTCCTGCAAGGATGAGGTGAGACCACTATCTTCTCTATAAATATGAGATATATTGTAAGAAATCCTTATTTAACTTTTTAACCTTTACACTCTGATAGCTATAATGCCCTAGGCTCTGTCCTAAATGCCCCATGAAATTCTTGATCCTTCTGAATTATTAATCCTGATTTTAAAAATCTTTTGGTAGATGTTTTTAAATTTGTAAGCGTAAAGTTGGCAGAAATCATGAAAACTTAACTTGAAAATAGTTCCTGTTTTTTAAGGTGAATGTTTCAACTATGGTAAAAACTGTGGCAGATTAGCTAATACAGACTTTTAAGATTTGATTGCTGTTTAAAGAGCAGACACAATTGAACACTAAGGATAAGTAAGAAGTAATTAGTTGCTGCCATTTGCTCATTAAATAGTCTATAAATATGGTTCATCATACTTTCTTTTGGACTTATTTACATTTACTTATGTAGTGTCATGGAAGTGACAGCTGTACTTGACTGTCTTCAGAGATGAATGTCAATTTAGAGCTCACATGTACAATGAAGGGGACAACACAAGACATAAATATTATTTAGTGGTAAGCATAATGCTTTATATATATATTAGATGGACAACTTTGCATTTAAATGATCAATGTGGGGTGTAAAAGTAAAGGGAAGCCTTTGTGAGACCGAATGGGCTTCAGAGTGGTGGATGTGCTTAAAAGGGCCATAGGATCAAGATAGTAATTCCATTCTAATTCTGAAAGTGAACTGCTAGAAAATGCCACTCCAATATATGAAACACATACCTTCATTATTGACAATTATAGAAGCAGCTCCAGTAGCAGCCTCTTTAGTCTGATATGCAAATTCTACAAGAAAAAAATTACAATCACATACATACAGCCTGGCACGGATAATTTATTTTAACAATTTCAATGCGACACCAATCCTTGGAAAAACTTTTTAACCTTCAACCATCTGGAATGAGTTAAAAAAATAAGTAATTAGTGCTAATTTATACCTATCACCTATACAATGAGAAAAATACATTCAGTGTGGCACCTTTTTCCTGCATTGGTAAGAACCTATCAAAACACCCCCATTTCCAATTCTTCCAAATTAGTCATAGTTGTACATATGCATTTTTCTAGAACAATAGATTTATTTTGTTCAGTGAAATAAATGACAGACTTGGGATTAAAAAGAAAGCCCAGACACATAAAACTAACTTGTTTGGTTTTCTTAATTCTCACAGGCTTTGTATCTCAGTGAGAATCATGGCCTGGCGTGTAAACAGCACGTTGATCAGGCAGCACTTGGCAGTAGTGAAGAGCTCTGAGTTGGAGCCGGAAGACCCGCACTCCAGTCCTGGCTCCACCTCTGACTAACATATGCTCTTGGAAAAATCACAGAACCCCTCTGGCCTTTCAGTTTTCTCTTCTGTGATCATGTTTTTAGCCTTGATGATTTCCATGACTGTTTCCAGCATAACATTCAATGGTTTTTCTTAAAATACTTGTTGTGAAGTGCAGCACGAGTTTGGACCTGTCACTTGTCACATATCCATGAGATAGACGTTTGTAACCTACTATCGTTTTTTCCCCATTTGGAGGAAGGCACAGGAAAGAATTAACCCGAGGACATTTAAACAAGCTCAGCCAAAGCCATGCACGAACTTTCTCCAGCCATCAGGGCAGGATCAAATAATTCTATACTATGCTCAATTTCCTTATAATATGATTACAGAAGAGTTATAAACACTAACTTTTAAAAAGATGAAATTTTACCTGTAGAAATACCATTCTGTTTTAAGTTTTCCAAATAATCATTGCCAAAAGAATCTTTGCCAACCTGTATCAAAGAAATGATGAACGTTAGATCTTTTACATTTAGTAAAATGCTACAACATAGTTTTTAGAATTCTTAGCATTTTAAAAGGGCATATCTACACAGTATTTTATAAACATTAATTAATTAAACTTCTTAATGTATGATTCTAGGCTTGATTTCAGCCCAAAGAATTGTTACACACAGCATTAATACTTCACTTATATCTTACCTAAAATGTGAACCATTTAATAATAGTTATAAGTACCATCATTCTCATTTTGATCTGTTCATCTGACAATTGCCATTGAGGTGGAGTTGGCAACCATCAACAATTTTCAATGATTATGAAGCATCTCAGTGCTCATACTAAAATTAAGACATCTCTATAATGTTTCTCAGTATTCTGTATCTTCTTTTGAGGTTCTGGGATCAAACGTCTTGCACATGCTAGGCAACTGCTCAACCATGGAGCTATACTGCCAGCCCTAGAGTCTTTCCCCCTGACCTTGAAATGGGAGACAAGCGGAAGGGAATGTTTAAAGCCCTAACTAACTTGGATGATTTAGTGCAGTGGAATTCTTTTATTTCTGTATCCTAGTGTCTATTCTGGTCAAAGGAGCCAGGCCTGATTACAATGCATGTTGCACCACCCTGGTCATAATGATAAGTTCATGAAGGGAGTGCATGACCTAAGTCAGTCTACTAAGAGTCAATCTTGCAAATCTTACTGAGTTACTAGGGAAGGCAAGTCTTCTACCCAGCAGACTGTAAACTATAAGGCAATGTAAGCCTGGAGTCATGGGGACATCATCAGGAGATGGCCTGAATGGAGAGAACCATAAAAGTCAAAAGAAGCAGAAATGGAAAAATAACAACTCCTCATAAGCTACGCTCCTTCAAACCAGTTCTATCAATGCTTTTTCCGATATACAAACCAACACATTCTCTTTACATTTTTGTTTAAGTTATTTTGACTTGGGTGTCTATTGTATTTACCCAAAAAGTCATGACTAACCTCTCCTGCCAGTCACTGTGCTCTGACCCTGAATTCAAGGATCGATAGTTATGCATATATCTGGATCCAGAGACCAAGTTCCTGCTTTGGGGCCACTTTGGTTACTGGATTTCCTAGTTCCATCAGAATAACTGAATCTTAATTATCTGGCTAGTTTCCCACTCTTTCCCAAAAGGGACTCTTCTCTGCCTGGTTAGCCCTTTCCTACAGGTCTAGCCTCTGGGTCTTTGGGGCAAGCCTATTATAGCAAGGCCTTTGTTATCAATTACTAGCATATTCCCCTACATCTCCTGCCCAGTTCAGGTCTTCTGGTGCTGTGATCACTGGATTAGTTAGGACACTTCATATAGTTAACACATTACCAAACTACACTACAGTTTACATTAGGCTTCTCTCTCTCTCTCTTTTTTTCTTTTTCTTTTTCTTAGTACTGGGGATTGTACCACGGCCTTACAAATGCTACCAAGTGCTCTACCTTGAGTTATACCCTAGCCCTGGGTTTCACTCTTGGTGCTTTATATTCTGTAAGTTTTGATAAGTATATAATGTCATGTACCCATCATTATACTATCATAAAGGATAGCTTTTCTGCCTGTCTTACTTTTTCATTGCTGGGACAGAATACCTGATATCCATGATTTAAGGGAGGAAGATTTATTTTAGCTTAGTTTCAGAAGGTCACAGTCCATACATGAGTGGCTGGCAATGGCAGATGCACATGGCAGGAGGAAGAGCAGGAGATGGGTTGTTCACAACATGGCTGAGAAGAAGCAAAGATGAGAAAAGAAGGGTGGGGCTATCTCTAAGTCCTGCCCCAGTGATTCCACAGGCCCTACCTCTCAACAGCACACAGATATTTACAACATCCAGATACATAAGACTTTTGGGGGATAGTCCAGATCCAAACCATAACAGAGCCTTACAAATCTCGCTCTCTGCCTATGCATTCCTCTTTACCCACAGAACCTTGGAATCTCTTCACTGTCTCCAGAGTTTTGCCTTTTCCAGAATGTCATACAGATGGACTCAGATAGTATGAAGCTTTTCCAAATGGGCTTCTTTTGTGTGTGTGTGTGTGTGTGTGTGTGTGTGTGTGTGTGTGTGATTGTGCCTTGATAGATAGTTCTTTAGTGCTGAAAAATGTTCTGTTGTTTCTATGAACCACAGTTTATTCATCCTTACTTGCTGCAGATCATCTTGCTAGCTTTGGCAATTATGAATAAAGTTGCTATAAATGTCAAGTGAAGGTTTGTGTGTGGCTCCCTTTCTACCTTTATTGATTTTTTAAAAATGTAGTACTATGGATCAAGCTCATACATGCTAAGCATGTCCTCTACCTCTGAGCAATATCCCTAGCTTCTTATCTTTCATTTTAATCAGTTATCAATATTTAACTATTAAGAGACTACACAAAAACAGGTTTCCAGAATGTTCTGAAAGTTCAGAGATTCTGGTAAGAATAAGTCCACATTCATGCAAGGCAGGAACTGAGAGGTGATTGTGAAAAGGTGGTTATAGGCTTCCAACCTCATCACAGGCCTCTCCTGCCCACTACAACTTCTGTTTCCTGCTTGGTTCCAGCAAAACTTTAGGCTTGCCACTCTAACTATATTTCTAGTTTTCTGTCATATAAGCAAGCATTATTCTAACGGATCTGCATTCTGCCTCAACAGCTCCTGGCATATTCTGTTCTCTCTCTCTCTCTCTCTCTCTCTCTCTCTCTCTCTCACACACACACACACACACACACACACACACAAAGCTTCTAGATGCATCAATAAAAGGTAACCTAGAGATTTAAGTCAAGATCTCCAATGAACAAGATAAAATTACCTGGGAAGCTTTTGGTTTTTGCTATAGAGTCACACTTACCATTCCAGTCTGTGCTGGCCATATGGTCTCTTTTGAAATGATTCAACTCTGCCATTATAGTATGAAAGCAGCCAATCGGAAACAAATGGGTGTGACTTTGTTCCAATAAAACTTTATTTACAAAATTAGGCAGTAAGCAAGATGAGTCATATGGTTTACTGACCACAGCTTCTTGACTCTTAATTCAACTGTTATATGTAACACCTTCTTCCTGAAAGAATATTTTCCCTTTGTTCCTTTTCTCGCCAAGATGCTGATGTGGCAACAATTTCAAACAATATATAATAATTTCTTACTAGCAAAATTTCTGTGCTGTTGAATGCAGTGAAAAGCATCCAACAGGGAACAGTATCATGAGAGGGGTTCCCTGTTGGGAAGATCTCACCTACCAAAGGTTTCCACCATAAGAGGTTATTTATCAAGTACAAAAGTGTCCATAGACCAAAAATCCATACTACAAATTCTTTGATTTCTTTCCTTCTTTCATATAATAATTCCCTCCCAAAGACAATGAAGGCATTATAAATAACTGGAAAGTACATTTATAGAAATGTTGTAGGGATTAAGAAAAGGCCATTCCTAGGTGTGTGAGGACTGATACAATTACAGCAAGGAGCCAGGCATGGTGCTGCATGCCTGTAACCCCAGCACTTGGGAGGCTGAGGCAGGATGATTACCACAAGTTCAAGGGCCAGCCTGAGCTACATAGTGAGCCTGGACTACAGAGCCAGACCGTCTCAAAAACCAAAAACCAAACCAAACATAAACAAACAAATTACAGCAATGAGATGCCTCTTCCCTTTATTAAGTTTTTTGTAGATAAAATCTATTTAAGATGACCGCAAGGGTAATACTGATAAACAGAGGCGATAACAGACATTAGGGAGTACAAGGATCAGGAAGATTGCTGTAGGGGACGAGGGAGCCAAACGGCACATAGCTTTGCTTTCAGGAAACTGATAATGCCAAGGAAACATTACACACAGAGGTGACTATAATACTAGGTGGAGTGTCCTGGGCATCAGAGGCATGATGAGGAAGGTCTTCCTTTGTGCTCAGTGTAACTGCATTTGGGAGGCAAGCTGCAGTGCAACTCCAGGGGTTGCATTAGCTTCCTTCTTCCTCCCTATGGAATTACTTGATTTGCTGTATCTCCTGCTGATGGGTACAGTTTCAGATGGATTCTAATAGAGATTTCCTGAAAAATGTGTTTGGCTGTGCTTCTAAATTCTATAAGACAGGAAGACAAAAATACTTTGTTTTTTTGTCTTCTTGATATTCTCTTGTTAAAAATGAAAAAATCTGGCAACTAAAAACATAATGGAAAAGTAATGATACTGAGGAGTAAGAGAAGTCAACTGTAGCTGTTAGGCATCCTTTTCCCGCCGGTGGTGTGATTTTGGGCAAGCCACTGTCATTCTTTTTAGGCCTCAGTTTTCTTATGGAGAAAAGTTACAGCAAGTTTGCTGTGAGGAGAAAATAACAAATACAAAAGCAATTTTAAAACATTAAACATTAAGTAAGCTTTCAGTGCTATCATCCTCCCCTTCCTCGTGGCAGTGGGGCTGGGACTGTGATCATGGCTCTTTTAGGAAACGGAAAAACAGGTTTGGTGTTTGGGTTCAATCTTGCTTTTTTCCCCTCGGCAATGGCTTTGTGCATACTAGGCAAGCGTTCTAGACTGAGTTATCCCTAACCCTGAATTTAATCTCACAAGCTGCTTTCCAGCCCATCTGGTTTCAATTTCTCCTGTTGCTCCCAATTTTCAAACAGAGAAGCACTTGATCAGGGAAGCAAGCATGCGGGTGCATTACATTACTTTTGAAATTGTATTACAGTTATTAGTCTAACAAAAACCTTAACATCTTCATTAATGATTCAGTGTAGCTAATTCTGTCCAATGCAATCATTCCTTCTGTTACTTTTATGAGGATAATATTGCAAACTGGGAGCATATCTGTGCCTTGGTCCTTGGGAATCAACTTTAAATGTTAAGTGGATCTAATTCACATACTGAAATGTTCTACTTAAAATGATCCTTTTTCATTCTGCATTATAGAGTTGGACAGATAACCGATGCCATGTATTAAAAGAATGGCATCTTCCCTAATTTCTTACCCTCGAAACATATTCAATTATGTTTCTGGACTTACTTTAAAAATCTTGAGGGGTATACACCTCCCAATGTACTGTGCTTGCTTCTGACTCAAATTCAAGTTCTTTCCCAACTACTGGAAATTGATAATCAGAATTCAGAGTAGAGCCTAGGCAAAGGTTTTATTTCTTTTCTCCATTGAGAGCTAAATTAGAGCATCTTGAAAAAAATAATACAAATGGAAGTCCTAATATAGAAACTTGTTATAAAATATTAATAGACTAATAAAGACTGTTATTATAAAGGAATCTTTTGGAGGCTTCTCTGTTTAATTGGTCACACTTCAGTCACAAATGTACAAGAAAACTTTAAATGTAAGCATCCTGGCCATGAGGCAAATGATGCATATGGGAAGTCAGGAAACTTGGAGTCTAATTTCAGTGCTGCCATTATCAAGCTAATTAAAATTCTTTGCATTTTGTCTCAAATTGTTCCAGGCTGTGGTGTGAGAACTGGTGTGAGTTCTCTCTGGCATGTAGGAAAATCAATGGTGCTCAATCTTGACTGTACACGAACATGTCCTGGGCAACTTACAAAAATCCCAATGCTCTGCAAAAGGAGGCAAGAGAGTCAATGGATCTGAACGAGAGTGATGATGATGGCTGTTCAGGGAATTTAATCTGGGTAAACAGGAGAAAGAGAAGCTTCAGGGGGACAAAATGCTGATGCTTTGGTTATTCACCAGGTCAATCAGATCAGATTGTATGCAGGTGAGACTAGGTGATTACAGTATTCTAGGCTGGTATTCTAGGCTGCTGGACTGCAGGATTAAAAGCTGGGGGAGTGTCTGTAAAGCCTTGTGTATGTGGAAAGTTTGAAGATGAGTGTAGTCTTGGAAGGTGCTGGGGTGCTAATCCAATTACGTAAAAGATGGAGAAGTGTAGCCTACAGAACCTCCTGTGATGAGAGGCCACTAGGCTCCAACATTGGGATGAAGATATTGTACAGCAAAAGATGTGTCCTTGGCTTCTGTCTGCTGATCTCCATCTCAATTTGATGCATCCCAGGTTTGCTTTCCTTTGCTTCTATCTTTCCAAAAGTCATATTTGGCAAAAATAATTAGATTTCAACAGGGCAGGGTGGCAAATGCCTACAGTCACAGTGACTTGGGAAGCTGAAGCAGAAGGACTGTAGTCTGAGGCCAGCCCAGGGAATTTAGCAAGACACTATCTGAAAATAAAAACAAAAACAGCTGGGATATAGCTCAGTGGTAGAGTGTCCTTAGATTAGATTCCAAGTACTGAAAATATTAGATTTCTTTGTTCTACCGAGTAGTTGTTAGAAAGGCACTATTAACTTGACATCATACTTGACTGATGGAACTCAATGTGAATACCACACAATCATGTCTACTTCCTTGCCATCACTTCTGAGAACTTAGAAGTCTTTCTTTCTCCTCCATCAACTCAAATCTTACTTGTTTTTCAAGCACCAATCCACCGTCCCTATTTGGCTCTCAGTAATCTCATTTTCAAAACTCTTAAGGCATTCCTAGTAAGTTCCACAACTTGATGCCATCTTTTATTATTTGAAATTATGTATTTGTTAGTTTAGGCTTCCTAAGTCTTAATGGAGACCAAAGTCTAGCTTGAAATGTGTGAGTCCCTTCCCAAGCCTTGCTCATTAGAGATGTTCCAGTAGGACCTGATGGTTCTAATTTCCCTTCTGTTCATTTTTCTTGGATCTATCTTATTCCTCAAGAAATATGACTACAAGCACCCAGAATATTCTTGTGGTGAGCGAACAATGGTTGTACAAAGCTTCGTTTCTAACGGCCTTCTTGAAGGCACTCTCAATTCTTTTGGCTGTAGCAGTGAAATAGCTTTGGGCAGAAAGATTCCTGTCTGGGGAACCCTATTCCAGGTGACTGAAATCAGGTCATGGGCAACCAGACCATAGGCTCAAACCCACACCAATTCACAGAACATAAGATGCACTTCAGGAGATCCCAGCACAGCTCTGTCCTGAACATGGTTGTTGTGGTTTGGTTCTGAAGTGTCCCCCCAAAGCTGCATGTACCTATGGATACCATGTAATGTTGGGAGGTGGGGCCGGGCTGGAAGGGGTGGATGCTTGGGGCTTGACCTGGAGAGGAGTGTGCTTGTTCTGCCCTTCCTCCCTGACTTGTGTGTTTTTTGCTGTGTTGTGAGGAGCTGGGTCTCTGGAGGACTGGCTCCAGCTCTGGCTCTAGCTGCAGCCTCACCATGTGATTCCACCATTTTTCAGGTGTCCACCCATGAATGGACTGAGACCTTCTGAAACTGTGAGCTCTCAAATAAATCTTTCCTCCCTAATTTGTGCCTGTCAGGTATTCTGTCCCAGCAATGAAAAAGCAACTAAAACAACAGCAGAGCAGTCTTATCTGACAAAAATTTCTGCAACAATGATGTGCCTTACATATGTGCTGCCCAGTGTACACAACTGAAATATAGAAACTGTGTGATTGAGCAATTCAATTTTTCATTTTACTGTAATAAAACATTTAAATCTAAATATCCAGTGGCTGGCAGTCACTGTACTTTACAGTGCAGCTAGCTCGTGGAAGACAAAAAGGCTGGGTTTATGAGGCGTAAGAGCCTCCACCTAAGGGTGTTGAGGTGTTTCCCTCACTCTGACTACTGGATGAGTAAGGGCCTCGGTCCAGAACTGTGATGAAGCTGGGAAAGGCAACATCAGTTAGTATGATAACGTAGTAAGTTTTTATCTTTCAAAATGATTGAAGACTGGTTGTTTGTTCAGGCTGTTTGGAATCCTCAAATGGCAGAAACCACTAAGTAATAATAATTCTATCCTGTCTTAGTTACTTTTTCATTGCTGTGACTCAATACCCGATACTCACAAATTTAGGAAAGGTTTATTTTAGCTCACAGTTTCATATGGTCACAATCCATTCAGGGGCAGCCGGCAGCAATCAGAGTACAGGGCAGAGGCAAAGGTGGAGGCAGCTTCAGCTTCTCAGGACATCACAAACAGGAAGGCAGGCTGAAACCAGTTGAGACTAGTCCTAGTCCTCCGAGAAGGCAGGTGCACCTTATATATCCTTTCAGGTCTTCGCCCAGTAATTAGTCCCTCCTGCATCCAGGTGTGGCCACTACGCACCATTAATTCTAACTCACCCGCCTTTAGTCTTAACTGTAATCCGCCCCTCCAGACTAGACCCCAATCCACCAACATCACATGGCTTCATAGACAATCCACAACATTGAAATACATGAGACTTTTGGGGGACATTCCACATCCTAACCACAACGTATCCCTTAATGTACATTTATATTTCAGGTAAACAAAACATAGCAGACCAAGATATCTTACTTAAAGTCACATGAAATCGAGTATTTTGATGAAAAAGCCAGTTATTGACTTTATAGTTTTTTGATTCAGACCTCTTGTTGGTGGCTCACCAGGGTTATAATGAATAGCCAGTTAAGAAAACAGCTGTGCTACTGTACAATGAAATCAAGAAATTACTTTTTTGATAAAATCCTTCATATTAACTTTTAAGTTATCATTCACAGCTATATTATAAAATATGTAAGAAGAATACTTAAAGTATCAGTTTTTTAAACTTGCTGGTTATTTAAATCACAAATGTGTGTTTGCCTTAATAATGATCTCTAGCATACAAAGTTAATGCTACAGCTACCACTACTAGGCCTAGCTATTTGAGAGTAGTAGGTTTGAAGTAATCCAATTATTTTATTTCATTTCTTCTTTTTATTCTAAGGTGACATAGGTCGAAACTAGTCATGTGGTTAGGGTCATGGGATCCATGTATTTGGAATATGGGCATGATTCCAATCAATACAGCTAAGTGGGTTTAGTCAGTTGTCTTTCAAAGAGTTCAAGAAAAGACTGGCTTCATTTTGCTATGTATTACTTAGAAAGATCTAGTGATGGATGTTTGAACTTTGAAAATGAAAATCTTAATACACGATCAGCTGATGTCCCTCTCCCCACAGGAATCTAGCACAGAAAGAATCTTTTTTGCTAAGGTGATGGGTACTCTCATTACACCGCTTTTTGAGCTTTCTATGGTGAAGGCACATTTTCTTTTCTTGTTTACAATCAATCCATTAAAGATTAATGATTTTGTAAAGTACAATCACAATACAATTAAAAACATGCAAAATACAGGGCCTGATTTATTACTGTTGTATTCAAAGCTATGAATTTACATCAAGTTGCTGCAAATGATTCTCTGCTTTCAGATTCTGTCCTGTCTAGGCCAGTGACATCCCGTAGCCTGTCAGTGGCCTAATGACTGACTTTGAGTAGCACTGGCCCTAACAGACTGCCTTTGTCACCACTTCTCCTGCCTGACCTTTATGAAGGGTAAAAGAGCTGGCTACCTGTATTTGAGAATTTAGATTATCTCATGTTTGTAGGAAGCAAGACCAGCTAATATCTAAGGTCATCCCAGTTTGCTGATTACTGTCCTGACCAGTTTGTGATTTCTACTCATCTGCACAGAAAGCCGAACCTCTTGGCTCATACTGGGGTCCTTGCATTTTGAGCTCTTTATTCAACATGGTTTTCCTTAGCTGCCAATGATTGGTGTTTAGGAATAACTCCCTCCTTTCTAACATTTGACTTCAATGAAATGAACATTTGCATAAATTAGGTGAAGTCCTATTATACTCTAATAGGCTCTTTGCACTGGGAAGAAAAGACTTTAATCTTCTACATGATCTTGTGTGAATTTTTAAACGTGAAAGACCATTTCCAATTATCAGTGGACCATAGTGATGGCATGAGACTCAGTCTAATAATTGTAACTACTTCAAGTATTTCATCAGATATGTCTTACTGTGTAAATACTGATGTAACTTTGGCTTAATATTTTTTTGTCACAGTAGCTTGACATACAGTCTTCTTGAGTTCCATGTAAGTGTTTTTGCTAGGGCCATTTACCACCTTATTTTGACGTACTACAGCTTCATTTCCAGTCTTTCTATTTTTGTTGTTGTTGTTGTTGTTTTTTGTTTTGTTTTGTTTTGGTACGGTAGAAGTAGGTAATTCATTGACACAAAGAAAATCATAGGGATTGTCTATCAGTTTCCCCTTTGCTCCATCTGTTTATTTTTATCTTGACTAATTTCATGACTTTGGTTTCCACATGGAAGCTGTCATCTTTACAAAAATGCTTATAAAGCAAGACTGGATGATTTGCTCAATATGATTGAATGGAAAAGTAATATGATTAATGGATAACTTCTACTATGAAAATATATTACTTTTCTTTATGAGAAGTCTAACAATATTATGCAATTTGCTTAATCTTTTAAATAAATGCCTGCCTAAAGGCCCTAGGGTACCTAAGCAAAGTTATCCTGGATGGATCTTACCTTAAGTCACATTTTCTGCTCTTTACTGTACAGACACTAAATTCCACTGCAGGGCAAATGCTGAATGACTAAATCAAGGGTATAGTAGATGTACAGAATTTAAAAAATCTCTCAGGTGCTAACATAAAGCATTATATACAGACAGTAAAAAGCACTTTTGCTTCAATCAACCTCCTGATGGGAATACTTCCCAAAATACAGTTCCTTGCCTTTCCTCTCACATTCACTTGCAAGGTTTCATAATTCATTTTCCAAGTTTAGTACTATAATTCAAATATTTCTATTTTGTGTTTCTCTCTTTGCCTCAGATTCCAAAGACTAAAAATAAAATCAATCACAAATCTTACAGTTGGATGAGATCCCAGGGGACATTTCATCTTGACCTTTATAGCTACATGAATAGGTTCCATGAAGCTTCTGAAGGGTTCTCTAATCTCTTCTTTTACACTTCCATCTACAGGGACCTTCCCTTTCCCCTTAATAGTCATTTTGGGCACCCAGTTTCCAATACCAATTCTGTGTCCAGGTTTTCCAAGCCAGGATATTATATCACCCTCTTTTTAGTTCCTAAGCTCCTTCCTCAGCAACATCTGATTACTCACCAGATCTTCATATCCAATCAAGTATGGAATGAGGTAGGCCCAAAAGTATTCATTACCCCTTTCAAATAGCACCATAATTTCTAGAACTTAATAAAATGCTGATCAATTCTATTAATATTTTAAATCTATCAAGAACTTAGTCTTGGCAACTGAAGGTTCTTATATTGAATGTTGGGTTTTATATATTTTTTATTAAATAGCCATATGAGAATCAGTTCATTAGCAGATGAAATTATAACTATGTAGTTTATAATATTATCTAAAGACTCCTATGGAAATAAAAATGCTGAAAGCAATGGTAAATGACTTTTCAGAGACATTTTGGTAAAATCTACATAGTTCACAGGATAGAGATCACTAAGTTTTTCTTTCTTTCTTTCTTTCTTTTTTTTTTTTTTTGAGATGGTTTTGCTGCATAGCCCAGAATGGTCCTGAACTCACTATGCTGTACAGGCCAGCCCTGGACTCAAAGCAGTCCTCCTGTCTCAGTCTCCCAAGTGGTGGGGCTACAGGCGTGTACCACCACACCCAGCTTTATGTTGTACTGGAGAATTGAACTAAGGGCTTTGCGCTTGCTAGGTAAGCACTCTGACGGCTGTGCCATTCCTCCAGCCCCTTTCCTATTTTATTATCCTCCACTGTGTAGACCTAGCTTTGCTCTCTCAGCATAAAGCAACATACCCTACCTCTCTTGTTATAACAGAAATACTAGCCCCTTAAAATTGCATGAAAGTTGCCAAATCAAAACTCTGGCAGTCAGTTTCATTTATTTTCAAATTATTTCAGTAGGAAGGATAGAAACAGGATTAATGAATGTTATACATAATTTTTCTATACACCTGAAATCAGAAGTATGCCAAAAGATGAGTTATACATAGATCCTTAAGGTCCAGATTCCTTTCTGATCTCAGATACAGCATAAGAAAATGACTTGGTGATGAGAAAATCAGCAGTTACTAGATGAAGTTTCCAAAAGCTGTGTTGCACTGAATGAAGCCTGCTCAACAGGATGACTCAGGCTACAGAAACTCACTGGAGTTGGCTAATTTCCCTCATTCTGCACTCTCCAATTATAAACACATTATATCCTGGAATACAGCTTTGAGTTATATGAAGACTGCCACTTCCCAGAGGATTCAGTGAGGTAGAAATTGATATAAAGGACAAGGAAATTTACTCTTCTTTCCATCTTTAAAAGCATGGCCTTTCAAAGGGACTGAAAACAACTCAAACAAGTATATGTATATGCATGTTCATAGCAGCACTACCTCACACCAAGCAGCAGGGCCTGGGAGCATAGGCACATGCCTAGCAAGCACAAAGCCCTGTGTTTAACTGCCTATCACCACATAAGCCGGGCGTGGTGGTGCACACCTGTAATCCCAGCACTTGGGAGGATGAGTCAGAAAAACTCCCCTGAGTTCAAGGCCAGACTGGACTATCGAGGAGACACCGTCTCAAGGAAAAAAAAAAAAAAAATCAAACAGTCCAAGTATCCATCAATCTATTCACTGATGGATAAACAAATTTTGGTAAGTCTACCCAATGAATGAAGGGGTCATAAAAAGGATGGAATAGCTGATCCATGCTGCAAAGTGGATGAACCTCAAAACAGTATGCTAAATGAAAGAGGCCAGACATAAACTGCCACATATTACATATATTTATATGAAATATTCAGAATAGATAATTCTATAGATATAGAAAGCAGGCTAGTGGTTGTCAGGAGTTGGTGGGAGGAGGAGGGGAGGAGAAGGGAAGAAACTGATCAAAGGGTATGAAGCTTTACTTTGGAATGATGGTCATGTTCTGAACTGGGATAGAAGTGGTGGTTTCACAAATAAGTGCACTAGATAGCACTAAGTTGTTCATTGTTAAGAAAATAAAATCAATAAACTTGTTTCACATCAGAATCTTGCTTCCAGAATCCTCTCCATCATGCTTTATGCTTACCTTACACACCATGGATGTCTTTGCTCCAAGCCTAGCAGCTTGTACACACTGGTTGGCACCTTTCCCTCCAAAGCCAATAAAAAACTTATGTCCATGGATGGTTTCTCCAGTTTTTGGCAAACGGGAAGTGAGACTAGTACAATTTAAAAAGAGAAGAAAAAAAAAAAAGCACATTGGTAACTGCAATTGATTTAAGTTCTTTAGGAGAAAGGTTTTCTGACAGAGTGAGCTTTAAATAGTGTTAACAAATGGAATTATGAGCCAAGGCTGGGAAGACTGCCTTCTCCTTCAAGATGATGTTCAGAAACTCGTATTATGGAGAATTCATTTCCTTGACAAAACTCCTCTCTCCCTCGGTCCATTGCTGTAGCTCTACATCAGACAGCAGTTTTCTGGTACCTGGACTGCATAAGGGGTCTTCACATGGGCTTCTGTTTCACATTCCCTTTCTGAATGTTTGGCACAGTGCTTATCACAGGGACCTCACGCAGGAGATGAAGTCCTTGTGTGTTTCTGTATGGGTTTATCCGGTTAAAGAAGAAGCAGTGCCAGGCCTGGTAGTGCAGGCCTGTCATCCCTACACTCTGGAAGGCTGAGGCAGGAACATCCCAAATTTGAGCACAGCCTGGGAAATTTAATGACTTAGAAAGACCTTGTCACAAAATCAAAACCAGAAAGGGGGTTGGGGATATGTGAAAGCTCTGGATTCAATTTCTAGTACCTCCGTAGCAAGTGTATGAGGATCCTAGTGATGATGTACAGGAGAGAGTGAGAAGAAGGGGGAGGTTGCAGTTTTAGGTAATAAACAATCCTATCTGTTTATCTGGAGGTGGAATGGCAGCAGGGAATTGAGAAGGCAGGGTCATGTTTTTTTTTTTTTCCCAGTCCATCCTGCATACCACATCATTTCATGTACTGACTCAAAAGGAATATTTGAAACAATAGGCCCTATTATTGTGAATTTCATAAGAGACAGTCTTTGGTGTTTGGTCTATTTCCTGGAGCATTACTGCCTCAAGGTGGCCCCATCTTTTTAAATGCTTCATAGCTGTCTTTTCTTTATGGCTGCATAGTATTCGCTTACATATATAGGTACCACTTCTCTATTCATTCCTCTATTGATGAGCAAGTAGACTGTTTCCAGGATTTAGCTATTATGGGGAAAAAATAGACCCTAAAGTGCTAGGTTTAACTTTTATTTTATTAATTTTTCTTTTTTTTTGGAGATGGAGTCTCATTCTGTAGTCCAGGCTGGTCCTAAACTCACTATCGAGCCCAGGCTGGCCTTGGACTCAAGACAGTCCTCCTGCCTCAGCCTCCCAAGTGCTGGTAGTACTGCTGGGGAACTCAATTCAGAGGCCTTGTGCTTGCTAGGCAAACACTTTAATGGCTGTGCCATTCCTCTAGCCCCCTAGTTTCACTAACTTTTCAAATATGTAAAAGTAACTAGTGTACCGATTTCCCTTACCCCTATTCACTTGTCACCCAGATTTAATAATTATCAACTCCTAGCTCGTGTTGCTTCATTCTAAACTTCCACTGAATTATCCAAAAGCTAAATTTTTTCTTTTTGCTATGTTACTGCCTGATAATGACAGTATTAAACACAGCAGAAAGAATAAAAGGTTTATTCCAGGAAAGATTTTCTTAACTTTAAAGATAGAAGATACGAGGAAAGAAAATCTTTGAAAGATGGAAAGAAATGACTACTTTTAACATGAAAAAGGAGTTCTGGGAATTGGGAGAAGTGAAGAGGATGGGACTGAGTGGCGTGAGGACTGGCTGCCCGGCCATAGAGTGGGCCAAGGACCAGATGGAGCAGATGGAGAGTGGGCAGGTGTGACCAAAAAGGTTAATTAGCTTTAGATAGGAAAAAAGAAAGGCCAAGAGAGAAGTTTGCAAAAGTAAGCAGACTAAGAACATATGCTGTATTAGCAGATTATAAATTTATATCAAATTATAGATTATGATAGAGCTGAAATCAGTATCTTACATATATTGTCACAGCAGAGTAGTAGAACAATGCCAGTACCTACAGGTTGGCGACATCTCGTTTGCAATGGGATGCTGAGAATACCTGATTGCTTCAATAAAGACCAAACAATCCATAAGCCTCCTTTATGTGGTTCTAAAATTGTCAATAAATTGGGCCAAAGGACTCCATTCCCTAGCAGCACATGTCAAATATGGTTGAGATTCAAAAGAAACTCATCAATAATTTGAAAACATCCCAGTCCTCCCTTCTCAATTCTATTTTTACCTTGGATTCTAAATGCATTTATAGTACTGATGAAAAAATATACATCTAAAAGGTTCACTTCTGAAAAAGGTACTCAATCAAGAGAAAAATGGTTTTAATGTAATGTTATTATCCTGTCATTTAGCAATGACAAGTGGTGATGAGATTTTGATTTGCATCAGAAATCTTAAACATTTTCGGATTCTGTTATGAACAGGCAATGATGAGTAATCTGTGTGATTGAATTCTTGGCTTACTGATGCTGCTATAAACAACACGCAGAACAACCTTAAAAAATACTCAACTTGGCTAAAATCAGGCCAGATAACTCAATTAATGAAACTGTCACTGAAGAAACTTAACACCTTTTACTATGTTTATAGTTAGATCTGGGTCACAACTGACTGGTTTCAATTGTGTCATCCGTTGTGGCAAATCATAAGAATTATGCCACCTGATTATTATTGGGACATGTATGTGTCTACAGAAGGGATAAAATAGGGGGTACACTGTGCGTGTGTGTGTGTGATGTGGGAGCAGATGGTTGGGATTTAAACTCATTTCAAAATAACTGATACTAACACAAGCACTGTATTAATTCAGCAATCATTAACATTCTTCACTCTTTTGGTATTTTATTATTTTCTTTTCCTTCTGCATTATGTTCCTGCTCTTGCCTCTTTCTTCCTCCAATTATAGACTCTGCTTGCATGAAGACAGGGCGAAATCAGCTAGCTAACAATGGGAAAAACCCCAAGCCAAGATGAGTGGAAAAACATGCTTGCAGAACAAGGCGCTTATTATGATTATGATCCAATTCGTGTCTTTCAAAAGGATTAAGATATGTGTACAATCCTGTGTGGTTTAATATGGGGATGTTCTGAGAAATACTTCGAGTAGAACATACAGCACACTTACACAATCTGAGATGGGAAACACAGGTTTAGGGGACCGCCAATGCATATGCAGTCAGGCCATAGCTGACTGTAATGCCATTATGCACTGTCTAACTGTATATGCAGTAATAATATATACATTCACAAAAAGTGAAATGTTTATGACAGATTATCTACAGAACGGTGAGGCCAGTATTTCACTTTATATGCTCAGGTAAGCATATAAAACAGATACATTAATGTGGTATGGCAGACTGCTGTCATTACTTCAGATTAGTTTATTAATCTTATTAGTGTCTTATTTTCTAGTTACTTGTTTTTCATGAGCACTGACTGACTTTTTGGAGATGCAAGCTAATGGAGCCTTGCTGCCTAGGGCTGTGTTCTTCCCACTGCAGGGCTTCTCTTTTTCCTTGCTATGGGAAGGAAGAGACCAGCAGGGGTGACTGCACAATTATCTAGCAATAACATTTCCATACTTTAACAGCACTTATCTAAAGTATGGCAACTTTACCAACATTCTTCTTGCCACAATGTTTGTTTAGGCTGTTAAGTATTGAATAACCACCTGCTTGGGAAAATGGCCAACTTAAGAAGCCAAGTAACTTTGTGTGTGTTCTTCTTTCTTTCCTGCTTCAGTTTCCCTGCCCCGTGCTCTTGCTTTCTGAATATTTTTATTAAGGTGTTCAATAGAGCTTGTGAACTTAAGTCTTTGTCTTGTGCCCTGCTTTTATTTAACCAGACAGAGATTACTGCATGCTTAATTTTTTTAAAAGTAAATTTAAAGAGTAGAGGGTGGGAAGTGTCATGGTTTGGATCTGGAGCGTCCCCCAAAAGCCTCATGTTCCCATGGATCCTGTGTAGGTTTGGGAGGTGGACCTGGCTGGAAGGGGCAGAGGTGTGGACTTGACCTGGAGGGTTGTGAGCTGGTTCTGCCCTTCCTCCCAGTCTCTTTCTGTTCTTACATGCTGTGAGGATCTGTTTCCCAGAGCTCCAATTGGCTCTGGCCCTACTGTGTGATTCCATCATTTGTCAACTTCTCACCTGTGATGGCCTGTGACCTTCTGAAAATGTAAGCTACAATATATCTTTCCTCCCTAAGATGTGGATGTTGGCTATTGAGTCATAGTGGCCTAAAACTATGTTAGCTACACTCTGGCAAAGTTTGCTGGCACTTTGCCCTTGTCCAGAGACTTTGCCTAAACCTGGGATTAGGGGCTGTGGACTGCTTCCTCTGGTGGAGAAAATCTCAGGGCAGACTGACGTTCAGACTGTTACATGGCGGCTTTTAGCCAGCTCTAAGGCCAAAGACAGGATAAAATGGCAGAGAAAAATCATATAGAAGGTTCGCAGTGCCAGGCCAAAAAGGCCTGCAGTGGTGGGGCTGAGGAGCACAGGGAAGTTAAAGATGTTAACATTAAAAAGAAGCCAAGTACTTATACTCAGGACAAGGGCATTTCCAAAGTCAGCAGGACCCCTCCCTTCAGCAGCTCAAGGCTGGAGAGGCAAAAGACAGCTCCGAGAAGTGTACCACAAAGCCAAAATAAAAAATGTCTTAAGAGTTCAAGGGCCTGGAGTTCAACCATCTAAGAAAGCGGAGATGTTTACAACATTTGTCTAAGGGGGCCAGGATAGTACTCAAACCAATGGCAGACCCTGGTGACGTCAACGCAATTCTGGTTTTACAGGCTTACAGAATGTTGAAGTTGTGGGTTCATGGAGGTTTCCACCCAGATTTCAGAGGAAGGTCTCGGAGGTCAGGCAGTGTACCCCTAGGACAGCAATGTGTAAAGTTGTAAAGGAGAAGCCAAAGGTGTGGTGGAGAACCCAGGAATTTGGAGAAGCCAGGAGCATGGGTCACGGACTGAGAAATGCTGCCAATGGTGAGCGGACAGAGAAGATGGAAATTGCAGCCTGTTGCAATAGTGTCGAGGCGGAGCCACCCAAGCCCACTGAAATGCACATCTTGCCAGCAGTTTACTCCTGGTGCTGCTCTACCTGGGACTACCTTGCCCTGCTGGGTTTAAGAACTGTTTTGTCCCTATTGCCTTTTATCCTCCTATTCCTCCCTTTTGGAATGGAAATGTTTACCTTGTGCCATTATATACTGGAAGTGCTTAACTCTTAGGTTTTAACAGGGACTCACAGTTAAAAGTTTGCCTTGTGTCTCAGAGGAGACTTTGGATTTAGACTTTTTACCAGTGCTGGAACTACTGGGACTTTGACAACTTTAAAAAGGACTAAATACATTTTGCATAAGGAGGTGGCCGTGAGTCTTTTAGGGGCCAGAGGCAGAATGTCATGTTTGGATCTGGACTGTTCCCCAAAAGCCTCATATTCCTATGGATACTATGTAGGGCTGGGAGGTAGGCCTGGCTGGAAGGGGTGGATGCTTGGGCTTGACCTGGGGAAGTTATGCTGGTTCTGCCCTTCCTCTCAACTCTCTGCTGCACCATGCTGTAAGGATCTCTGCCCCAGGAACTCTGGTTACAACTCTAACTGCAGCCCCACCATGTGATTCCACCATTTTCCAGCCACCCACCCATGAACTAACACAGGTAGAGAGTAGGTAAGAAATTAATTTCAAACAAGCAGAAGCACTTTGAAATTACGAATATGAATTTATTTTGAATTATGTTTTTCAATTTCTTTCCTTACTGAAATGAAAAAATTAGGTTCAGATTTAAGAAAGGATCTGCTCAAAGCACTATCCCTTGTAAACCTTTGGGTACAAATATTACTATGATTTTCCCTAATTCAAATATGAAGTTTAGCAAGGTATTAAAGATAAAGTGCTCAAAAAAAAAAGAGTACTGGTAAGAAAAACCAGTGTTACTACTATTTAAAAGTTAAAACAGGATAGGCATGGAGACACACCAGAACTTGGGAGGTGGAGGCAGGAGGATCCCAAGTTCCAGTACTGCCTAGGAATTCAGCTTAATATGAAGGGCCTGGGTTCAACTTCCAGTATATCTCTCTTTCTCTACCCCACCACCCGACGACTCTCACACAAACCAGTATAAATCTCTGAATGAGGAAGAATCTCCATGGGAAAAGAAAACAGGCATAAGAAACATACTTAAATGGAAAACAAATTCACAGCCTTACAAAACAACACAACATTTCTGAGTTAGACAGGAAGGAACAGTGGTATCTATTCATAGTTCCTAGATACCCCTTAAGTCTTCTCTGCAACAAGATGGCATGTGATCACAGCCTGGGTGTTTGAGGCAGGGGGCCTTACTGATTGTGTTAGTGACAGCTTTTCCCTCTTTGAACCAGCTTTTTCTCTTGAAAAACAGTTTAATAATACTTGTCAACTCCTGAAATGCCTGGGTTTTGTACTTTGAGTTAATTCGCTGACAGGTGTTACCAGAAAAACTTATCAATTGCTTTTAACTTCTTGACAATGAGGTGATTGTTAAGAGTCTCTGAGATTATTCCAACCAAATGAAGGAATGACCTGGTGGGATACTGAATGAGAAGTCTTTCCACCAAACAGTGACACTAACACTGACTTCAGCCAAAAGACAAGGAATATACTGCTTTTTAGCTTTTGCACCAATCCTTTCTACTTCTGGCTGCAAGCCAGAAGGCTTACATACTGTAAGCCTCTACAACGGGAGATTGAACAGTAGTTAATACCCAATTAAAATTCATTACACTAATTTATTATTCCTACTCCCTGTATTCTTCAACCATATCTGTTCTCAGCATTTGTGTATGTCATATTTAAAAGGCTGAGGGTAATTTCATAATCAAGTTGTCACTTGAGACAACATGGATGAACTTAGAGGGCATTAAGTTAAGTGACATAATCCAGGCATAGAGAGATAAATACCATCTAATCTCTTTTGCTTGTGGAATTTAAAAAAGTTGAACTCATGGAAGTTGAGTAAAATGGTGGTTACCTGAGGATGGAGGGGAGAAATAGAAAGGGAAAGGGAAGATGCTGGCGAAGGGGCCCAAACTTATAATTACATATGATCACTGTCTCATGTTTCACTGCTACACAATAGGGTGACTACCATGAAAAATTACACGGGATACTTCAAAATATCTAGAGTAGTAAATTTTGAATATTTTCAACACAGAAAAACCTGATGAATGTCTGAGGTGACAGATGGGCTAATTACTCTGATTTGATCAGTATAAATTGGATACATGTTGAACCATCACATTGTACCCTATAATTATCTGTTTAGAAATTTAAAAATCAACTTAATAATATCCACTCCTATCTCTGCAAAAAGATATAACCACTTGATTAAAAGTTCATTCTAAATCTCAATACTCTGTGAGGTGGAGGCAGAAGATTTACAATTTTGTGACCTGGTGCTGGGGGCAAAGCTCAACATTTTGAGTGGTTACAGTGCTTGTCTAACTCGTGTAAGGCTCTGAGTTTGATTCCCCAGTATCACATAAATGTTTGCCAGGCATGGCGGCACATAACTGTAGTCCCAGTAATCTGGAGGCTGATGCAAGAGGATTACCCTGAGTTCAAGGCCGCCTAGGCTACAGAGAGAAATCATGTCTCAAAAAAAAATATATATATATATACTAGCTTGGGCAATTTTGTAACTTAGTGAAATCCTACACACACACACACACACACACACACAAAGTTGGAATGTAGTAAAGCATAAATGCCCTGGGTTCCAGCCCCAGTGCTGAAGAAAAAAAAAAAATATTCTGTGGTCCTTAACTAAATTTCCAGGCACATATATGATTTAAGGAAATCAAGCATAAACCATGCTTTAAATAGTCCTTAACCAATTTTGATTTCTAACCTTGAACTTTTCTTGGATAAAAAACCATTTGTGTCTCAAGATGCAGCTATTCTCAAATTTATAGAGCAGACGATAGTCTAGTCAGATGTGTTCAGCCCCTTCCAGTGTCACAGCCTTAACATCTATTTAAAATTTATGTGTGTGTGGGAAAAGCATGTGAGGAGGTGGGGAGAGATAAACAAAAGGAGTATGCAATGGTCTTCTCCCCTGTTATGGTCCTATAAGGCTTCTTTAATTTATGTCTTTACTCAAATAACTCAAATGTTACCTCTTCGGGGAAAAGGCCTTCCCAGATCACCTTACAGGACACAACTCCACCCTGACAAAATTTTGGTTAAGTATTGATTCATTCTAAGAAACACCTAAGTTTCTGGATTTGAGACAGCATTTGAATGCAACAGTGCTCCCTTACCCCTGGGGAATGTGTTCCAAGACTCTAACTGAATGGATGGCTGCAACCACTAAACACTACATATCTACTATATTTTCCCCTACACAAACACTGCTGTAATACTAACATAATTATAATAAGGTTTAGCTTAAAAATTAGACACAGTAAGAGATTAACCATAACACAATAGATTATAACATACAGTAATAAAATTGCTAGCATCACTATTTTTGCACTTCAACATTATTAAATAAAATAAAGGTTATCTGAATACAAGCCCTGTATTATCATGACAGTTAACCAAGAGATGAGTAAGTGCCATTAGGCAGGTAATGTACGTGTTGTAACTGAGCATCTCGATAACACACGGAAGCACCACTTGTAAAAGGAAATTCAGGGGTCCTTTATTAGCCTGTGACTGAGAATGGCTCATGCCCCAAAATTCTCACTGCCTCAGCGAGGATCAAGTGGGGCTTATAGAGGCAAAGAACCACAGAAATGGGAAGGATTACAAGAACAAAAGGGAAGGGGTGAAGAATAATTAGATTTACAGAAAAATAAATTGACAATGGCAGGAATCTAGCAGTGATTTCAATTTCAACCAATGCCTTGTGCCTGATTGCGGGGGATTTCCAATACCAGCCTGAGGGCAGGGTAGCAGCACAGAGTAAGTCACTGGGTCACGGAGGCAGCTATGAAGAAAAATGACAGGGCAAAGAGAACACCAGGGAAAATCTAAAATGGCGGACATCTCATCACTTCATACACAGTGTGAATATGCTGGACGAAGAAACAATTCAGGTTTCAGGGGAACTGGGGTAGAAATGCATGAGCTTTCTGGTGATATTGTTGCTATTGTTTTCCTGAAAGTCTTTATATCTGCTTCACAATAAGGATACAGAAATCTATGTTAACAATTTGTTCAAGTACTTTAAATACTTCATTTTATTCTAGCTTGCATTTTTTCTGACAGGAAATAATGCAATCAAGTCTTTTTTTTAATATATAATGTCTTCTCACCCCACAGGCTGCTTTTTACAAGTTCTGTTTGTAACAGATTTGCATTAACTTTGATTAGAATGTGCTTTAATGTAGTTCATATTGTATTTATCCTGGTTGGAATTCATTAAAATCCTTAGATTTATGTTAACCTCTTTATCTTAGTTACTTTTTCATCGCTGTGACTCAATACCCAGCATCTACACTTTGGGGAGGAAAGGTTTATGTTAGCTTACAGTTTCAGAAAGTTACAGTCTATCCATGCGTCAGTGGCTGGAAAATGGTGGAATCACATGGTGAGGCTGAAGCCAAAGCTCCAGAGACAGAGATCCACATAGCATGGTGGAACAAAGACAAGTCTGGGAGAAAGTGCAGAACCAGCACACATCCGTCCAGGTCAAGACCCAAGCATCTCCCCCTTTCTGCCAGGCCCCACCTCCCAACAGTACATAGTATCCATAGGCACATGAGGCTTTTGATTCAAACCTTAACACTCTTCAAAACTTCTATGATTTTCATAAAATTTGAAAAAATTCAACTACTATTTCTTCAAATATTTATTTTGACTTTTTTTTCTTAGAGTCACATGGGTCAGAGACTCTGCATATTTTTTCTCTATGCTTCAACCTTGATAATCTCTATTACTATCTTCAGATTCTCTAGTCCTTTCTTCTAGAGTGTTCACACTGCTGTTAGGCTCATCCAGTAAACTTTTAATTTCAGATATTTGCACTTTTCATGTCTAATATCTTGATTTGACTTTTCACATATCTTCCATTTTTCTCATGTTCATGCTTTCTTTCAATCTGTGAACACACTTACAATGGTTCTGTTAAATTCTTTTCTGCTAGCTCCACAAGTCCTGTTATGTCTGTTTCTGGTTTAGTTTTCCTTCCTTTTGGTTATGGATCACATTTTCCTGATTTCTGCATGTCTGGTGACTTCTGACTAGATGCTGAGCATTGCAAATGTTACATTGTTGAATGTCTTAATTTTATTGTGTTTTTCCAAAGGGAGCTGAACTTTGTTTTTCCAGGCAAGTTAAGTAAAATATGAACTAACTTGATCCTCTAAAAAAAAAATCTTTTTTTTGGTAGTACTGGAGGAGATTGAGTCCAGGGCCTTTGTACTGAGCTATATCCCCAGCCCATTTTTATTTTTGATTTTGAGATAGAGTCTCACTAAGTTGCTAATGTTGTACAGGATGCACTCAAATTTGCAATCATCCTGCCAGTCTCCCTGAGTGTAGGGATTCCAGCCTGTGCCGCTAGGCTCAGCTACGAGATCTGTTACTGTAGATTTAGAGTAGGCTTTATTTAATTTATTTATTTAGGCCCAGCTATGAGATCTGCTCCTGCAGGTTTAGAGTAGGGTTTATTTTATTTATTTATTTATTTATTTATTTATTTATTTATTTATTGCGACAGAGTCTTGCTCTGTAGTCCAGGCTGGTCCTGAATTCAGTATGGAGCCAAGGCTGGCCCTGGACTCACTGCAGTTATCCTGCCTCATAAACTTTCGCATCCCAAATGCTGGGATTACAGGCATATGCCACCACACCTGAATTTATGTGGTACTGGGGAACTGAACTCAGGGCCTTGCACTTGCAAGGCAAGTGCTTTAACTGCTGTGCCATTCCTCCAGCTCCTAGAATAGGCTTTATTACTGAAGTGAGCTTACTACACCTTTTACTAAGTTGTGGTCCTTCCGTGATCTGCACTGAATCCTCTAGAGGCTCTATCAACAGTCTCAGGCTTGATAGTACTAAACACTTCTCATTCTTGCATAATTTCTAGGAAGTGCTCAATTTACAGATCTCTAATAGCTGGCAGCTTTGTAGAGCTTCTCTCTATACACCTCTATTTAATATTTAGCAAAATACTCCAGGGAATTTTTAAAGTAAATTTCTAGATCTTCCCTTGATTAGCTTGTTCTTTGGACCACTTTATCATAAATTCGAGCCTCCTTAGCCTCCCTGAGCTATGAACTCATTTTCTTACCTTATCGATAAACCATGCTTTCCCTGAATTCCTCCTCTTCTCTGCCAGGTCAGCAATATGATTCCAGGACTCCCCCTATGTGTTTCCTTTCTCTTCTGGATAACACTCCGTGCTGCATGTTTTCTGATACGTGCAACAGTTGTTTTCTAGTTGTTTCTGGTGGGAGGACAGGTTTGCTACTAGTTACTACAAAATGTATTAAGGTCTAAATAGAAAATGTCTCCCACCTCCCAAACTCATGTATTGAGTGTCTAATCCACTGATGAGTTTATAGCTGAATGAGCTATTACAAGGTGCTGGCTGGGTTAGAAGAAACAGTTCACTGGGGGTGTAACCCAGAAGGGTACACGCCCGTACCTTGCCCTTTTCTCTTTTTGGCTCTCTGCCCCACATTCTGCTTCTTGGATTCTCTGGGGAGCAACTTTCCCACCATGCCCTTCTGCTATGTTTCTGCCCTGGAGTCAGCTGACCATGGACTGAACCTCTGAAACTCTTTTCTCCTTCAAGTTATATATGTCAGATATTTTGTTCCAGCAATGAAGTGACTAAAACTAAAATACATATGTGTGTGTGTGTGTGTGTGCATGTATATGTTGTGTGTGTACATACATATACATATATGTGTCTGTATATATGTATACACCTATCTTCTTAACTCCCAGCTGAGAATAGTTGTGAAAAAGCTTGCATATGGAAAAGGGAAATAAGCTAATTTTGGAACTGGGGGCTGTGAGAGAAGACAGGAAAATGTGTATGTGTGCATTAGGGGATGAGAAAGTAGGGAATGGATAACTATAGGATGGCAAAAGGATGTGAGAAGTATTAGAAAATAGAAAAATACACAGAAAGGGCACTGGTGAGACAAAAGAATTTGTTAAAGTTACTGATGAATAACTTTAAAATTCATTTAAGACAAAAGTATGAATTTATATAATAATTAAAAATGACAGTGACAAATAAGTACAGAACCAATGTTTTCTTTTCTATTTTGCCAATTAATTATAGTAAATTTTAAATTCCAAAATGACTTCTGTTATCACGTTATAATTATCTGTGCTACATCTTTCTGCCATCTGCTGGTTTGGTTTAAAGAAATAAAAATGGATTTTAATTTTATCCTAAACAAATATAATTAGAAGAATAAATTAGCATAAGAAAAATAATGTATTCTGTAATTATTAAAATTTAATTTATGTACTATTTTTGGCTTTTAGTGATCATGCTACTGTCATATTCCTATCATTCTGAATAATCATGAATTAATTATATTTGCGCTTATCAATACTTCCATCATGGTGGGCATTATCACATCTATTTCAGGAAGAAAGTGAGAATTCAAAAAAGTACTGGCTTATGAAAAATCATATAGCTGTTAGGGGGTTGAACCTGAATTTTCATATAGGTGCTCTTACCCATTGTGATGGTCTTTAAATCACAATGCTCTATCCTTTGTTGGGATCCAAAATGTTCCTCAAAAGGTTCATTTTGTTGAACGCTAACTGCCAGCTTACTGGCTTTTGGGAAGTGACTGGATCACAAGGGCTCTAATTTCATCAATGGATAATGAGAATTAGACACAAGAAAACATACTCATGTACACCCAGTAGAGAATGGCAGAACCAAGAGTCATCAGGTTTGATGTGACTCCTAAACCTACTATATTATCCACAAATGTACCTAAGGCTCTTTAGACTTGTTTATATTCAGGTTTAATTTCTAGCAGTTATGTTTCTGAAGAACCTGCATGCTGATGTGGAAAAGTTAAATGACAGTGTTTATTTCCTAGAGTTTAGAAGGAATGAGTTAATAGAATGTTCTCAAATAACTTCTTATTAAATGCTTGGGTACACTACTTTTTGTATAAACTACAATTGAATAGAAAAGCATGCAATTTCATGTGAAATATGAATATAGGTAACTAAAGCTTAATATTCTCTGGTATTCCCTAAAAAGCATCATGATTTATTTGTGTTCTACAACCTCAAATTTGAAAAACAGTATTTTGCAGGCCAGTTTATGTAAAATATGTTTGAAATAAATCAGAACAACAAATGTGAATGGTTTACATTCTCCAGTGAAAAGAAAAAAGTCACTTATAAAAAAAACATTATCTCACAGAAAAGAGAACAGGAGGGGGTGTGTGCATGGGAGGTTGGGGGAGTGCACAATGGGTAGATTGAAAGAAAAGTGGGGAAGGACTTGTTACCTTGAATAGATATGTATGTGCACAAAATGCCCAAAACCAGTGTAAACCTTACATTTTGCACTTATACATATCAATAAAATGGGTAAAATATTTAAAAAATTAAAAATTACAAAAAAAACGAGAAGGAACAAAAAAACCAAGCTGGGCTTTGTGCGATAGGCCTATTAACCCAGCATTCTGGGAGGCTGAGGCAGGAGGACTGTAAGTTTAAGCACAGCCTGTGCAACTGAGTCACTGAGTGAGACCTGTCTCAAAATCAAAAATAAAAATGGGCTGGGGAAATGTAGCTCAGTGTGACAGCTCTGAGCTTGATATCCAGTACTGCCCCCCCCCCCCCACACAAATAAAATAAAAGCAAACCAACAAAAAGATGAAAATTCAGCTAGGAGCTGTTTATAAGAGACACCTAAATTAAATTAAGAAAGGTAGAAAAAGATATATCAGGTAACTACCACCAAAAACAACCCTAGATAGCTTTGCCTATATTTGCAAATCAAGGTTAAACGCAGCAAGAAAGTGTTAAAATTCCAGACCAAATGTAACTAGCTTTAATATACATAAAATGAAAAGAAAAACCATAACTACAACTAGAAGTTAACAAATCCACCATACTATGGTAACTGATTTCAAAGTATAATTCCTTAATAATAGGTAGAAAGAAAGCCTGACCTAACGAATACGTATGAAACACCACAGCCTAAGAATCACGCTGAGAAGCTGTGGTGGTAGAAGCTGAAGCTTAGTAGATGGGAGAAGTATACAGGAGGCCGGGAAGGGTAAGGTGTGGCAAGTTGAAGTCAAGAACAGCTGAATCCCCAGGAGCCTTCCTCTAGTTCCTGCTCTTTGATCCCGACAACTTGCAAATTCTGGGCAACCTTGTGGAAAAAGTACCCACAACTTGAGGTAACGTGAACGACTCTGTCCTTATTACAATCCACTAAGGTGAACACACTACCCCACTTGCAGTAGGGTTGATGTTCTGAAATCACTTCCCCATGCAGCCACAGCATTACAGCTTCTACTAGCTTTCATCTGCAGTCAGATATGGTTTGAATATGCCCCTCAAAGCTCATGTGTTACAAACTTCAACTTCAATGCAATAGTACTGAGAGGTGGGATTTAGAAGACGTGATTAGGCCGTATAGGCTCTGCTCTTATGAATGAATGCTCTTATGATTCAGATCATCACTATGGGAGTTACAATTGTCACAAGAGTGGGTCTGTTATAAAACTGAGCTCAGCTCACCTTATATCCACCTTGGTTTCTGTCTCTTACCCTTCTGCCTTTCACTATGCATGTCGCATGAAGGTCCCTGCACTACATACGGGCACCTCCATCTTGGAATTCCTAGTTTACAAAACTGTTAAGAAAAAAAATCTCCATTTTTATAAATTTCCTAGTTTTTAGGCATTCTTTTATTGAAGCATAAAAAAGAGCAAGATAGTGTGTAAGTATTTATACATTCCACAAATGTTCACTGAGCCATTATTTTTAGCAACATACTGTGTTATTTTAAAAAGTCTTAAAGTAAACAAATGCTTAATCCTTCCAAGTACAAACAGGACACACACTTTCTAATTATCCTTATCTATTTTAGGTAATACTTTGCTTGTCTTTTTATGGTCTTGACATAAAACTGAAGAAATGCATGAAAGATATGGGGCAGAGTATTTGGTTGAAAACTTAGGTAATAAAAATTAAGAGCTATATTACTCTCTCAAAATGAAGACTGATAATTAGAAAAAACCCAAGTATAACTATAATTATAGTGCACACATGGTTACTTTTCAAATCAGTGGTATAATTCAGATGTAAAATATAATCAGTAGCTGGGTGTACATGCCTGTAGTCCTAGTTTATAGAAGGCTGAGGTGGGAATATCACTTGACTCCAAGAGTTTGAGACCAGCCTGGGCAATATAGCAAGACTCTGTCTCTTGGGAGAGATGGATATATAAATTTCAAATATATACATATGTATATTTATATATATATACACACACATATGTATGTATATATATATATATATATATATATATAAAATTTCAGATGGAAATATATGTAAAATTTATAAAAGGCACTTAGGAAACAAAGTCATCTGTGCAACAGAAGAATTCCATTTGAAATTCTTTTGACCACGTGACAAAAGGCCAGTACCAAATATGTAATGTATTTGGGAAACAAAACCAAAGCCAAACTAAAACAAAAATTAAGCTAAGACAAAAACAAAGCTTTCAAGATTTATTTAGAAAACAAGTCAACCATATATATATATATATATATATATATATATATATATATATATACACACACACACACACACACACACACACACACACACAAATACACAAAGGTAATTTATAGTTGCCTTTTGCAACTATACAAGACATGCTTCAAGTCAAGCCAGTCTTAAAAATTGTGAAGAAAGTAAAACGAGGCAGTTAGCTATGTTTTAAATACTCACAAGAAGATCCAAAGAAGTGTCTTTAATCAGCTGTCATAAGAACTGTATATAATTCAAAGAAATATTATCCTTGAATACCATGTGACAAATCAGTAATATGTCAGCATATAGAAAATACTAAGATGTTATTAAAATTATATTCAATGAGATAAATTTTGAATTAGTTTAAGTATAGGAGAAAATACTGGAATCACCTTCGATCCCTTTGGAGTATTCATTCAATCTGCAGTTCTCTTTCTCCTCCAGGAAGTTTCTCTATGCTTTTATGGAAGCTGCTGCATCATAATACAATGGCTTATTTTTGCATCTGCCATCTTACTTGGACTCTAAGTTCTCCAGAGCAGTGATCATGTTTTACTAATTTAAGTATCCGAGTGCCTAGCATGTGTTCAGTATTATACATGTCATAAATAAACTGAAGCAAAAACCACCACAAACCCCATTTTTCTTTGCTTTTTCTCTATACAGACACGAAGAGTCTAGTGCAAAGGAAGAGACGGCTGCTAGAATGCTTAGCAATGGCACCTAGTAAGTGTTCTTTATCATGTTACTGATTGATTGGTTGTGGTGCTGGATGGATTTTGAACTTAACACTGAGCTATATCTCTGGTCCTTTTTAAATTTTTATTTTGGCACAGGGTCTTGCTAAATTTGCTAAGTTGCCCAGGTTGGACCCTGCCTCAGCCTCCTAGAGTAGGCATGTACAATTACATACTTGGTATATTTACTTTTTAAAACATTAATTTTTCACTGATGGCAAAAACTAGCAAATTTCTGATGGATTTTTTTTAACAATAGAGAAAAGAGTTGACGGAAACATGTTTAATAAAATACCAATTTAACAACAATTGGTAACAAGCAATTTTTCACAACCAAGGATGATAACATTCCTCTAATACTTGGAAATAACATTCCTCTACGGTTGCTAATTTTGGACTAATATTTCCTTGGCTTTTATATGCCTGAAAATGTGACTGTAAAAAAAAGATTTTTATTTTCTTTCTTTTCTTTCTCCTTTTGTGTTGGGGCTTCTCACATGCTAGGCTACTGCTGGACCAGTGAGCTACATTCTCAGCCCTAAGAATTTTCTGCTGCAATATTAATATGACAAGAGGTTTCTGGTGGAAATCGGGTTACATAGTACTGTACTGTATTAAACAAAAGCAACCTTTTTTGGGTAGAAAATAAAATTTTGTTCTGTTTTTAAGTGTTCTAGAATCATGGTTCTTCTATTTTGTATGTAAAGGCTTCTACATTCATTCATTCAACTAACTGAAATCTTTTGAAAATTAAGCAATCATTTCTGATTTGCCAAGGATCAAATTTAGCTTCTTAGGTGAATGTGGGCCTTATCTCTGAAGACACTGCTTTTAATTGGCAGCATGTAAAAGACTAACATAAGAAGACTAGCTGAAATCATAGTCTATTGCCATGGGAATAGGTGTTTGTATTAAGCTTGTCTCAAAAAAGTTTTAGGGGTACAGAGAAACTGAAAGGGTGGCAGGAAATAAATTATGTGAACAATGTATCCTCTAAACGTTGAAGTGCCCCAGAAGTTCAGACCCTCAGTGATCTCATCCTGCCTCATGATTTTAAAATTATCTATATCCTGATGACTCTTAGATTTATATATCCAGGCTGGTCTTCTCCTCTAAACTCCAAACTCATATATCTTAACTGTCTTCTTGACCTCTTCAATTAGATGTCTATTAGGTACCTCAATCCTCATGTTCACCCTGAGCTCACAAAACAGTTCTCTCCCCTTCCCAATTTTTCCTGCTCACAATCTCTGCCTCTTATCTCAGCATTCGCTTCCAATTTTAGAGGCCAAAGAACTTACAGTAATCATTCATCTAGCTCTCACTCCTCAGCAAATCCTGTCATCTCGGCCTTCAAAATATAATCAAAAGATAACTGTTTCTCCGCACTTGCAGTGCTTCCAAGCTACTCATTTGAGTGGATTACAGACTGACTCTGAACTTGTCTCCCTGCGCCTGCACTTGCCTTTGTTCTATTCTCACACAGCCCCCAGAGTGATCACATTATGATCTAAGTTAGATGAGACTCTTCTCTGCTCAAACCTTCCAGGGGCTTTTCATGTCAAGCAGAGTATGACCCATGTCCCTTCCCAACCCTCCTTCTTCAGCCATGTTAGAATCTTTGTTGTTCGCTGAAAAGGGTCTTTTCCTATGTTATTTCCTCTGCCTGGTGAGCTCTCCTTCAGGAAATTGTATGGCTTGCTTCCTTTAGGTCTTTGCTCAAAATTATCTTCTCATAAGGCTTTCTGTGGCCAATGATCTAAACTTAGTACTCCCATCCTCCATTCATGCTTTGTCTCTACAGCACTTGTCTAACATACTATTTTGCTTATTTTTATTGATAATGTTTCTCTAAAGCAGGGGTCCTCAACTCCTAGACTAGGGACAAGTACCTGTCTGGTACAAGGCCACATAGCAGGAGGAGAGCAGCAGGCCTGCATGTGAGGCTTCACCTGTCTTTACAGTCACTTCCCATTACTCATATTACTGTTTGAGCTTTACTCCTATCAGACCAGCAGTATTAGATTCTCATAAGAGCATGAATCTTGTGAGAATCCAAAGCTTGATGATTTGAGGTGAACCTCAGTCGATGATGCTAGTGCCATGTCTTAGTTATTTTTTTGTCACAAACTTTTGTTGCTCAATACCTGACATATACAACTTAGGGAGAAAAGATTTATTTTAGCTCACAGTTTCGGAAGGTCACAGTCCATTCACAGGTGGGTGGCTAGAAAAGGACGGAAGCACATGGCAGGGAGTGGGCGCAGGGCTGGAGCCAGAACTCCAGTGGCTGAGATCCTCACAACATGGTGGTGGTATGGGAGAGAATGAAAGGGCGGAACCAGCATATGCTTCTCCAGGTCAAGTCCTCAATTTCTACCCCTTCCAGCCAGGCCCCACCTTCCAACTCTACACAGTATCCATAGGAACAAGAGGCTTTTGGGGGACATTCCAAATCCAAAACACCACACACTATCTCCTCACCCTAAAAGAAACATTGTCTTCCCCGAAAAACAGCTACTGGTGCCTAGAGGCAACCACTGATGTAGAGTGTAAGTTCCAAGAGGTAGGGTAGGTATATTTTTATACTCTTTCTACTCAAGAAAGTATCTGGCACAGAGTGTAAAAGCAGTAAAAATTAGTTGAATGAATAACTGAAAAATGGATGACATGCATAAGAAATACGGACTATTAAAGAAAACATGATTAATAAAGGTCAATGAAATTAACATTTAAAAATATTCAAATGTTGTTGGTTTTTTTATAGGGACTTGTCTTTGAATTATTCTTCCTTTTTTTGGTACTGGATATCAAACCTGTAACTTTCAAAATCAGCCAAATGTTGAGTCCATTTTTAAATTTTTGGCTTTGAAACAGGGTCTTGTTAAATCACTAAGTTGCCTAGGTTGGACCTGAACTTCCTCCTGCTTCAGCCTCCCAGAGTGCTGCGATCGCAGACCTATGCCACTGGGCCCAGATGTATTCGATTTTGGCTTTATTCTCTATAAAAGCAGGCTTAATATCTCTTGACTTTGCAAGATGAAACCTTAGAGATGAATTCAAAAGGAAGAGGATAAGGATATATATAAACAAGTATTAAATAATATCCATTGTTTTTCATGTTACATGAGCTAATGACTTAAAAATTACTATGTAAAGCTTACTATTCACAGCAAAATGAAGTTAGAAATGAAAAAAGCTGCTCACTGATTGAATTAGCAGTGTCTGGCACACAGTAATGTAATATATAAAGAAAGCTAGACTTGGATTCCATCCAGAAAGGCTTAGTTATTTAAGTAGTCTTATTTCTAAAGTGATTTTACAGTATAGGCATCATGTCCAGGATAGTTAACGTTACACTCAGGGACAAAAAAAAAAAAAAAAAAAAAAACAAAAAAAGATGCAGATACTACCTTTGGACATAGAACTATCAGCTTATAAGGCAAACATGTAATGAATGCCCAGACTACAAGCTTTCACATGAACTGTAAATAAAAAGGGCAGTCTTACTAGCCAGAGTAAGGGGTAGAATGACAAACAGCAACAACGAGAAACCTGAGTTCCAGCCTTCATTATCCCACTGACTGGCTGCACGAGTTGGTATGAGCCATTACAACTCTTTTAGACACCTTGTCCGTACACTGTGAGGATGAATGGACTGATAGGATTCAAAACTTCCTTGAGTGGCAACACAAAGCTTTTTTTTTTTTTTTTACTTCAAGTTTAATCACTGTCACTGGGAGAATAACATGACCCTCCTCCAAAAGGTGTTCACAAACTTAATCTCTGGAACTTGGAATAAGTTATACAGCAGAGGGGAATTAAGATTGCTAATGAGCTACTATAAAGTAGATTATCTTGAAATAACAGACTTGGCCCAAAGTAATCACAAGGGTTGTATAAAGACAGAGGAGAGTCAGAGAGATACCCTGTGAGAAAGGCTTCACCAATCAATGTTGGCTTTGAAGGTGAAGGGGCTACAATTAACCAAGGAATCAAAGCAGCCCCTAGCAAAGGAATGAAAACAGATTCTCTCCTACAGCCTCCAGAAAGGAGCTCAGCCCTGCTGAGAACTTGACTTTAGCACAATGAGGACTATGTCAGACTTCTAACCTCTAGAAGTGCAAGCAATAAATATGTACCATTTATGCCACTAAATCTGTACTTTGCTTCAGCAGCAACTGGAAACCGTCTAGCAATTTTGGACACAGGATTATAAAAAATGCAAGATTTTAAGTATGAATCCTATACTTGGGTATTCTGTAAAAAAATTTAAAACTGGAAGTAATCAAAATACGAAGTTTGTAAAAATCTGTGAGAATTAGAATTAGTGGAGACTTAGTCTATGGGGATAAAAAATTTTACTATTGATTCATGAGAAGAGTAGAAACCTGGGTATGTTATAAAGAAAACAAAGTATCGAGGAAAGAAAACTTAGAAAGTTTATTTATAAGAATTTCATATTTTTCTGAGTTTATTCACTTATAAACAGAAGAACTGAAATGAACACTCTAAAAATTCTCCAACTTGAAATAAGATTTTAAAATTCTGACATAAAGTAGGACTTTAAAGCCATTTCTTCTCCCTACCCTAAATTTTGATGAGTATTCTTTTTGTAACTTTGGGGCAATGGGGATTGAACTCAGGGCCTGTGTTTGCTAGTCAAGTACTCTTCCATTGAATTAAAAGTCATCATTTTAGAAAGTTTTAGTTATTTTCAGTCCCTGATGTTTGAGCTTCACAGAATTCTTAGTTTGTCAACATAGAAGTGCCTCAAAATTTTAACCTTAACGTTTCTATTCAGGAAGGCTCTATGTGAATATTGTATACAACTTTCTTACTCGGTATGGTAAAAATTTAGCTAGATGGATTTCCTTAGGAATGAGTTGTTTTCTATGTCTGAAGGTTTATGCATAGCTCAGTGATTACAGCACTACCTAGGAAACAAGGCTGCGAATTCACTCTCCCAGCACTACATAATAGTTGGGCATCAAGGTGCATACCTTTAATCCCGGTAATCAGAGGCTCAGGAAGAAAGACTGTTTTGAGTTCTAGGCCAGCCTGGGCTCTGTAATGAGTTCAAGACCAGCTTGGACTATAGCACAAGACTCTGTCTCAAAAAAAAAATTTTTTTTTTCTGTTGCTATATGCTCTCCTACTTACTTACAGAGATTTGTCAACCACTATGCCTGCCTTAGCAGTCTCTCCTCCTTTTGATACTGGCATCTTTCTAATTTGGAATTTGATACATGAGGGTTGCTGCATGGATTTGGTGACTTATTTTGATTCCTCCAAGGCATTTTTATTTGCAGGTTCTCTGTTACCCTTTGGGAAAATAAGGTTTAGGGAAAGGTGAGTTCTTGCTGTAGTACACATCATCTTTTTTAAATAATACAAAATTTCACACTACTTGAAAAGCTATTCACCAGCATATTAAATTAACACAATCTTTTTTCTACAATGCACACAAATTAATTTTATAATCAAGAATCATTTCCACAAAAAGAAGATATCCAGGAGGCTCTCTTCTTTAATCTCACTGACTTAACCATTTTCATTTAGTGTATTTCCACTACTATTTACTACTTGAACGTAATTTTAAGTATTGGTTGTGAGTTTTGTTAACTTACCTTAGGTTGCCATAAGTTCAACGGTACTGAAAAACCAGCTGTAAATATGAAATACCGTAGGAAGGCCAACAGTCAATAGGATGAAAGGTGAATAATGTTCTTTTTTGACCCTTGCCCAACTCGTTATTTTATGTGACAAACTCAGGTGAATGTCAAAGCTGCACAGTATCACGGCTGAAAAAACACTTTATTTCACTGAGTCCTCACAAGAACCCTGTGACATAGGTATATGCTCAGAAACACATCAGAATATGGTGGTGAAAGTCCCCAAGGTAGTCATGGGGGTACAGGCTCCCTGCCTTCTAAGTCCCCTCACCTGAGCATGTATCTTTAGAAACTCGAAATCTGCTGGTGCTATGGCAGTAGTGAGGGCTACGGTCTGGAGAACCCCGTACCCAGAGACGCAGCGCCCAGGCAACGACACAGCACAGGCCACCCCCGTCCGCGAGCCGCAGAGCGTGCCGACTGACCCCGGACTAACCTGACCAGGTCGGTCATGCAGGAGCCCACCACTACCACCGCGGCCACCTCCTCCTGCCACTGTCTCCTGGACTCCCCAGAGGCTGCCATGACTAAAGGCTGCAGCCGCGCAACTGGGAGGCTGACCTTTGCCCTTTGCCCTGTGGCGTTCCCAGGCACTCCGCACCCTCCCTAACGACGCGGGCCCTTCCTACGCCTACGCGGGTCGCCCACCCGAATGCCCGAAATAACCCCGCCCACTAGCTGTCCCTTGTTCCTCCAGAGATTGCCTCCCGCATCCCCTCACGTTGTAAAGCCCTCCTAATATAGCGAGAATTTGAGCTCCTGGACCCCCGCAGGGCAGGGACTGAGCGGGAACTTTCAGGCACCTTGGGGACGCCTTACTAAACGCCCAGCCCGGAGCGGCACGAGAGCGCGCACGCCGCGCGGCTCCCTGAGGGGGCGGGGCGGGACGTCCGGGGAGCGCGCACGCATCCGTCCCGCAGTCAGGTTGGTGCGTCGGTCGGGGGCGCGCTCGCGTAACCTGTACCTCACGTAGTCGCCTGTTAACGATCGGACTAAGTTCCCAGGTACCTGGACTGGGGCTGGTGAGGGGAGGTTGGATTCCGAGTCGCACAGGTGGCGCAGAAAAGCATGGTGTAAATATGGCCAATGGGCTCGCCTCCACTCCCTCTGGAGAAGGCCCCCTTCCAAAGATGCCCTGCTCCCTGTCACCACGCTAGTTCCCTCTGAAGCCAGACCGCCAAGGCCGGAGACTTAATCTTTCTCAGTATCTGGCTCACCCCTGGTCCCTGGTTAAGTGAATAGGGTTAATCCCCTCTTTCTGTTTAATAAAGAGGATAATACATTTTGGGAAAAGGGAGGCCGTCCTCTTTAAGATGTCCTCTTAGAGGGGGATGGTCAATCTTTGAGCCTGAATCGATTTGTTTTTCCTGACGGTGCCCCTTGGAGAAATTGCCTCCCCGCTGTAACTTCCCTCGTGCGACCCATGACGTCGACGTGATGCAGCAGGAGGCCAACCCTTTCCGTTCCATGACGTCAACAGGGCACATGTTTCCGTTTTTGTCATCCTAGCCTAATTCGAAGAGACCGGACAATGCTTTAGACGTCTGTGTTACCCACGCACACCGTCAGAAACCTTACATGACCTTTTGTTCCGAGGTAGCAGATCTTTGTAAAAATTATACTTTTGCATTTTCTTTGTTCGATACATCAAAAAATCAGGAAATACAAATTGAGGAACTGGTGTTGAAGAGTGCCTGGCCTGTCACCAAAAATCTATTAATATTATGGGCTGCTATGTCTGAAAGTTATTACTACTCATGCCCCCATCTCCACTCTGTTCACAGCATCAGAGGACCATTATCTTTGTTCAGTGGTCTCTGGTTCTGGAGTCTTTTTTTTTTTTTTTTTCTGCTTCTTAGAGAAATCACACCACTTCATGATTGAAACAGATTTTAATGTTGGACGAGATCTTGTGTTGTTAAAAAATAAGATTATAGTTGTTCAGGAAATAAAGACAAATACATTCCCTCAGGTGTCATCCTGAGATGCTGGGTTGGAATGGGTTGTCACCTTTAATGTGGCTTGGCTTCTACAGCAGATTTGTTTCCTTTAACACTGAGTTATTGAATCATTCAGGTTTGCTTCAGTAGCAGGTCAGCAGTAGTCTGGTCTGTTTCTGATTTTAAAGCAGTTAATTTGTTTAAATTCATGACTTTGTCCTCACATTTTATAAGGTGTATGCTAAAAAATCACCTTAATGTTTATTTTTTGTCATTTAGCAAAGTGATTATTAATGTAATTTTGAGAGGAAGGTGGGAGTAATGAACTTTGACAGAGATCTGGATTTGGATTTTTAAATTTCTTATCTGTAAAATGGGATCAGTGTTTACCAGGGAACAGAGCTGTCTGAAGGAATTGAATGACATTTTAGAAAGAGGAGAGTAATACGAGGCTGATAGTAGATGTTGAGAATGTGTTGGTTCTGTTTCCCTTTATTGTAGCATTGAGAGGTAAAATAATAGTAGATACTGTGAAAAACACTGAAGAGTAGTTTCATAGTGTGAGACCCTTCTGCTGTTTTTTTTCTTTTTCTGAAATGAGGGTGTCTTTGTTTTTTTTGCTTATGATGTAGATGAGCATCCCCTGATGACAGCTTTAAATAAAATTTCTCAGGAAATGTGAGAACAGTGGATATAAAGATAGAAATGTTCCAAAAATACAAAAAGTCTTCAAAATAATATAGTTGATTAGTGCATTGTTGAAAAAGAAATTTAAAAAATTGTCAATATCATTAACAACATCGGGATTAAAATACTTGCCTTACTACTAGGACCTTTCTACCAAGTTACATCCTTAACCCTGTTGCCTCCTTTTTAAATTTTAGGACAGGATCTCACAAAGTTGCTAAGTTGCCCAGTCTGGGCTGAAACCTTCAGTATTTCTGCCTCAGCTTCCCAGATGCTAATGACCTTGCCATAAACATGTGTCACCACACCTGGCAGTACATGATTTTTATGATTGATAGGACAGTTCATGATATATTTATTCCTCTCTTGTGATGGCATATTAGGATGGTTGAGAAGGTCATCTACTGAAGAGTCAAAGCTTGGTTTATATTTGTAGAAAGGATGATTTGAGAACTGAAGTGTACAGTGTAAAAGAATTTACGACTGCAAAAGAACTCTGGGTGTTATTACTATATGGACACAATATTACTACTTTTTGAAAGATCACTGTGGTCCTTCCCTTTATTGCTATCTGAAATGATAATTAAAGAAAGTACTAGTTTTCAATTTTTGTTTGAGAAGGGACTTGTAAGTTCTTGTCTGATGTAATGTGTGAAGGCTAAAACTAGAACATTCAGTACTTGTAATTGTAGCTGGCTGGAAATTCGTTTGTTTTTGATGAGGGGTTGTCCTTTCAGGTTGAGGGAGAATTGACACAGCTCCGAAATTAGAGGCTTTTGGTTATAAATCCATTAAGAGGAATTCATATACACCTTCCTCCAGCTGCTTGAATTTCCAAGTAATTTTAGATATGATTTATTGGTTTTACTTTTGTATTTTCAACTGTAAAAACTTCCTAATGCTTTAAAGTTAAAGGCTGAAAGACCTATGTTATTCTGTGTTGCTTAATGTTTGGATACATGTGTTTTTTTATTTTCAGGTTAATTCTCAAGTAGATTTTTGCTACATTTAGGGAAAAGCTTTTTTTTTTTTTTTTTGAGACAGGGTCTCGTTTTGTAGTCCAGGCTGGACCTGAACTCACTATGGAACCTAGGCTGGCCTTGGACTCAAGGACAATTCTCCTGCCTCAGTCTCCGAGGTGCTGGGATTGCAGGCATGTGCCAGCATGCCCGGCTCATGTGGTGCTGGGGAATCGAACTCAGGTACACGAGCACTTGTCTGAGCACTTGCTAAACAAGTGCTTTAACCACTGAGTCATTCCTCCAGTCCAGGAAAAGCTTCTTTATTTCAACCTAAGTACTAGGGCCAGTTGTAAAAGAGAATGGGATAACTTACTTACTTTCTTGAGATAGGGTTTCACTAAGGTGTTTAGGCTGGCCTTGAACTTTCTTGATTCTTCTGCCTCAGCTTTCTGAGTGGCTAAGTAGCTGGGATTAGGTGCATGTTATCATGTCCAGCTAGTGTGGGACAGCTTTAAATAAAATGTAGCAGTGTTGAAATCACCTGTGTAAAGGAGGAAATTGTTCTGCAGGGGTTCCTTCATTGCTGAAAAGCAATTGCGTGGTCTGTGTCCTGCCTGCCTGAGTAGCAGAGAAATGGCCTCTTCTGGAAGAGGCCTCTTTAAAGTTGGGAAATAAAGTATTTCTTAATGCAAGAGAAAATTCTTAATGTTACACCAGCTTTTGGGAAGCTTGTTATATCTAATTCCTTTGGAAGCTCTAATTATCTTTTTTTTTTTCTTTTCTTTTTGATCTCTTTTAGTAGTGACTTCAAGTCAAGCCAAAATGTCTCCAGAGGTGGCCTTGAACCGAATTTCTCCAATGCTTTCTCCATTCATATCTAGTGTGGTCCGGAATGGAAAAGTGGGACTGGATGCTACAAATTGCTTGAGGATAACAGACTTGAAATCTGGGTATGTAACAGAACTAATTCAGTGAATGAGCCAGAACCAGTGCAAGCTTTGTCTGATAAATCTTCTGTACCTACGAAAGGCCTACAAAAATTACATACCACAGAAATTCTTCAAGTCATGGTCTCATCCTATGCTGATTTGTTAGATTTTTTATTTACTGTAATTAATTAATTACTTTTTTGTTGTTCTGGAGATTGAGCTCAGGGATAGTATGCAGGAAACAGTTCACTGCTGAGCCGCATTCCAAACCCTGATTTCATTGGCTTTATTTAGTTCTTCTCATTTTATATTTGATGTTGTAGTTGCATTGCAGGCCATTGCTTTATGCCCAGAATGTTCTTGTTTTTCTGGCTTGTTTCTATGGAAATAGTGTGCCATGTGTTTTTAGTGAGTGTTTTTTATCCATTGGCTTGCTTTTTTGCTTATTATAATGCAGAATGCACAGTAAGAGTTGAGTTTTGATACTCTGCCTCTGATATCACTTGATAATTTCTCTTAATATGAAAATTATAAGCTAGCTACAGTGAGTCATTTCTTACAGTGAGGTTGAGACAGTGTGAGATCTCATACCTAGAAATGTGACATTAAAATGTATATTTTATTTTGGAATAAAATTAGATTTACAGAAAAATTAGAAAAATGCAGTAATATATTATCACTGTTTCAATATTATTAATTATTCTACAGGTATTTTTTGAGTTTTGCTGCTTTTCCTTTCAATACACTTTTTTGGTCCAGGATTCAATCGAGTATGAATTGCGTTTAGTGGTCAAGTCTGTTTACTCTCCCTAATCTGACAGATCCTTAGTGGTTTGTTTTTTTTTTTTTTTTTTTTTTTTTTTTTTTTTTTTTTTTTTTTTTTTTTTTTTTTTTTTTTTTTTTTTTTTTTTTTTTTTTTTTTTTTTTTTTTTTTTTTTTTTTTTTTTTTTTTTTTTTTTTTTGTCTTTAGTGACTTTGACACTGTTAAAGAGCATTTTGTAAAATGTTCTTTTGTAAAAGTTTGTCTTATAGCTTCCCTTCCCCAGAGTAAAAAATACATTTCCCCCCAAGAGCACTATAGATTGTTCGTGCCATCCCAGTGCATCAGATCAGGATGACATGATGTCCTTCATTTATTCTTGTTGGTATGGTAACTTTGATCACTTGGTTGTAACTGTTGCAACCACCTTTTTTTCTACAGGTAAGTTATTTGGTTTTCCCTTTGTAACTTATATCTATGGAGCAATGAATGCCTCAAGACTACGCAGATACCCTGTTTCTCAAGTACTTTTGTCCATTCATTTTAGCACACACCAATGCTGTTGTGTGCACCAGTTACTACTGTAGTGCTTGTCTAAGAGTGATTATCTGTTTCCCTCATTCCATATCAACTTGAATTCTACTATAAGGAAGCACTGTCCCTTTTTCTTTGTTATTAATCAGTTATTTATGTCAGTTTGACTTTTAGATATTTATTTTATTCTGTGGTGTATAATTCAAGAATTAACACTCTTGTGATGGTTCACCTGCAATTTTCTTGGCTTTATGATGGCGTGCACTCAGTAGAAAGTGCATTTCAAATTTTGAGCTTTGACTCTCACCCATACTAGTGATATATGGGATATCCTTTCCTAATGCTGGGCAGTGGCATTGAACCTTAGCTTTGTTAGCTATGCAGTCACGAGGGGAAACCACCAATACTCTATACTGTACTGTGTTGCTAATCCCCCCCCCCCCACCCCGTGCTTAGTAGTTAAGATATGTTCACTTAAGTTTCAGTTCGTGATATTTTCAATTTGTGATGAATTTATGTGACTGGAACCCCATCATAAGTCAAGGAGCAAGTGTAGTCTCATCACTTTTTGTTGTTGTCGTCGTCATTGTTTCTGCTCAGTTGTTCCAACTTTTGCCATTTGGAACTTAATCAGGTGGCTTTTGTGACCTTTTATTATATCCCCATCATTTTTTCTACTAGAAATGGCTCATTCTTGAGACTTAGTTTTCATTGATAGATTATTTTGCCTTCTACAAATCTTGCTATACTTTGACTAAATGAAAGACTTGAATATAAGGATATATCCTTTATTTTTCAGTAGTAAGATAAACAAGATTAAGTTAAATACTTTTTGGAACAGTAAGGGACATTTTAAAAGATGTGGAGTTGTCTTCTATTTTATTAATAAAGCACTTAGTCATTTTGCTACTGGTAGACACATACTATTCCCTTTCTCTATGTGTGTTTGTGATACTAGGGATAGAACCCAGGGCCTTTATACTGAGCTGCAACTCTCGTCCTATTAAGTGGTGTTATTATTGTTATTATTTTTTGAGATAGGACCTCACTAACTGTTGGATTTGCCCCAGGTTGAGCTGGAATTCATGATCCTCTTTCCTCAGTGGCCCATAGTTCTGGAATTACAGGCATGTACTCCCATGCCCAACTACCTAGTTTTTTGTTGTTTTAGTTGAGGAATAAGAAAGTGGTATAGAAAGAACTCTGGTGAAATTATCAGTGGTATTGATACTGTATATATTTTTTTGCTACTTTAAATCTAAAAGTTGACTGTGTACTTAAGGGATTGTAAAACTGTCATCCTTAGAATAGCGAAGGTTTGGAAATTGACCTTTAGACTTTTCTTTTACTGGTGTAGAGCTTTGTACCATTTTGGCAAGCAAGAGGTCAGATATTTAGAGAGCTTTCCCAGCTCATTAATAGTGGTAGGAAGTGGGAGATTATGTGTAGGATTCCTTAGTATGGATTTCCCAAATTATTATAGACAAGAGGTACAGATTGGGGCTTTGTAAATAACAAAGACCTTTCTTTATGTGAACTTTATCTCTGATTTGAAACATCAGGATCAGATTTCAAGATAGTATCTTCCAACAGCCCTTACAGCAGAAAGTAGAGTTTAAATTCCCTTTGCTATGTTCATTTTTGTCATTTTGTTGCTTTGACTTTAATTTCATCTTTGTGGGGCATTAAGTCAGTTAATATTTCCTTTAGGTTAGAGAATAAAGACATTTTCAAGTGGACTAATGGCATTTCAATTTCTTGCCCTTTCCAATTTTCCTTTTTAAATGTTTATTTCTGCTTGTGCTCACAATTTTTTTCTCTATGTTTTTGAAGGCTTAAAACTGTTGACCTTAAATTCCATTATTTTAGTGAGTGAGATTACACTTAATCTTTCCTTTACACCCTAACTTCTCTGAACCCATGTTAACTTACCTTTTAGTGGTCAGATCACACACATTAAGGATTTCTTCAATTTCTATAAAAAGGGTGAGCTGGGAGAAACAAAGGCATTTCTTATATAGAATCACACTCTTAAGTGTAGCCACAAGCAGTCCCCTTTCTTTTCTCACTTGGTCTCAAATTTTTTATGTATAAAATGAACATTCAGATTAGATGACTTTTTTTGGGGGGAGGTAGGGGGGACAAACTCTTGTTCTGTAGTTCAGGCTGGTCTTGAACTCACTATATAGCCCAGACAGCCTTGAACCCCTGCTTCAGCCTCTCCAGTGCTTGGATTACAGGTGTATGCTACCCTCCCTAATTTTTATATAGTGCTGGGGAATCAAACCCAGGACTTTGTACATGCCAGGCAAGAACCCTAATCACTGAGCTGTGCCCCCAGCCAGCTAAGGTTTTTATAGGCCAAAAATTCTGAGAAAATGGGCTGCATGTCTGTCGACCTATGAAGAAACTGTGTGGTATATCCAAAAATAGAATATGATTCAGCTATCAAAAAAGAATGAAATATGGATTCATTCTAGAGTGAATGAACCTTGAAGCATTGTGTCACAGAAAATAAACTCATTAGAAAACATTATGTATTATTTGATTCCATTTATAAAATGTCCAAAATAGGCTGATCCATACACATATAATTCATTGGTTGCTAGGGGATAGGGGAATGAGACATACTCATTAATGGAAATGGGGTTTTCTTTTTTGGATGACAAGAATGTTAAAAATTAGATTGTGGTGATGGTTATATAACTGAATTGTTCACTTTAGTGTAACTTCTATTGTATATGAATTATATATTGTTAAGGCTGACATTTTCAGAAATTTGTAACCTGAGAATGTTTACTGGCCTGAATAGATCAGATATGGAAACAAGTATTTCTGGGGGTGAAGGGAGGAGCAAGAGTGGGGAGGTGAGAATCGGGGAGGGAGAGAGGAAGGGAATGTGAAGTTGATGTGGTATATATGTGAACAGATTTTTCAAGTTTAATGGAGCCACTGTGTATCACAAGTACTGATAAAAAATGGGAAAAAGAGAAATGAGTTTTTCTTCAGCTGTTACCACATTGTTTTCAGAATGTTGGAGATGCTGACAGGACTAATGGCTAATAGATTGATGACTATTTTGTCAGGTGATATAAATGTGAATGTCGTACTATTTTGTTTTCACTTTTGAGTACTGGGAATTAAACCCAGGGCCTTCACATTGAGCTTCATCCCCAGACTCTCTCTCTCTATCTCTCTCTCTCTCTGTCTCTCTCTCTCTCTGACACACACACACACACACACACACACACACACACACACACACACACACACACATTTTGAGGTAGGGTTTTGCAAAGTTGCTAAGTTGCCCAGTGGGGCTTGAACTTGCAATCCTCATGCCTCATTACAGGTCTGTGCCATGAGGCCGAACTTCTTATATCAGTGTTACTCCCCCTTAACATGCAATCTTCTTATTTCTTTTCTACAGATTTCCTGCAGGGTGTTTGGATTTCCTAAATGTTCAAATGTTCAATTGAATGTTTAAGAGCAAATATCTGAGAGAAATTTGAATCTACTAGTCCTGTCTGGACTATATTGGCCTGAAAAATATTTGAAATAGAATTTAAAGATATTTAATACAATGGTGGACAGTTTTTCAAAGTTATGACAAAATACTTGAAATAATTAACTTATATAGAGAACAAACTTAATACATAGCCTTTTAAAGGACGTTCATCATTCAAAACTATCGCAGACATTTATGGCATTTGTCTTTTTTAACTTTAGGAAAAAAGATAAAAATACCTCAACCCACATTAAGAGCATTGCTCTGCAGAAATGTGTCTAGAGCTTAGTCCAGAGCATTATTAATTGTGTATCTTAATGAAATTTGCTGTAATATTTCCATAGATGCATACAGATCGCATTGATTTTGCCCATCATCCTTCTTCCATTCTTGCTCCCCTTCTGTCTTCTTTCTAGTTCGTAATAATCATTCTTTTATTTTTAAGTTGACTTTTTAATTATTTATTGATGATTTGTGATCCTTTGTTTCGTAAATATTGGGGATTGAACTCAGGGCCTTGGCACAGATCTACACTCTAAACCTTTAAAAAAAACCAACCTTTTTATTAAAAAAAATATTTTGAGATGTAGTCTTTAAGTCACTAAATTGCCCACATTGTGCTTGAATTTGTAGTCCTCCCTTGTAGACTCCCACAGTACTGAGATTATAGTGTTGGGTCAGTGGGCCCACCTGTGTTTGACATGTCTTTCAGATTACTTGTCTTTTTTTGATACTTTAAAAAATTCTTTATATATTCTGGATTTAACCCTTTGTCAGAAGAATAGCTAGTATATACGGTTTCTCATTCTATAGATGAGACTCTTTTGACTCTGTTGATTGTTTCCTTTGCTGTAGTGAAGTTTTTTTCTTTGATGTAGTCCCATATGTCAATTTTTGCTTTTGTTTTTGGACTTATGGATCCCCATCTAACAAATCATTGCTTCTACCAGTACCTTGAAACATTTTTTTCCTGTGGTTTTTCTTCATAGTTTTAGGTCTTACATTAAGATTTTTAATCCATTTTGAGTTGATTTTTGTGCAGTGTCAGAGATAGGGATTAAGCTCCAACCTTCTGCGTGTGTGTATCCAATTTCCCCAGTACCATTTGTTGAAGAGGTTGTCCTTTGTCCAGTTTGTTTTTGTGACATTGTCAAGAATCAGTGAGTTGTAGTTGCACAGGTTATGGATGTCTTCTTTGTAGCATTTGTTTGAAAGATTTACACAAGTTTTCTTGAAGCTTATTAACAATTTTTTCTTCAATCCTTTAGTCTATCACTGTGATTTCCTTAAGTTTACGTTGCAAAACAGTGATAGTGTTAGATTAAGGAATGGATTGTTTTTGGTGTCACTTTGACCTTTCCGTTTCTTTTAGAGTTGTAGCTTTCAGGATTATGTAAGTTGGAAACCACATTTCCAATTTCTGCTTATAGGACACAGTATGAATTGATGATATCAAGTGAAGAGACCTTTAAAGGTTAGAGGAACTAGTCCGTACAATAGGGAGCCACTGAACCTTTGTAGAGATCAGATCTGTGTGCTTGTTCTCTAGATCTGGCTCATACGGGGAACAGAGACAAAAGTACCTAGCGAAATTAAGATTTTTTTTTTTTGAATACTGGGTCTCACTCCGTAGTCCAGGCTGGTCCTGAACTCACTATGTAGCCCAGGCTGGCCTTGGATTCACAGCAATCCTCCTATCTCAGCCTCCCAAGTACTGGGATTACAGGATGTGCCACCATGCACATGTGGTGTTGGGGAATCGAACTTCGGTAGTTAGCGCTTGACTTAGTCCTTGCTAGGCAAGCGCTTTAACTGAGCCATTCCTCCAGCCCCAAGATATTTTTTTTTTAAGTAGCAGTTCATCCTTCTTTCTTTACACACCTAGATCTCTGTCTACCTTATTGAAAGCTCTGTTTCTAAGCTCCGTTGCTAGGCCATTAGTATCCTAAGGATAGAGGTCATGTTTTGTTTTATGTCTTCATAAGTTCTGCCATGGTATCTTTCACGTGTAATGTGAAATGGATGGTTAAGGCATTTTCCTAGAGAGGTTACTTCATTTGGGGGTCAGAATGATTTGTTCTGGTGACTTGAAAGGACACTTACTGGCCCGGTAATATATTACTTAAATTCTGTCACATCTAATTCTTTCTAATGGTATTCTGTGACAAATGAGTTGATAGGTTTGAAATTGTATAGAGTACATTATGGTATTGGATTTACTTATAAAGTATATACGTAGATCTGAAAGGGCCAGATCATTCATTTTAGTGAATTATTCTGTGAGCTTACTGAACGTTTATTAATTCTCTGCTCTGTGTTAATTTGATCACAAGCATGTGCTATTCGTAGGGTGCCATACTTGGTCATTTTTACTGATTTTTATAATCTTAAAGATGTCTTAAGTGTCTGTTGAGCATTCTGGAGGGATGCCTGGCAAGTATAACAGGGAGGAAAGCAGAGAGGGCTCGCTGCAACCTGTAGCAGCTGAGCCTTTGCATCTTTTTTCAGCACATTGCAGTGACTCAACCTTGCTGGCACATGGCTGTGTTTGGGGCATCTGCTGTGACATCTCTTCCGCCCACAACTACCTGTTGCATTTTTTGTTCGTGTTCTGCATTTCATTACTTAGTTAAAAATAGAAACTCAGTGTAAGTACTTGATTACTAAACAGAACAATTTAAAAAAGATGAGTGCTTTGAAGCTTTGAAGACTGATCTCAGTTTGGCTAGTTAGTCTCCAGCTGGCAGGCTGCACTTTCATTTATTAGTCTTGTGCCTGCAAGGAAGCTGTTCTGGAAGTCAATAGTTGAGTTTTGAAGATGGCCAGTTTTTGATATGTTAGTAGGTAGTTATTCACTTGGCTTTTCCATCTTATTCTCTATACTCTGTGTTAATTTTCTTCCCTTTTCTTCTGGTGAATGCTTCATACATCATATATTTATTGTGCCTGAATGTATCTCTACATAATATGCAGTAATATTTTGTTTAAAAGGCTCATACAAATAACACTGTATATATTCATTTGCATTTATGAATATACCTCTAATTTTAAATTCATTCAGTTTATTTTTTTTTTGACAAAGAGTGCCACGATGAACATTCTCTCACATTGTGCACAAGATACATGTGAGAATATTTTCTATGGCAAAGTTTCTAGAACTTGGTATGTTTACCTATTAGTGGTTGTAAAAATCAATTGAGTGAGTCATTGCAGCATTTAAGAAATGAATAAGAACAGGATGGAAACTCTCAGAATGTGTCATGCATAGTAAGAATTAAGCAACTGTTTTGTAAATTTGCATTTCAATTAAATAAGTATGTGTGTGCTGAAAAATGTGTGAGTGATGATCGAAAAAGTTTGAAAGCTACCCCTTCAGAGTATATTCTAAGAATAGAATTGCTGCCTCTTGGGTTTTATGCAACTTTAAAAAAATTAGATATGGTCAGATTATATCATTTTTTTCTACCGGAAGTGAATGAGAGTTTCCTTTATTTTGTAGTCTCACCAATACTTGGTATTGTCACACTTCAATTTCTGTCAGCCTGATGAATGTGAAATGGTTTCTCATTATGATTATGTTTCTCTTATTCCAAGAATTATAAACAATATTTTCATGTATTTGTTGGTAATCCTTTGTTCATCTTCTAAATGGATCATTTGTATTTTTGTATATAGATATTAAGATTTTTAGCTAGTTGGGAGACTGAAGCAGGAAAACCACAAATTTAAGGTGAGTCTGGACAAGGCCTTGTCCGAAAATAAATTAAAAAAGAGTTAAGGATATAGCTTAGTGCTTCCTGGGTTCTATTCCCACTATTGAAAAAACATTCCTTTGTGTGTGTGTGTGTGTGTGTGTGTGTGTGTATTAGAAAGAGAGGCCTAAGAAACTCTAATTTGTCTAGAAGTCATAATGTTCATCTGAGAAATTTAAGCTTTCATTTTTGATCTTTAAATAGACACTTGTGTTTCCTACAAAATATGAGGTGAGAAATAGATAGTGTTTTTCTTTCTCCTTAAGGATTGATTGACCCAGTTTCATTTATTGAGATTATCTTTTTTTTTTTTTTGCCCAAGGATCTGCAAAACTACTTTTCTCATGTCAGGTTTATTTCATATATGGACCTGTTCCTGGGCTTTTGTTCTACTCTGTGAGCCTCCCTGTCCCTGTGCCATTTTATTTCCATACTGTCCTAACCATAGTACAGCCTTATAAAATGTCATGCCAGTAGGACAAGTTCTCCTCAGCCATCTTGTTCTAATTCTTAAAAGTCGATTTGTTTAATTATATATTCCAAATGCTTTTCAAATAACCTCATTTAAGTAGCTGTGTGTTGTTTAATCAGGAAACAGCATAATTCAGTTAACAAAACACCTCATTCACTGAGAAAGGAAATGATGGAAAACTGGCCTAGTGAGAGACTCATGAAGAATATACCCATGTTCGTAGCAGCACAACTAACAATAGCTAAAATATGAAAGTCACCAAAATACCCATCAACAGACCAATGGATACACAAACTGTGGTATTTATACACAATGGAATACTATGTATCTATAAAGTCCAACAGTGTGGAGGCTTTTACAGGCAAATGGAAGAAGCTTGAGAACATCATGCTTAGTGAAGTGAGTCAAAAGCAGAAGGTGAAACATCAAATGGTGTCTCTGATATGAGAGACCCAGATCACAGCTATCTCATGGAACTTAAAATGAAAAACAAAGTGAAACGGGGGTAGGGTGGAGAGGGAGGGACGGGGAGGTAGGGGGAGGGACAAAAGGAAAGTGGGAAAGTACTTGTCACCTTGACAAGATATGTAGGTGCACAAAATGCCAAACTTCGTTGTAAACCTTAAATTTTACACTTATACATGTCAATAAAATGGAAAAAAAAGAATTGATGATCAGGAAAATTCTCCCTGAGGAGGTGACGTTTAAGTAGAGTCACGAAACATGAGAATAATCCATTGTGAAGCGTTAGGAGGTTTGTTGAAAAAAGAAAATGAGATGTCACGGCAGGATGAAGGTTTGTATGTTCAAGGACTGGCAAGGCCACTTGTGTTGGAATATAGAAAATATGGGGGAAATGAGATCAGATTTTTGAGGTAGTTTGGGGCCAGATTATACAGAGTCTATGGGAACTAGATTTCAGAGTGTGTGTCTTATTCTAGGGGGAGTGAGAGACTTGAAGGCTTTTAGGTGGTAGAATAATGTAACCTAATTTATGTTCAAAAATAAATCCACCTATTTTTATATGGAAAATGCCTTGTTCAGGGAACAGTATTCTAGTTAACAACCATTGCAATAGAACATATGAGAGTTAATGGAAACTTAGAATATGGTGGTAGCAATAAAGATGGAAAGAAGTGAATAGGTTAATAAACTATCACATGGTAAAATAATAAGAGTGTTGAATTTGGGGACTGACAGGGAATCAAGGAGTTCCTGGTTTTTTACATGTTTCTTAGTGGGTAGATGTTTATGTCAGCTGCCGGGGAGGGAAAAACTGGTGGAAGAACTGCTTTCATCTGGATTGACTACTTTCTGTTTCTGCCATATTGATACCATTTTTGGTCTTCTTGGTCTGTTTCCTGAATTTAATCTCATGTCTGAGTTTTGCATTTTGCTGTCTTGCTTTGTTGGAGAATATGCTGCAATAGCATATTGAGAGAGAAGATAACATTTGAGTTCTTGAGAGTCTGAAATTGTCCTTATTTTTAAGTTTGACTGATAACTTGAACAGTAACAGAAGTCTAGATTGTAAACATCTTTCCTTTGAGTCTTGGAGGTATTGATCTTTAATCTAGGAGATCCTCCCAAAACATATTGTTGTAGTTTCATGCATGTGGTATCTTCTTTTGTTTCTGTAAGGATATTAATTATAGTTTAAAAAATTCATTTGTGCCTTACATTATCTCTGTTCTAGTTTATGTCTTTCATGTTGGTAGCTTTCCTCAAACTGATAATTCTTGGTTATCCCTGTTTACTAGAGAATAAAGTTGTACAGTATGAGTTTGAAGCCCTTAGAAGGTGGGTAGAGTTGTCAGCTTCTGAGCTTGAGTGTAGTGTGATCAGGTAGCAGTCAGGCCTTTCTACTGAAACTTTTCCAGATCATTATCTGGAGGTTTTTCTCTAGTCACTGAAATAAAAATGGGCCCCTATTGTATGTGTCAGCAAAATTACATTATTACATAAGTTTTAAGGCTTAAGATATATTTAATACAATATTAGTTGTCTTTTAATTAAATCAGTTTCTTTCTTATGCAAATGCTGTTAAGTACTTCTTATTTCTGAAGCAGTAGTAAATGTATAGAATGCACAAAGAATGAAACAAAAGGGGGATAAGTAGATAGTCTCCCGCCTACTCCTTTTCTTCTGGTTTCCCTCTGGAGACCACCACTTTTACCAGATTTTATTATTTTTTTTCTAAAAGGTTTCTTTATATATGTAATCTACCTGTATGTGGGTCGATTGGTCTCTCTCTTTCTCTCTCTTCTTTGTTTGTTTGTTTCTTTCTTTCTTGTGGTACTGAGGATTGAGACCAGGGCCTTCACCTTCAGTACATCCCAGACTACTTCCTGTTTTTGATTTTGAAACAAGGTCTTGCTAAATCCCTAATTTGATCAAGTTACCCAGATGGAGCTTGAACTTGTGATTCTTCTGCCTCAGCTTCCCAGAGTGGCTATACCACTGGACCTGGCTTTTTTTTTTTTATCTATATAAGCAGTGGCCATGTGAATTATTATAATATGGGCCCTGATAAATATGCTTTCCTTTATGGTCCTTTGTATGTAACTTTGTAGTTTCTTTCATCAAGAGTTTAAGTCTGTTTCTTTACCTCTTAAGTCTGGGCTGGCTTTGCGACTTGATTTTCCAGTCCAACATTGTGAGTGCGATATGTGACTTCTGAGGGTAGGCGTTAAGGAGGCTACTAATTCCATTTCGACCCTCTTGGAATACCATCGTCACCTGGTCCAGTGCTCTCCTGTTATAGTCTGCTTGCGAGAGATTGGCCCATGCATTTCAACTGTGTGCAGCCTCAGCCATTGAGCTGGCCAAGGCTTTTTTAGACTATATACAGACCAGAGGAGGGAGCTCTGTCTTGAGAATGATGATGGCACCAGTAGTGTGCTGTTGAAATCTACTAGTGTGGCTGGTGAGTGGGGTCATAGATGCTACAAGGCAGAATTTTGGCTGAAGTTCAGGGTGCTTATCTAGGAACCATAAGCATCTGGAAACTTTGTAAACAGCATACAATGCTCATATTTTGAGTGATTTTAATGAGTGCAGATTGTCTTTCAGGAGTTTTTCCTTAGGCATTTTTAACCAGAAGAAACATAGGCTCCCCATACTCTTCATGTACCAGCCATAATCTTTTCTTCCCAGATCTTTACCTTGGATAGGTTCCTGTCTAGCCATCTTTGATTACAATAGTATAGTATAGTTTATAGTAGTATAATATAATGTAACAGTCTTAATTAAGCTACTTATGAAGCTTTTAACATTGACCCAGTGATCTCTGAAAGTCCTTTACTTGGGAGCTTCTGCTAGGATTGCAGGATCTGGGGTAGTAAGTGCTAGGATAAGTCTGAGTTTTTAATTTTAGATGGTTGGAAATTGTGTGCTTTTCATGGCCTGCAGTGACCTCATTTCAGGATGACTTCATTTTGATATGGAGGTTGGCATAGAGAAAGAGATGAAGGGGTAGCTAGCCTCATATGTAAGGGAGAGGTGTTAGGATGTAAGTCGCTGTGGTGTCAGGCCCTGTTTCCAACAGGCCTCCGCACCGAGTTGGTGTCTCCACAGGCTTGAAGAATAAGTTGTGAAGACAGAAGGCAGGTTGTAAAGAAAAGGCTTTATTGGGAAACTTACGAAAGAGGAAAGAGAGAGAGGGTAAGCTTCTGCTAGTCAGAAGGGGGGACCCAGAAAGGGGGGGGTTGAACCAGTACAGTTTCTGTTAGTTGGGAGGGGGACCCGGAAATGTGATTTGCCCCCGTGGCTTAATGTATAGGGGATTTTAAAGTTGAGCTGGGTAAGGGATTGTCCTTTAGTCACTAAAGTTGATTAATAGATTATCCAGCCTTAAGCTGCTAATGAAGCCCATCTCCAAAAGCGCATCAAGTAGTTCTTAGGAGTGGCAGGTAGTGGCAGGAACAGCAAGAGTTGACCCTGCCCTCCAAGACCCTGCCCTCCAGCAACCCCTGCAGGGAGTGGCAGAAGTGGCAAGAGTTGATCCTGCTTTCCAGCAATCGCTCCATCTCTTGGGGAACCCTTTACCCCTAACTGACTATAACCTTACTCTTTCCTCTCACAAGGAAATTCATCTGACCTAGACCTACTTTATATTATTCAAGGATCAATGACATTACTCCTACTGTTGTCTTTTGTCCTCTCTATTCTATGTAATTTTAAGGTAGTCTTTTTTGACTTGTTTTAGTTTTATTAGGGTTACAAATTTGCCAGGTTCCTTTGAGCTTAGAAAATGAGTCTTTTGGTACATGTTTATATGCCTATGAGTTTGTTTTAGAATTTTTTTTTTTTTTAGATACTATATAGTCCAGGCTGATCGCTCTATAGTACAAGCTGGTCCTGAACTCACTATGGAGCCCAGGCTGACCTTGGACTCATGGCAAACCTTTGTCTCAGCCTCCTGGCAGTCCTCTATCTCAGGCAATCCTCTGTCTCAGCCTCCCAACGGCTGGGATTAAATTAATCATCCCTATATTATCACTTTGATATTAAAAGGTACTTTGTGCTTATGTAGAAAGGTAGAATCTTTGTTGATCTTTTAGATTCTGTGCTGTTTGAGTAATCTTAGGTTTTGGTGCTTTATTGCTTAAGAAATAATTGTCTAACCTTCTTTCTCAGGGCCACATTTCCTGGGAAATTTCTTATCTTTCTGTGGCATGTTATGAAAGTTAAATTTATCCTACTGACCTTGCTTCTCCTGACTTTTTGAAAAATATGCCCTTTTTGTTTTCTGTAATAGTTTTTATCTTAACCTTTACTTTTGCCAAACTTGAATAACGAATCTTGAATCAAGTGAAAGTTTTGGAGGACATTTGATATCCTACTTTTAAGTAGGTATAATGGCCTCAAAATGATTTTTTCACGTATGAACTCCTAAGACTTTCTTTTTTCCTTTCCTTTCCTTTCTTTTTTTCTCTCTCTCTTTCTTTCTTTCTTTCTTTCTTTCTTTCTTTCTTTCTTTCTTTCTTTCTTTCTTTCTTTTGAGATAGAGTCTCCCTCTTACAGATTCTCCTAAGACTGCTGAACTTACTATGTACCCCAGGCTATCTTGGACTCAAGGCAATCCTTCTGCCCCAGCCTCCCGAGTGTTGGAATTACAGACATGCGCCACCATGCCCGGCTTTATGTGGGGCTGGGGAATTGAACTCAGGGCCTTGCACTTGTTAAGCAAGCACTTTAACCACTGTGCCATTCCTACAGCCTGTCTTTTTCATCTAAAAAGCATTATTGTTAAATTTTTTGTGGTTCAATAAGTTATTAAAATATAGGTTCAGTTTTGAACTTAGCACATGCTTTTAATGTGATAAAGTATATACAACATAAAATTTACCATTTTAATCTTTTTTAAATGTACATTCATAAATGTGCCATGTATATGCACAAAATTTTTACTTTAGAAAAGTCCCAGATACTAAACATTAAAGTCTTCCCTTGGATAATTTGGCCTCTGAGAAGTTGAAATCACTGATCTAGCCTACCCCTCTCTTTCCATGCTTTCTCCTCTAAAGGCTTGACAAAGTTGTACAGACGTTGAGCCAGTTTCTTACATTAGTAGCATCCCTTCTCAAGGCAAGGAAAAGCCATTTGCTGAGGAACCTGCTTCTCTCAGAGTAGAAGCCTTTTAATTTAGAATTATTGAACCATGAGATAATTACTTTGTTATGATTATGATAGTGGTGCATCAGCCATACTGATATACTGGCTAGCTTTAGCAACTCTGTGTTCAGCAGTCAGGATAATAATATGATAGTTGTTACCATGAATGATGTTATCATTGTAATATAAATGCTTTGAAAGATACTCTTTTTTTGAGACAGGATCTCTCTCTGTAGGCCAAGCTATCCTTGGACTCATAGCAGTCCTCCCACCTCAGCCTCCTGACTGCTGAGATTACAGGCATATGCCACCATGCCTGGCCTTATGTGGTGCTGGGGAATGGAACTCAGGGATTTGAACTTGCAAGGCAAGTGCTTTAACTGCTGTGCTGTTCCTCCAGCTCCTGAGAGATACTCTTGCAAGTAATCCTTACACAGCAGTTCCTCCTTATCTATCTTTTTTCTTTCTATGATTGCAGTTACCTACAGTTAATGGTGGTCTAAAAGTATTAATATTTGTCTTGAGTCTTTCAAAAGAGAGCAATCACATTCCTATAATTTTTATTATAGTATATTGTAAAAGTTACTCTGTCATTAATTATTTAATCTCTTATTGTCTTATTTATAAATGAAACTTTATCATAGGTTTGTGTATGTAGGAAAAAATAGTAATTGCAAGATTCAATAGTATCCATGGTTTCAGTTATCCACTAGGGATCTTGGAATATTTTTCCTTAGGATAAGGTTGCATGGGTTTGGGGAGGATACTGTATTGGATTAATGCTGTTTCTTGTAGAAGACTTTTAGCTCCTTGAGGGTAATCATCATACTTGTTTGGTTCAATACTGTATACCTGGTACAGAGTAGGCAATCATTAGATATTGTTGAATTTCTATAAAAACTGCCAATAAAGGAATAATCTCAGTGGCCCACCACATGGGAGTATTGTCTAGATTTTGAAAGTGTCAAGCTAAACTAGTATTGACTGGAATTGAATGATAAGAAGGTTGAGTCAGTTTACAGAATAATGGGCATAAGAATGATTATATTTATGTAAAGATTCTTTTTTATAGATGTACACAGGTACCTATGTATGGGGTAATCAAGATATACAATGAAATTTTTAATTCAAAAATTTTTTTGTTACAGTTAAAGACACTTGACTGTTAATTCCCCCAACAATAGTCTCCTCACTTCGAACATGCTTGTTTTGTTTCCCCCTCCCCCACTTTCTGAAGCACTTCTGGAAGTCTTATTTTGTGAGTATCTTTGCAAATTGTAATAAGAAGTACAGTGAATGCTGCTTCTGTGTGCCATCCAACTTAGAGGCAGGCTTGTAAAATATTATGATGAAAAATATTTTATTCACCAGATCTGACACTGTGTGACTTCTGACTCTTGCTCAAAGTCAAAATGACCATGAGAGGCAGCCATGGAGTGGTGACTCAGAACACCCAGGCAGCTAGGATAGTCCAATGAAAGATACTAAAGAGAACTTCTTTAGGACTGCCTTAGAAATGGGCAAGAATGATGAGGTAAGTGTGTTCTAAGCAGGGGAGAGTATTCTAAGGGGGATTAATGCCAGTGTGTCTTTTACTGTAGTAAATTTTTAAAAATGTGGACATTGCATTTTCTAATCATACCTTGTATATCTAAATATCCAGGGAAAGATTTGAAAGATCTTAAGCAAACTCAAAGAAGTAGTTAACTTGTGAGAGAAAACGAGTATGAGCATTGAAGGGGTAGTTGATACTTTCACAGAATTTTTTATAGTGAAAACTATTTTACCTATAGGTAAAAAAAAGTGAGTGTTCATAGTTTCTGCCACTGGACTCCAGAACTTCAAGACAGTAGAAGTGGATATTTGTGCTGGTATTGGAAAGAAAGATAGTTTTGGGATAGAAGATAGGAGAAATGGACTGGAAGGAGGAGTGACTTTCAAGGAAAACATCTTTCTACTTCTTTGTGCCCCTTCCACGGTAGTTTTATTATCTGGAAATCTTTTGTTTGAGTATATAATTTATGTTGTAGGAATGATAAAACTTTCAATAACATCTTTGGAAATAATATAAAATTTATTATGCTGTGAATTAGATTAGGGAATCTTAACCAAGGGCTCCCTTATTTTCAGAGCTTTAAATAAACTCCATGTTCATTACTTGCATATTTTTTCCCTAAACAAGCAGCAAATGAATTTGGCATTTGTGAGGCGTATAAAGCTCTTTTTCTTGGGCTGTCATTACTTTCAATAGATTTGTAAGGAAGATTAATTTTTCTTTTAAAATTTTTTTTAAGCTTATGAGGACAGAAGTCTCTGAGATGTTATGAAATTCATTCAAGGTCGCTTAGCTAATAAGTCGTGGATGCCTGAACTGACAAAGATAGGAATCATTTATTAATATGCTACATTGTAGAATAGGTTTCTAGGTCATCTCTATTTGTGAAACATCTTTGGACATAAACTTAGAAAACCACATTTCTGGGTAGAGTTCAGATAGAAATTTGTTTGGAAAGTAAGTCTGAGAGATCAAGACTCATTTAGTTTTAGAAATGATTTGGAAAAAGCAGCTGTCTAAAATAGAAATATTTTCCAGGTGATACCTCCCCACACATGGGCTAGATCTCAGAGCCATAGATAATTTGGTAAGAATTTATAGGTTTCTGAAAATTAGAAATTGCAGGAGGGAATAAAATTTCATTGTTGGGACTAGGTCAGAACTCAGACACAGGGTTAAGTATGTGATTGATTTATATTTTGATCTTAATTTTTGGTCTCATATTTTTTTCCCCTCTTGTACAAATAATCAGAGTTGAAAGTGTGAATGATAAAAGTAAATCTTAATTAAAAGTATAATTATTGGCATTGTAGAATAGTATAGCACAGCAGTATTTATTTAATTTTTCTTGGGATAATAGTCATATTTTGTGTATTAAAAATACCATTTGGAATTGTCATTGTCAGTTTTCTATAAACATCTTTATTGTATATGTTTTTGTGTATATTTATGTAAGAAATTAGGGGAAGTAATTCCAGTACTCTGGAGGCTAAACTAGGAGGATTACCCTGAGTTCAAGGCCACATTGGACTACATTAGGAGTTCAGGACCAGCTTGGACTACAGAGTGAGACTCCTACTGTCCCTGGGGGAAAAAATGAAAAGAAAAGAAAAGAAAAGAGAAAAAGGAATCAAAGGAATTTGGAAGCCAGAAAAGGATTCTGAGTACTAATATAGGTTGATGGAAGATTGGAAATGTAGGTAGATTAGTAAAACTGAAGAGGTAGTAGGGTTTTGATTAGATTATGGGTTCAGAAAGTAATAGGCCATTTCTTTTGACGTGATGACCTAGGATGTAAAACTGAGGTATACTGCTTTAGGATTTCTAAAAACTTATGATAGGGGCTGCAGGAATGGCTCAGCAGTTATGCTACGTCAAGTGCTAAGTACTTGAGTTCGATTCCCTATGCTGGGCTTGGTGGTGCATGCCTGTAATCCCAGCACTCAGTAGGCTGAGGCAGGAGGATTGCCCTGAGTCTAAGGCCAGCCTGGGTTCCATAGTGAGTTCAGTACCAGCCTGGTCTACCGAGTGAGATCTGTCTCAAAACAAAAACAAAAACAAAAATAAAAAACTTATAGGTTCTGATAGTCAGATAATCTGATGATAAGTAGACAGTGAGCTATATTGATATTGCTGTCAATGTGGGATATCAAAAGAAATCATGGAAAGAAATAAATTATTAATGTACTGCTGTAGAAAAACCAAGATGAATAGGGAAATTGGGAACATCAAAGTAAAGCAGTTTATTTTTCTAGCTAAGGACCTTCAGCATCTGAAGAATGCTCAGTGAAATGTTTTCTCAAACTGTCTTTGATGAAAGACCAGAGTTTAAAAAAATTTCCAATAAGTCACCAACTGATAACTTTTGTAAAATATCATAAAGAAGAGTTACTTGATAAAAACATGAAAAAGATGTCAAAGATCAGGCCTGGCTTTTTTACTATTGGATTAGTCAGACTTGACATTACTTTTATGTATAGCTATATAAGTTTTTAAATTTTTATACTGAATTTCTGTACTTACTATGAATTAATGGTAGTTTGCAGACTAGAACTTGTCCAGGGACCCCAATTTGAGAAGCACTGTTCTAGAAAGGTTTCCTTGTACTGACAGTCCAGGATTTCCTTTTTTTTAAAGTTTTTATTTAAAGTTCTATCCCAGGAGTGAGACAGTAGGTGCTGGATAATTACTTTTTTAAAAAGAAATAAGGTAAGTGGTTTTAAGAATGAAGACTACTCTTAGAAGGAGGAGAATTTTCAGTTTATTGCATTAGTAAAAACTCAGAGTATTATTATTTTGTACATTTGTCATGTGTACTAAAAAACCATGGGTTTTAAGTTGAAAATATTTGTGTTATAGTCTCTTGTAAATATTACCCATTCATATTGTACTGTCTCCATTCACTCAGATTTACTTTGGATAAGAAAAGTATGTATTGAACACTTACAAGATGTAATTTTTAAGTTAGCAACATATAGCTTCAAAACATATAGCTTCAAGCTAGTAAGACAATCACATCAAAGCTCTGTTAGTTCATACTACCTTGAGGATCTGTACTACCAGAGCATGCCAAGCTAAATACTCTGCAGTCCTTTTCTGTGTGGGCAGGAGTTTAGATGGGGTTTAGGTAAATTTTGAACAAATGATAAAATACAAAACCTCTTAGAGTTCAGAGACTAGGGATTCTCTCCAGTTAGGACATGCTTGGGGTTGTGGGGTAAAAATGCTGACCCAACAATATTACACTTGAGTTTTATTGAAAATATAAACAGTGCTTAGCCAAATAGTTATTTCTTATACAATTACATTGTGCATGAAGTACAGAAAAGCTTTGTGAACTGGCCTTTGTCCTTTTAATACTAATTTGGCAATTACCAGCATTTCTACGGTTGGGATTGCAATCAGTCCATGATATTTATGTAGTTTCTTTGATTTTGATATGATCTTGGGGGTTTCTTATCTTTTGTGACTCTACCTTACCCTCTGGGACTGTTTCTAAAATATTGAATAGTTATCTGGTGCCTTCTGTATGTCAACAAGCATGCCACCGTACACTGACAGTTCCGCAGTATAACATGCTCTATTTTTTTGTTGAACTTCCATGTAAGGAGAGTTTTTGTCCCTTAGATTTTGCTTCTTAAGGACAATTGGAAGTAAACTTTCTTCTTTCCTTTCTTGACTTGCTTTAACTCACTACTTAGAGGCCATTTTTCCCCCAGTGAGCCTTTCTTTATTGCCCCAGCTAAACGTAGTTTCTCTGCTCTCAGAAATCCAATTGTGGTTTATTCTTTAACCACTAATTTGGCAATTAATCATGCTAATTGCTTTATGACTTGTATCTGTTGTTGTCTTGAATTGTTATTTAAGTTGTATCAACTTCTGTGTTTTGATTTTTGTCTTCTGATAATTGTACAAAGTTGTTGAGTATAAGACCTCTTTCTATAATTCTTAGAACAGTGATTTCCTAACTTTTTTGATTATCCCTCTCTTTGTCCATTTGGGCTACTATAACCAAACATCTTACATTGGGTAGTTTATTAGCAACAGAAACATACTGCTTATGGTTGTGGAGGCCAGCAAGTCCAAGCTTGTACTGCTGGCAGATTCAGAGTCTGGTGAAGGCTGTTTCTCTTAGATAGTGCCTTCTGTGTTTCCTTGTGACAGAAGGGCAAAGCGCCAAATAGGCTCCTGTGTAAGGGCGCTGGTCTCATTCAGGAGGACCTCATGATCCAGCTAGCTCTAAACTTCTTAGTACCTACACATAGGGACTAGATTTCATTATTTGAATTATGGAGGGACACTGACATTGAGACTATAGCATACTCCTAACTATTGATTATGAACTTAATACTTAGGTTTTTATTTAACTATGAAGATATATTATAAAACATACATGGCATATAAATTACAATGATAGATGAAATGGCAATGCTGCAAAATAATTTTATTTTTTTACTATCACATTTTCATTTGTCATATCTGAAAAAAATAGAGCTACTGAGGGATGGAACACCAGAATGGCAGAATATACTGTGCCATAGACTAATTTTCAATTTTATTTAGTAGTTATGTGATAATTTGCGTCTACTTGCATTTTTGGTATTATTTTCTAGCCACAATTTCTTGTACAGAATTAGTTTAAACCACTTGTGTATTTCTCAAGGGTTTTGGTATTAACTAGACAATTGGTTCCATCTGTGAAGCCCATCACTGTATGCTAAATGCATCTTTATCATTGAAAGTACCATCAGAGACCATTCTGGGTTGCAGAATTCATCCCTTCTTCAGGGCATTTGAACAACTCTGTGAGAACCAGCTACCAATGCCAAAATCAATCTGTGTATACACACCGCTAAGGACTAGTTGCTTTCATATTTAGTATGTAAAGTATTTTACCCTCTCCTCCCCCACATTTTTTTTCTTCATAGGTTGAGTTACATACTTACTTGAAGAAAGACCACTTGCGTGTAACATTTTCTGTTCTCATAGTAGAATAGTCCACAAATATTGGTGAATTTCCTTTGGGGAAAATAAATATGTATCCCTATCACGAATTTCTGGAAAATTTTCTGACTCAGTGAGAGTTAAAAATAGTTCTAATACAAAAGAATTGAAGAGTACAAGAACAGGCTGTTTCAGAGTGATTTACTACCGTTGGAAAGAAAAATGTGGACTTGCCATGTAGGTGGCTGTGTTGCTGTAGTGATCATAGATTGGATCACTGAGAAGGTGTCCTAGACCTAGTATAGCTGAGAGCAGTGATTCTCAAACTGGAGTGCACATTAGAGACACGGCTAGGTAAACAGTGTATTTACATCATAATCAATGCCAAAACATGAACATCCGTGTAGCATCACTTACCTCAAGAAATAAAATACTGGCTACACTCCAGGAGTCTCTCAGTGCCTCTTCCCAGTTGCTACTTCTTTCTTTCCCATAGAGAAACTACTGTTTTGAGTTTTATACTAATCACTTTCTTCCTTTTGTATAATAATTTTATCAGTTAATACACAAAATATTATAGTTATTTTTCTGGCTTTGAACTTTGAATAATGGATTCACGTAGCACATTTCTGCTATATACTATAATATCATTTTATTCTGTAATTCAGTGATGTATTTGTGAGATTTATCCAAATGGTTACATGTAGGTAAAGTTTATTTCATTGCTGTATAGTATGTTATGGTTACATCCTAACTTATTTCCCTAGCCTATACTAAAGCTGGTAGGCCTTTGCTGTTGTTCAGTTTGAAATCACATTTTTAGTTATTCAGTTTGGAACTCCTTTTAAAAATGCTGCTGTTGTGTACATTATTGTATGCATCGTTGTATATATGTATAATGTATAAAAGAGAGTTATTTTAGGAATAAAATTGCTAGATCATAAGTGTGCATTTATTCACTTTTAATAATTGCTGCCCAGTAATTTTCTAAAATGGTTATGCCAGCAGATTCACCCATCAACAGTGTGAGTTTCTAGGTCTCTATATCCCTGTCAATACTTGGTATTAGGAACTCAGTTTTAACTGACCTGGTGTATTTTTTTTTTTTTTTTTTTGTGGTCCCTCGTTGTAGTTAGATTTTACTTTTGTAGGGACCAATTAATTAAGCGTTTTTCACATGTTTATTAACCATTTAGATGAATTTTTATGATGTTTTTCAGTTCTCTCAACTTAGGTCAAAACACTTGACTTTTTAAAAAAGATTTCTAGTAGTCCTTTATTTGTTACCTGAAGTAAATCATTTGGCAATTTTATTTATTGCAGATATCTTTTCTCAACCTGTGACTTGTCTTTTAACTCTCCTAATATTGTATTTTTATTAGCAGAGTTCTAATGGTAATTTGGTCCTATTGTATTTTTCTGGTTAGTTCTTTTGGGAAATCCTTGTCTACTCAGAATTCTTACAAGCGTACATCTATGTACATCATTTTTAGAAAATAAAAATGTTTTTTAAAAATGTTTTTCTTTTTCTTTTTACTTGGTCTTGATTTTTGTGGATAGCATGAGATAAGGATCAAGTTTTATATTTTTCTCTATAAGAATGTGAAATTGACCCATTACTGTGTGTTAGGAAGAATTGCTTTTTTTTTTTTTTTACACTACTGCACAGAACTCCTTTTATCATAAATTACATGTCCAGGTATGTGACGCTCTGCTTGTGGCTTCTTTATTGTGTTGCATTGATTTATTTGCCTCTCTTTGTACCAACACCAATGTTTTATTTACCAAGATTAATAAAGATTTTTAATACTGAACATTAGAACAAATACTCCTACCAAACAAGTTTTCTATTGTAGTAAAACATACAGAACACAAAATTTCCCACTTTGATAGGGCTTTGAGTATACAGTTCTATGGATTAAAGATACACAAATGTACAACTATCACTGTATCCACCTCCAGAACTCTGCATCTATTAAACACTAACTCTTACGTCTCCCTACCCTCAGCCTTTGACAGTGACATTTAACTTGTCTCAATGAATTTAACTACTCTGTGTTATCTCATGTAAGTGGAGTCATACAGTGTTGGTGTTTTTGTGACTGGCTTATGTCACAGAGTATAATATCCTCAATGTTTATTTCATAGTATGTGTCAAAATTTTCTTTTAAAATTGAGCAGTGTTCTGTTATGGATAGCATATTTTATTTATCCATTCATCCATAGGTGGACACTTGTGTTGCTTTCACCTTTTGGCTATTGTGAATAATCCTTCCAGTTTTTCTTTATTGAGAGAATTTGGTCTATTCTTAGTTCTTGGCATTCCCTTTACATTTTAGAACTCACCTTTTACGTTTAAGGAGAACTGACATCTTTTCATTATCGGTCTTTTAATCCATGCACATTATATCTGTTTTATTTCCTTTTAATACAGTAATAGCTTTTTGTATAACGATCTTATACATCTTTTATAACCTTTACTTCTATGTATTTTATAATTTGTTGTTATTCCACTTTATTTATTTTTGCAGTGCTGTGATTGAATACAGGGTCTTGTGCATGCTTGGGAAGCACATGAGCACTGAGTGACTCCCTCAGCCTATTTGATATTGTGTTAGAGACTTTTTAAAACTTTCTTTTTTTCTTTTTTGAGACAGGGTCCTGTCTGGTCCTGAACTCACTATGGAGCCCAGGCTGACCTCAAATTAATGGCAGTCCTCCTGCCTCAACCTCCTGAGAGCTAGGATTACAGGCATGCGCCACCATGCCTGGCTTATGTGGTTCTGTGGAATTGAACCAGGGTGTTGAGCTTGCTAGGCAGGTACTTTAACCACTGGGGTATTCTTTCAGCCCCTAGCTTTGTTTTCTGAGGCTGATGCTATATAGAAGTATTATTTGATTTTCTGTATGTTGTCACGCAACTTCCCTCAACTCACATGGTAATTCCAGTAGTGCATATTGAAGGTATAGAAATTTTTCTGCATGTCTGTATCTCCTACAGATAAGAGTATTTTTGTTTCTTTCTTCCTTGCCTTTCTGCCCTTTGTTTGCCCATACTCTTCTGCTCTAGCTGGAACGTCAGAGACAATGTTGAACAGAATTAGTGAGAGCAAATATCTTTCTCATCAAAGAGGAATCCTTAATGTTTTGTCATTATTTATGATTTTATAAACTTTTTTCTGGGTAGCCTGTGTCATAGTAAGGATACTCCTTTTTATTCTATTTATAGAGAGTTTAAAATCATGGGTGGTTGTTTAATTTTATCAAATACTGAGCTAATCCCACTTATCTTCTCCTTTGTTCTGTCAATAGAATGAATTAAATGAATGTATTAGAAAAGAAGAAAGGTTGAAATTAATGAGCTAGGCATCAGAAATAGTTACATGATTTTCTCCCTCCTAGTTAAGTGTTAAAAATAGTGTTTGCACCCATCATTCCTAATGAAATCATATTGTAATTTGAACCATGCTTTTGTTATAGGAGCACCAACCAACATTTAAAAATATTTCCTACCCTAGAGTTGAAGTGTGCAAATGGAGATATGGCATAGAAGCTGGAAATAACAGTTGATGCCACATGAACCAGCAAAATTTTTTCTTGAATGTTTTGATTCTATAATTTTTAAAATACTCTAGGGTAAGTCACTTATTTTGGTAATGACATTTTGGAATTCTATGTTAGGAATTAAATACATCATTTTCCAGTAGGGTCTAGAAATAGATTTTAGGTTTTAGAGATATATAGGATATACTTGGCAGTGTCAAGGATATCATACATCATCAAGTAGATAGTTCCATTTTCTTAGAGAACAATATAAAAAAACTACCTGAGTGCAATTTTTTGCCTTTACTTCACCAATTTGAATTCATGGGTTTCTTTGGAGAAGGGCCTAGAATTTGCCCTTGTGAGAGGTGTCATAGTCAGTTATATGGACAGTAATTCTCTTCCAAGGCCGAGTATGTGAGACTCATTAAATCAAAGTTTAGCCTTTGCTTTTTGTAGACTGTTTAGGTAGATGTTAAGATATCAGTTTACTAGCTTCTTTACTGCCTCTCTGGTCTAGAAAAACTGTCATCTTCGAACTGATTTAGTTTGAGTAGAGTTACTGATACTATATTTAATTCAGAAAAATAATTCTGTAAAACTAAAATGTATCAGCTCACATTCATTGCAATTTGTAATTTAAAAGGTTTTTAGGCAATTTTTGGTCTTCAAGCCTGTTTTATTTCTCAATTACCTGTTATTTTAGGTTGCCAAAGTTGAAGACTTCCTTCTTAATGTAAAATGCTGTTGGCTAAGCACAGACGTCACTGTCCAGAACACAGGAAGCTATTCAGGAGAACATGCCGTATGGTGTCTTATGAGGATATAAGAACCTGATGTAGACTCAGGGGAGGAACTTTAGATTCAGCTACTTTGATCTTTTTAGATGACTTAAGAAATAGAAATGGTCTAATATCACTTTTTTCCCCCAGATAGGAAATAGTAGGGTTAGCCTTAAGCCAAAATTTTTTTCTCCTTTTTTTGCATTATCTTAAATGCACTAATGCTATAAAGGTTGTAGAATATTTTATGAAGCTTTGCTAATCAAGGTTAATTTTTGGGTGTTACTAAAATATTATAAAATATATTAAAATTGTCAACTTTCCATTTTTATGGTGAAATCTTAATACTTTGAATATATCTCAGTAATTAGAAATACATAATAATTTAAAGAGAAGTAAGGCCAAACCTACCTTTCACCCTTTTTTAGAGTTTATTTATTTAGAAAGCTTGATAAATCAACCAACTCTGTCAACATTATAAGTGCTAAATAATCAAGTTACAAGAACTTTATTCTCACTTTGGTAATTTATATACATGTATATACAGTTCTTATTACTAATAAATCATTTTCATTAATGCACATGTTTTAGAACCTCTTTTTGGCAATGTTTTATCATCTTTTGGTTTGTGTTGTTTTAGGTACTTAATAAAATGTCATTTGTTAAGCATGTTTAATTCATATTTGGGCTAATCCTGGTGGCTTTTCCTTTGATAACTAAGAAATGGTTTAGTGAAGTAGTTATAAAAATGGGCCCTGGAGCCAGACATCCTGGGTCTGGTTCCCAACTTGGTCACTTTCTACCACGCTACGTTTCATCTTATGTCTTGGTTTCCTATTATGTAAAATGGAGATAATAATAGCATCTGTCTTGGAAGGTTGCTATGAGTTTGTTACTATTATTTTTGTTTTATGAGACAGGGTCTTGTTTTGTAGTTTAGAATAGTCCTGAACTCACCTAGGTATCCCAGGCTGCCTCAGACTCATGGCAATCTACCTGCCTCAGCCTGCTAAGAACTGCGATTACAGACATGTGCCACCAGGCCTGACTTATATGGTGCTAAGGAATTGAACCAAGGGCTTTGTGTTTGCTAGGTGTCTTAGCTACTTTCTTACTGCTGGGACAGAAAACCCGGCACGTACAATTTAAAGGAGGAAGATTTATTTAGCACAGTTTTAGAAGGTCGCGGTTCCTACATGGGCAGCTGGCAAATGTGGACACATGTGGTGGCAGCATTGCTGGACAGCTCATCATGGCAGGGCAGAAGGGAGGCCAAGGGAGGAAGGAAAGGTGGAGCTACTCTTCTAGATCCTGTCGCAGTGTTCTATCCCTTCCAGCTGGGTTCCACCTCCCAGCGGTGCAGGTATCCATAGGTGATCCTCAACATCCAAATGATAGGAGGCTTTTTTTGGGGACACTCCGGATCCAATCCACAATACTAGGCAAGAGCTTTAATCACTGTTGCACACCACTAGCCCTGTTGCTTTAATATTTTAATGAAAGAACTTAGGATGGTGGCTGCTGCATAGTAAATGCCCAATAAATGTTACTCATTATTATCTTTTTGTGGACATAGGATAATTTTAGGTGATGATTTAAAGTTTAAATTCTGAGTTGTTATGTACAGCTCTTGAAATAGAGGCCTTTCTGCAAATAACCTCACTCTACCTTTCTCAGAAGTGAGGATGTGAGCATTATCCCTATTCCAGTTAAATTAACAGTTTTGTCATGAAAGAGTACAAGGGTGGATGTGGAGGTTTATGCATTCCTTCAGCAAGCCTTTATCTTTGTACATAGCGGTCAGAGTGTCTGCCTGTTGGACACCAGTGCTAAGTGCTGGAGATGTAAAGGTGATTGAAGAATGCCAAGGCCATGGTGAATGAGATGTGGCCAGACTGCCCTGGACGTTTGAAGGATTTTCAATCCCAGTTCACTGACAGTGAGACCCTGTAGGCTTCAGTGATGTCAACTGTAAAATAGCAGTTTGGACTTTGTAATTATTGGTATATGTTAAAATTTTATCAGTGCTGATGCTAAGCATTGTGCTTTTTTTAAAAATAAAAAGTATAAAACAGTTATTGGCACCAGGATTCTTACAGTCTTGTTGAGAAAAAATAACGCATTTTAAACATGAAGAATAGTGCTAGGACTCGTGTGATTAAATATAAAGTAAGACTGGAGGGATGAGAGTGTGCCGGTGCCACTGTGCTTAGCACTAAAGTAAGCTAGTGCTTGATGTTGTCAAGAGTGCCTCTGGAGAATTCCTGCTTGAATAATCCTGTAGAATATGAGTTTAATTCCCTTGTTTCTCCCATGTATTAGACTTTAAAATAGTGCATTCTAGTATATTGACATAAGTTGAAATTGGTAAAAGATATATTTTACAGCATAATTCTTCATCTGAAACCTTTTTACACTCTTAATTCCAAAATGTATGTTTCTTTTCTTTCTTTCTTCCTTTTCTTTCTCTTTCTTTCTTTCTTTCTTTCTTTCTTTCTTTCTTTCACCATCTTTATGTATTTATCCTTTTAAAATTTTTTTCTTCCCTCCCTAGATTGAAATTTCATGGGACTCAAGATATTGTCTGTTTTGTTCACTGTATTGCTAGTCCCTAGAATACTGGTCAATAAATTTTACATACATGTAAAACAAGCAAACCCGTCAATAGTGAGTGAATCACTCAGATGGAGAAATGTACTTTATAACACCCTAAAGCTGCTATAAATTACTATTAGTTTGTAAGGCAGGAAGGTGAAATAACAGGGCACTGAACATTTTTTTAATCTTGATAAAACATAAAGGAAATAACATGAAGTGTGGCACAGTAGTGAAACAAAATAATTGTACAGTGAAGGGGTGAGTTATTAAAACAAACTAGAATCAGATAATACTGAGGATTTTCTTCAATATTGCTTTCATTTTTTAGTTTTATAGTTTGTCCTCAAGCCTCAAAAACTCAGGGTTATGAATGGAAAGTGTTGCAGGGTAGGTAATCTTAGTGTTTTATAGTCATTACTACCATTAGAGTGTGTTTGTTTTTTATAATGCTCGAATTTTATGCTTTCCAAAGTCTTCATGTAACTTCTGGTAGTGAGTGAGAAAACATTACACTATGGGTTGAACATCTCTAATTTTAAAACCCAAGTTCCATGATGCTCCAAAATCTGAAAATTTGAGTACTATCCCAATGCTCAAGTGGAAAATTCCACACTTGACCTCATGTTACCGGCTGAAGTCAACCCACAGGTGTACTAAACACATTGTATGAGTTATCTTCAAGCTGTGTTAATAGAAACGATGTGAAATGTAAATGAATTTCATGTTTAGATTTTGGTCCCATCCCCGAGAGATTTCCTTATGTATATGCAGATATTCCAAAGTATGAAAGACATCTGAAATTTTGGACACCTAATGGTCCTAAGCATTTTGAATGAGAGATACCCAACCTGTAGAAGGGAAATATTTGATACTTTTTCTAAAATCTGCCCTGAAGAATATTTTATATTGAAAGGAAATGAAAAATATGTTCTTAAAATCTGTGAAAAACTAAAAATAGGCTACTGTTCAATTGCTAGTGCAACTTCATTTTTTCAAAACGTTTTTTAAATTCCTGAATTTGAAGGAGTAATAACCAGCCTAGTGATCATGTTAAATGCATCTTAAAGGCATTTTTCTTTCTTATATTCAAGTAATTTTGTGAAGAAATAATAATAAATTTGATACGAAGACTGAGCTACTTTATTTAACATCAACAGTTTCTCTTTTTAAGAAATCATAAGTATATGTTTGCGATACATGAACACCTGCATTCATATTGGGAGATTTATTACTTACATCACATCATGATTATTTTCATTTTCCCTTCCCTGTTCTTTTATGTCTCATTCCCCAATTCCCTTATTTCCACAAAGTTTACTTCTCTGTTTTCTATTACTTAAATATTTTTGTTCTTTGAATTATTTGTATTTTGGTTTTCTCATGGAAAGAAACCATGATATTTAACCTTTTGTGTCTGATGAATTTCATCTAGCATTTTGGTCTCAAAGTACATTCTTTGGCCTGTAAATGATTCCAACTTATCTTTCTTTATGGCTAAATAGTACTTTGTTGTATATACATACTGCATTTTCTTTATCCATTCACCTGGTGAGCATATAGGCTGTTTCTATGATTTGGCTCTTATGAGTTGGGTTGCATACATGGGTATGCATGTATCATTGTAGTATAATGTCTTTGAGTCTTCCAGGACGATTCCCAAAAGATGTATAGCTGGATTAAATAGAATTTCTATTTTCAGTTTTTTAAAGGATCTCCATATTAGTTTCTGTATTAGTTGTACTAGTGTATTAGTAAAGTCAACAATTCTTGAATTTATTTTCAAGTGGCCTTTATCTTCAAAAGTGGACATTTAGGGAAGTTGTACATTTATTCCAGTTGTGCTCTACCCATTAAATTACTTTTGTAAGTTCATTTTTAGAATTGCTTCAGTTAGTTTTAAAAATATGGAAGAAAATTAAGTCCTCTTGCTTTACTTTATAAATTAACTGCCTTAAAAATAAAATGAAGAAATCTAACTATCTCAGTTGATTTTATATTAGTATTTTATTAATTTGTGAGGCTGTTACTGCTATTATGTAGTTGTCATTCTGACTTATAGGACCATAAGATATCTTGTAAAGTAATATATGCAAAGAACAAGGAACTTCGTAGAACTTTGTAAAATAATAGATTAAACAGTATGTTGAGACCTGTGTGACTCAGTCCTCCCTTTAAAATTTGCATTTTATCTGAAATTGAGTTTAAATGCATCATGCTCTCCTGCAGATGAAAGGTGCAGTGTGCCAAATGTAGAGGAAGCGTGTACCTTTGTGGAAAAAAAAGAAAACCATCTGGTACCAGAAAAAGGCCAAAAGTGGGCTCTTTTTTATACTAACATAGTGAAGGAAAAAGTTTATGTTTAAAATATGACCATAAAATTACTTTCTCTTACAATTCTTGGCATCAAAGATTAGAGACCTGTTTTGGGTGATATACATAGCTTTAAAAGTTGAGATACACTTCTTGGAGAGGAGTATTTGAAATACCGATAGTGTTTGTTAGGAGATACGTTTTAGTTTGAGAAAAATGAACGGCTGGTTTTTGGGAAATGCCTATTGTCATGGCCTCCATGACCTTTAAGTATCTCTTTTTATTTACTAAGTACTGTTAAGTAGGTAGGCTTTTAAAGTTTGTGTTTTAAAAATCATCTTTCTGTTTTTCTTAAAGCTGCACATCATTGACTCCTGGACCCAATTGTGACCGATTTAAACTACATATACCATATGCTGGAGAGACACTAAAATGTAAGTAAATGATGGCAGTTTTACTTGTTAATTATTTGACTTTGTGGTTTAGTTTTTATTTCTGTTAAATGTTACTTTCTGATATTAATTACTAGTATTGCTACACTTTTTATCTGTCATTCAGTCCTTGTTCTATTAAAAGTAAAGCAGTGGGAGGGGGATACGTTGCAGTCAAATACACCTGCACAAAATTCTTAACTTTTAGGCATGCAAAATAATTTTTTTTCTAGTACTGTCTAGTACTGGAAATTGAACACAGGATTTTTGCTCTGAGTTATATTCCTAGCAGCTCCCTGCACCCCTCCTCCCCCCAAGGAAAAAAGCAGTCTGGTTTCATACTCATAGCAATCCTCCTGCCTCAGCCTCCCAAATGTGGGATTGCAGGTACGGGGAATTGAACTCAGAGCCTTGCTATAACTAGGCAAGTGCTCTAGCCACTGTGTTATTCCCCCAGTGCTAAATCCTCACCCTTTTGGGGGTAAAGGGGTGGATCTCTCCAAGTTGCCTAGGCTGGGCTTAAAATTGAATCCATTTGCCCCAGCCTCCCAGAGCGTTGGGATTATAGGCTGTCACATGGGGCTCGCCTCACAGTATTTCTCAAGTATGTTTTGGTCCATAGGTGACTCTTAAGTAGTAACCAGTAAAGAGATCCATTGCTTTAAATTTTCTGTTGTTGAATAAATTGTAGGTAGGAATGGCCGCTGCTGATAGTTCTAGTAACCACCTTCTAGAATTATTTATATTGACTTATTCCAAGAACTATTTATATTGACTTATTCCCAGTTCCTCACAGACTTTTGACATGGGTTAGGTGTGTTACCAACTGCTCTCTCTTGTAGCCTCAGGGGCTCTCTGTAGGTCATCTTAGGTCTCCATAGATCACTGACTGTTACTGCTGGTCACTGCTTGTCAGGGCCAGCCTCCACTGTCTCTGCTGCTCTTGCCGCTGTTCTTGAGTTCCTTAGGGCTAGTAAACCCAAGCATTGCCAGCTTCTTTTTTTTCCCTCCCAGTACTAGAGTTTGAACCCAGAGCTTTCACACTAAGCTACCTCCCCAGCTTCTCCCTCCCCCGCTTTTTAAAAATATTCAGACAGAGTCTTGCCAAGTTCACTAGGTCATCTTTCTACCTTAGCCATCCAGGTATGCATCACCATTCCTGGAGAACCAGCTCTTCTCATTCTACCTGAGATATGAAATATGAGTAGGTAGTAGGACCACCTGAGTAAGGCTTTTTTGGGACTGTGCTTCAGCATAAGGAGGGTCATTCACTGAAAGGAGCCCTTCTGGACTGATCTGAAGGATGTGAGGGAGCCCTGCTCATATAAAAGAGTCATAGGTAAGGTAGGTGTACGTATATTTTCTGCATTTTGCAGATCTGGTTGAGGGTATTTGGAGCAGTGACAGAGTGGCAGGTTTCAACTGGAGGTTGTGGGGTTGGAGTCACCTAGAGTAGTTGCAGGGCAGAGTCATCTGGAATAGGTCCATGTTTTAGCCTGTTCCAGCCAAGGTATATACCTTCTGGAATGCTAGGTAGAGCAAATAATTGGACAGTGTTGGCAATCATGGTGACATGTTGGGCTCAACAGAAACAGCTACTTGATTGATGCCTCCTGTGTTTCTGAGCAGATGGCAGGGCTGAAATGAACATTGCCACTGCTTTTGAGGGTTTCCAGAAGGGGTAACAGTTTTCATCATGGCCTATAGGAGTTTGGGGATTTCAGGTATCAGAGCAGTGGGCTCTGATTTTGCCCTATCCTTGTGCTGTCAGGTGAGAGTTTTCTACTTGATCCTGATAGAAGTAGTAGCAGGACCTGGAGGGAACATTGTTTGGTATGGGGAAGGGGCATCACATTAGTCCTCTTCTCTCAGTCTGGAGGGTAGTCAAAGCAACCATTGAGGTGGCAGGAAGACGCTTATTCCAGGCCTTCTTGAGAGAGACAAAGGGAAGTGAGGGGAAGGGGCTAACAAGTGTTAGTTAGATCACACTCCCTTTGACTGTCTGAGGGAAAAGGGAAGGTTCAGGCCTTGTTTTTTTCTTTTTCTCTTTCTTTCTTTCTTTCTTTCTTTCTTTCTTTCTTTCTTTCTTTCTTTTTTTTTTTTTTTTTGAGACAGGGTCTCACTCTAGCCCACGCTGGTCCTGAACTCACTATGGAGCACAGGCTGGCCTTGGACTCACAGCAGTCCTCCTGCCTCAGCCTCCTGAGTGCCGAGATTACAAGCATGTGCTACCACACCCAGCTTATGGTACTTGAACTCAGGCACACCATACTTACTGCTTGATTTAACATTTGCTAGGCAGGCACTTTAACCGCTGAGCCATTCCTCCAGCCTCAGGCTTTGTTTTTTTCTACCTCAGAATCATCATTTTATGGTAACATATAATATATGGTAACATATAATAAATGAACAAGTGAACATCACATACTGGAGTACTTCTTTTTTCCACCTGGAATTCTTAACTTTGTTTAGAAAAGCCTTTGAAGAATGTTGGCTATTTGTTTAAGCTTAGTGTCAGAACTGGGGTGTTGTGGGAATCTAGAACTGGTGGAAGAGTTTATTCAACAGACCAGAGAGATTTGGTATGACATGTAAATTCCGTGTAGATTTTAGGGAAGTATAATGTTTAAGGTGCCATCTCACCTTTTGCTTTAAAAAATGATCCTGATTCTTAAGTTTATCTTTTGAGGTACCCTAGAACTTCAGTATGTAGACTAAACTATGATGACTTTAAATTTCCAGATGGTGGTTTTTTAAAAAATATCTGTCGAAAATATGATAGACTTATTAAATAAAATGAACTGCATAATTTAGAAATTATAGAAATTAAGAAATTAAATGGACTATAAGACTTCTCTTGACTAAACATAGCAAAATTTATATAAATTTAGAAAATATAAACAGGCCCTTTGAACACACAGTTTAAACACAGGTAAAGATTAATTGACATTCTTTGTTGGATTGGTGTTTTGCCTATATGACTATAAATTTGTTTTTATCGGTGCTTGCAAAGCAAGATTATCTTATTTTTTTCCTTAGTTTGTATGATTTTTAAGCCATTCTTATTTAACATTTCTTTCTTTGCAACTTTAGTTATTGGCACATTGTTTCAAAAGTAATTCTGATTTCAATTGCTCATAATTATTTCCAGGAGGCTTTGTGTCATAGAAGGTTGATAGTAGTAATAGTGTAGAACAACTGGATATTTTATCAGTATCGTTTCTATGTGTAGAAGTGGAAGATGTACTGTATTAGTCAGAATTCATAATAAAGAACAAATCACTTGTGGTGGAATTTCTTCCCATTTGGAAAACAGTAGAATTTTATATTAATTTAAAATTATGTTTCTTCCTGTTTTATTTTTAAATTATTCTTTTATTTTACTTTAAAAAATCTTGCAAGGATACTGATGAATGTTCCTACTTTATAATTTTTTAAAATCTTAAATTTATTGTGCTCAAAATCAGTAACATTATGGTTAATTATCACAAGATTCATGATTGAAGTCAGTTTCCCGCAATCAATGTACTATTCATCTTTAGATGAACAAATACAATTCTATATTTTAATTTTTGTTGTTTTTGAGACAGAGTGTTACTTTGTAATCCCATATAGTCCTGAACTTCCTATGTAGCCCAGATTGGCCTCCAACTCACAGCACGTGCTGGGATTACGGGCATGCATCACCATGCCCAGCTTTTGTGATGGTGGAGAATCACCTTTGCTCTTGCTAGGCAAGTGCTCTAACCATTGTGCCATTGCTCCAGCCCCTACAAATGAAGTTTTTAACAAACATTTTAGCAAATGTAGTTTGTTAAAACAGACGTAATTGCAAGGTTATGTTGGTTTATAGTCTTTGGAAGATAACTGTCACAGGCAATAGCAAAGCTCCTGTTTGCCTGAAACCAAGATCACAATTATTTCATAGAACTATTGGAGGGGGATATTGGTAATTGACAGGGTAGGGAATAGGGTGGAAGGGTTGAAAAAGGAGAGGAGAAGGATTTGTAGCTTTGCCACAATATGTCTATGCACAAAATACTCAAGATCAATGTAAACATTATGTATTGCATCTATACAGATCAATAAACTAAGAAAAAAATAGGAAAAAGACCAAGCATGAAATAATTGTATGGTAAGAGAAAAATAAATAAGAATAGATTTAAATTATACTCTATGATAGATAATAGGTAAATCTTCCTCCTCTCATTTTTCTCTCTCAGCAAAGGGAATGACTAATAGTGCTTTACAGTCTTAAAATTTTTATGTAAACAATTTATCTAGGTTTTCATTAAATCTCATTGAAAACTTTGTGGCATGTGGTTTAAATGATAATTTTAGTCAAGACTTAATTAAAGTATTTGGGATTATTAGCAATTTTATTTCATAACCTTAAGTTGAGTGAAGTTGGAGGTAAAGCTGTTTTATTAAAACTTATCTTCAGTTCCTGGCACAGTATTCAATGAATATTTGTGAAATGAATGAAATGAACACACGCATGCATGAATTAATGAACCAGCATTGAGATTATTCTTGGTTGTAGTGTTATAAAGAATATGGCATTCTGTTACTTGTATCAGCCTTTGCCAACTGAAATTCAGTCTTTAGGAGTTATTTATTATACAAGGAAATTATAATTGGATCATTGCTCTTAACAATTCAGAAAACAGGAAGGACACACGGTACTTTGCAGATTTGGATTGTGAATTGATCTTGTCTTTATTTTTACTCTGCCCTCTGAAAGCAGCTTAATGAAAATAGTATGTAACTAAAATTTGTACTTCAGAATATTTTATGTATTACAAAACAGTACTTTTATCTAGTAAAGGAACCTGCAGTTAATGCGAATGAGAGGCAAAGAGGAATGCATATTTCTGCCTGTGAATTTACAAGTTGTTTTCTATAGAATTACCCACATTCAAAATTAAATAATTGAAATTTAAAAACCTAGAAGATTGAAGTGTAGTACCAGTGGTATTATTATTTCTTCAGCTCTGTTACCGTGAAGAGACAGTTGCTGGCAAATAAGAGAATTGCCAAACTGAAAAATGTCAGAGGATTGAGATCTTAAGTAATGAGATGTCCTTGAATTTTCAGCTGTAGAAGACACAACTCACTTAAACAGGAATGAACATGTAACTCTCAGTGATCAAAATTGATTTGAGTAAAATATATGTTATGATCTAAGGTGGTGTTACCGAGGTGGTGAAAATTTAGCAGCCACAGACAGCCACATTCACGGATAAAGAGCCATGAGCCTCATTCACGTAAGAAAGGGAAGAGCATAAGCTTTGAATGTATTTGTGAAAATCGCCAATCTAGTCATGCTCTACAGCATTTTATTTTAGAAATTTTGTGTGTGTGTATGTGTGTGCGTGTATTTCGATGAGGCAGGAAGTGAGGCTATTTTTCTCTTCCTCTTATTTCTATAATCTCTAGCTTAGTACTTAGTATTTAGAGCTGTAATAGATTGTCACTGGAATGAATGCACCATGTTCTTTCTTGGATCTGGCAATGATGAAGTTTGGTGAAGAAGTAACAAAATTATGTTTAAAAGTCTTTCAGTAATAGTGTGTGAAAACATGAAGAGAGTTTATTCAAATATTAAGTAATATTGTCTGTGGCAAGTAAATCAAAACATTAATTTCAAATTTGAAATTACGTCTTATTTAAAGTTTCTATATTTCATACTAACAGTTTATTTTAACCAGGGTCTGTTTGGTTGTAAAAAAACCCGTTGAAGCTAACATGGATTAAAGAATTTAGTTGTCTTTATAAAGAATCAAGTAAATTTCTTGGTGCCAAGGGCAAGAAGGATAGCCACGTCTCATGGGAACTGGAAGGCTGGAAGATGCCATAATAGCCAGTCAGCGTCTGTGTTCTCGTGTGCAACATACTCTCCTGTCATTTATTTACCTTAATCTTTCTGATTTCTCTGATTCTCTTCAGACTGGTAAAAATGACTTCCTGAGTGCTCAATTACAGGCCACCACAGAGAATTTGTAAAACATGAATCCTGGGAGAGAGGGTCTTGATTGGCAGCTTGGGCCAAAAAATGTTTACTTGGATAGGAGTTCTGAGTCATGAATTATCATTACTAGAAATTACTGGAAACCAGTTTTAACCCAAGGAAAATACAGCCGGGTTAGGTACCCCAGGAGGTGTCCATTATCCAGTTTCAGGGATTCTTCCTAAAGAGCTTGCAAATGAAGCTATAGACATTTTCACATTGTCTTTGACAATATAGAGCAGTATCATTGTTTATCATCTGACAGAAATGATGAGAATATTTACCAAAGCCATTTGTGAAAAGTGAAAAAATCATGCCCAAAATTATCTTTGTGGTTTTGAAGTACTTTCAGAATAAAAAGTTTGAAAAAAAAAGTATGATGTAAGTAATATACTTTCTACCATTTACTCAAAGGTTCAGTATAAAATTACCATCTACTTCCAAGAATTCAACATTGCATCACAAAATTAAAACATAAGAAGTTCGGAAAATGATTGCAAAAAATAAAAATAAAGCCAGTCTCAGGACTGATATTAAAAATCGAACACACTATTCAATTAAATAGAAGCCACATATACTCTAAGATTTTTATAGATTAGTTGTTAATAATGTTTCAGAATTTATACTCTACACAAAATTCAACTTTATTTTTGATTAGTACTCCCTGAAAGGTTTGATTTGTGCTTTTCTGTGTGTATGTATGTATGTATGCATTCATGTGTGCATGTGTTCAACTTAGCATAGTACTTCTTGGCGTCTCGAATTTATTATGTATTAATTTGCTCTAGCCAGGCAGAGTAGTAAGCTGAGTATGCTTTTGTTTTTAAAGCTTCGCTCATAACAGCGCACTGCAGAAGTGCTGGGGATCTTGGCACTGATGGCTATCACTTACAGACTGATATCTGAGTTGACAGTACCTGCAGGATGCGGTGTTGGTAATGGGGAAGTTTGTGCATCAGCTGAAAAAGATATTGGTGTTCTGTTGATTTTATCTTATCTATGAGCATTTTGTACTTTGTCCTGTTATTTGCTTACATTTCAAACTTTGGCCCAAGATCCAAAAGCTGTTTCTTTAGTTAAGCTCCTGGCATTTCTGTTGGGATAATGTTATTTTACGAAAATTTTCTTGTACTGTTTAAAATAATAATTTGAAAAATGTTAGCTGAGTAATCTCCTGCTTTAACTCCTCCCTCTTTCCCTTCAGTATTTGAGTCCACTGAATCTCTTATCCTGGAATTCAAGGCCAGTCAGCCTGACTTGCCATCTTCCCAGGACACCCCAGGTGGAGCTCAGCTAAGGGCAGTACATGGCAGTGATTAGCACATTGTATTCCCCTCATGCCTCGCTTTTCCTTCTTATACTTTTGTTCACACTCTTTTGGCTGTAGTAGGACAAACCATGCAAATTGTAGCCTATCTTGTGATATATGTGGTTTTCCATTTGTACTCATAAATCAGTCACTTTAATGGATATGATTTCTATTTAGGAAGCTCTGTAGGCCAGTTGTCTTCTGTCTCCAAGATCACTTGCAAGGAGATCAGGAATTAACTGTTTTTTACTATGACTTGGAATAGTTTAGCCAAGCATTGTGCCCAGGGACTTAGTATTTTGAATCATGCTGAGAGGTATTGTAATTTTCCTTGGTAGCATGGTTGATTTTACGTGTATTTTAATCTTTTTTTAAAGATTCATTTACTTAAAGATTATTATTATCTAGCACTCAGGGTATTTTTAGAGGCTAATTAAGGAGGGAGGTCACCTTTGATTTAGTGAATGTTCTAAAAAATACTCTTTGAAAGTCAAGTAAGAAGTGCTAATTTTGTAGATTGGACATTATCTTTCCCTTAGATATTCAGGGTTCCTCTGTTTGGTGCTTTAGAATATTTTATTGTCTTGGAATTCATGGACTGTTTTACATATTTCAAGAATAGCAACTAATATTTATTTATATTTTTAAGTTAGCTTAGTTACAGCTAACAGCAGTCTGGATTTGATGCTGTTTACAGTTTATTAAGAAGTAACTAATTGATAGGTAGGTCATATCTAATAATTGCTAAACTTTTTGAACATTTATCTTACAGAAATAGGATTATTATACATTGTTTCATATAATGGACACAACTCTGAGGTAGGAATTTATATCTCACTCTTTTTTTGTCAACTTTATTGTGATATACTTTACATATACAAATGTACCCGTTTTGTATGTAAAGACCTGTGCATTTTAACAGTTGTAAATATATCTGCAGCCAGTATCACAGTCAGATACAGACTGTTTCCTTGCCTCCATGAGTTTGTCCTCCTTACCCATCACCTTAAATCCTGCATTATCTTTTCTTCGAAGTTATGAAATGATTTTTGCTTATTTTAGAATTTTATATAAATGGAGTAATATACTTTTAAGTTTTGCATATGGCTGCTGTCGAACAGCTAATATTTTTGAGATTCATCTTTATTATTCTTTGTGTCTTTTATCCCTGAATAGTGTGACTTTGTATGGCTCTATCATAGTGCCCCACCTCATTCATGTTTTGAAGGACATTTGGGTGGTTTCCAGGTTTTCATAGTATGAATAAAGTTGCCATTACATTTTCATAGATGTCTTTCTGTGGAAACAAGTTTTTATTTTTCTTGGACAAATACCTATGAGTGGTATTACTATATTGTGAGCTAAGTATGAGTTTATTTTATACATATGTGGTAAATGTTTTCCAAAGTAGTTGTATCATTTTTCATTCCTCATAGTAATTTGTGAAAGTCCTAGTTATTCCACATTCTTGCCAATATTTGATATTGTTGATCCCTTTTCAGCTGTCACCATATAGTTCTTATTTAAACAGTTAAGTATGGAGCCCATTTTTTGACTTTTTGTTTTCTTGGTATGTCTGTCCTGTGAATACACCTCTTTAATTTTATAGCTTTATAATAAATCTTCACATAAGATTATGTACATCCTGCAACATTTCTTTTTTCAAAGCCATTTTGGCTATTCTGGGTTTTTGGTTTTCCACAGATATTTTAGGACCAGCTTGTCAAATGTTAGCACATGTCCTCCTAGGCTGGTGTTAGACTTGTAGAACAACTGTGGAGAGCTAATACCGTCACTTCTTCTGATAGACGAAAATGGTAGCTCTCCACTTATTTAGGTTGACAGTCATTTTTCAGTAACACTTCATAGTTTGCAGTGAAGTATCCTATGCAGATTACATTAAATGTACTTTTAAATACTGTATATTTTAAATCCTGACTTATTAGAAGTCTAACTTTTTTGAATTTTCTTTTTTTGATTTTCTGTTGCTAGTCTACTAAAGTACAGTTGATTTTTGTGTAGTAATCTTATATACTACGGTATCCTTAAATGCACTTCCGTGTGCTGGTAATTTTTTTGTAGATTCTTTATGTATTTTCTTTTAAAAAAAACATGTCATGTGTAAGAAAGAGAGTTTTGGTTTTTCCTTCTCAACTTGAATGATTTATATTTCTTATTTTTGCTTTGTTGCTCTCACTGGTCCTATCTGCACATGTTGAGAAGTAGTGGTAAAGTCAGACGTTCTTAAAGAGGAATATATCTTTCATCAAGTGTAATTGTCAATTATAGGTGCCCTTAAAAAAATCAGTCTGAGAAAGTTTCTGTTTTAACCTTAAGAGAATTTTCATTGTTATAATGGCGGTTAGTTTTTTCCTGTTTCTTTTGGGATATGGTTTGTCTCCATTATTCTGTTAATATGAGGAATAAACTGACTTTCAATCCCCCTTGATCATTATGTATTCCTCATTTTTTGTATTACTGAATTTGGTTCACATTTTTATGGTACCAGCGATTGAACCACTTACCCAGAGCTCTTCTCAAGCCCTTTTTTTCATTTTTTCCCCCCTAAGTTGCTGGATTGCCCAGGTTGAGTGCAAAATTTTGATCCTCCTACCTTAGTTTTCCAGAGGGCTAGGATTATAGACCTGCACTACTATGCCTCATTTACTCATTTTTTAAAAGGATCTTTGCATTTGTATGTAATGTTGTATTTCTCTACTTGTAATTCGTTACTATCATAGAGATGCTGGCCTCATAAAATGAATTGGGAAGTATTCAGTACTTCTCTGTTTTTTGAAGGAGTTTGTGATATTTCTTCCTTGAATTTTTGAGAGGATTTACCAGTAAAGCCATCTGGTCCCTTGAGTTTCTCTCTTTCTTTCTCAAATTTCTAAAGTATGAATTAAAAAATTTTTAGCAGATGTAAGGCTAACAGGTTATTTAGTTATTCTTAAGTGAGTTTTTGTAGTTGTGTTTTTTAAGGAATTAGTCCATTATATACAAGTTGTTAAATTCATTTATAATGTTTTTCATCATATTCTTTCATTATACCCATACTGCCTGTGAGATGTCTACTAATGTTCATTTCCTTTCTGACCTTTGCAGGGCTATTGCTTTTTGTTCTTGATTAGATTATGTAGAAATAACAATTTTACTGATCTTTTGAAATAACTAATTTTTGATTTTGTAGAATTTTCTCCCTCTATTATTATTGTTTTATTATTTATTTATTCATTTATGTATTTATTTTTGAGACAGGGTCTCGCTCTGTAGTCCAGGCTGGTCCTGAACTCACTATGGAGCCTAGGCTGGCCTTGGACTCAATGGCAATCCTCCTGCCTCAGTCTCCCTGAGTGCTGGGATTACAGGCGTGTGCCACCTCACCCAGTTTATGTGGTGCTGGGGCAGTTCATGTGGTGCTGGGGAATTGAACTTGGCTACTCAGTGCTTGACTTGTCACTTGCTAGGCAAGCATTTTAACTGCTAAGTCATTTCTCCAGCCCTTTATTATTATTTTAAAGAATCTCTTTGAATGGAGTGTTTAGATAATTTACATCTAACCTAATTACTACTATGATTGGATTTAGGTCCACCATCTTGGTATTTATTTTCTTCTTAATGCGCCTGCTGCCTGCCTTCCTCCTTCCCTCCCTCCCTCCCTCCCTCCCTCCCTTTCTTCCTTCCTTCCTTCCTTCCTTCCTTCCTTCCTTCCTTCCTTCCTTCCTTCCTTCCTTCCTTCCTTCCTTGTGATACTGAGAAATTCGTCCAAGGCCTTCACACTGAACTACATCCGCAAATGATTTTTAGTTTTGATTTTGAGACAGGATCTCACTAAGTTGTCCATTCTGGGCTACATCTTGTGACACTTGTGTTGCTCAGCCTCCAAGAGTGCTGGGATTATGAGCCTGTGCCACCAGGCCCAGCTTTCATTCATTCTTCTTCTTCTGCCTCTTTTGGATTCATTAATATCTTAGATTTTAACTTTGTCTCCCTTCTTGGCTTCTTAGCTATACATCTTAGCTTTTGTCCTATCTATGGCTATTCTTATATTTAGAATACACATCTTTGACTTTCATAGTCCACCATTAAAAATATCATAACATTTATCACGTAAGAACCTAATAAGGGTATAGGTTCCAAATGTGAAGTGCTGTGAAACCTGAAACTTCTCAAGTGTCATATTAGCATGTGTACCAGTGTTCTTCAGCAGTAAAACTTGTGTAGATATTCCCCGATAAAAACAACTCTGAAATCTGAATCATCTTGGTCCCAGGCATTTTGCATAAGGTATTACCAACTTGGGTGATTTTCTTTTGCTTTCCTGATCAGCCCTCCTCTGTGGTGTTGTTAAGTGTTTTTATTTCTCATGTGTTACAAGTTGCCTTTAGTTTTATGTTCAAGTCTTTTGCTCTCCCCTTTCATTAATTTTTTCATATCATTTTGTTCTGAGAATTATTCAAATATTTCATATAAAATATATAGTTTGCAAATGTTTTCTGACGTTGACTTTTCTTTTTATAATCTTGACAAATCTTGCCTAACTCAATACCCCAATGATTTTAGTGATATGTTTTCTTTTAAATGTCTTACAGCGTTGGATTTACATTTAATTCTGTGATCCATTTTGAGTCAAATTTTATGATATTTTTATTTTAACATGGATATTCAAATGTTTTAGTAACATATGTTGGAAAGAGTGCCCTTTCTTTTCTAAGTTGCCCTTGAACATTTGCAAGAAAATTCATTGTCTATATGTATGTGGGACTCTTTTTGGACTTATTCTTTATCTCTGTTGATCTATGTATCTAACTTTAGGCTGATATACTATTTTGATTATGGTGGTTTTATATTAAGTCTTGAAATCAGCTAATCCATTTTGTTGTGGGTTTTTTTTTTGAAATTTTTTGAAAATTCAAGGCTCTGTGCATATCCATATGAAATTTGGAGTCTGCCAGTCAAAATTTTAGGATTTTTTTTTTTTTTTTTGAGACAGGGTTTTGCTCTGTATTCCAGGCTGGTCCTGAACTCACTATGGAGCCCTGGCTGGCCTTGGACTCATGGCAATCCTCGTGCCTCAGCCTCGTGAGTGCTAGAATTATGGGCTTGTGCCACCGCGCCTGGTTTGTGTAGTGCTGGGGAATCCAATTTGGGTAGTTAGTGCTTGAAGTTGCGCTTTCTAGCCAAGCATTTTAACCCATGAGCCATTTGTCCAGCCTCAGTTCTTTGCTTTTTAATATTTAATGTATAGTTATGTCTTCATACCTCTTTTTGCGCTTTTACTCCTATATACTTAATGTATTTTAATCCTAGCACAATTTATATTTCAAGCAAAATTTCTTCTCACAGAGAGATGATGTATGGAGAGGCATAGTTATTATTTTAGTGAATTGATCTTGATCCTGCAGCCTTGGTAAATTCGTGTGTGAGTTATAATTGTTTATAGATTTTGTAGGATTTTCTACAAGTGTGTCATCTGTGAATGACAGGTTAGTTCTTCCTGTCCTATCTAAATGCTTCTTATTTTAATTGCATTAGTGGACTTATTAGAGTTTTCAATGTATTGTTGAATAAAAGAATTGAAAGTTGACATTCTTAGTTTTTTTCATATTATAGGTGAAAATTATGTTTTTCACCATTAAATATAAATTTGACTGTATATTTTGGCTTCAGCCATCTTCTTTGCTTTCTAATTTTTTCTCGTATCAATATCCATTCTGATCTTTAGCATTCCTTCTTGTCTTACTTTGACCTCTCCTTTTTCTTATTTATTAGGGCCACAGATGAAGTCACTCACTTGATATGCTTTTTCCCCTGATATTAAAGGAAAATTTAATATTGCTTAATGCTATAAATTTACATCTTAAGTATTGGTTTAGCATAGTCTACAGATTTTACTATATGGGATTATAATACTCATTCATGTTACTTTCTAATTTTAATTGTGCTATCTTTTTTAACCCTTAGGTTATTTAGAAATATATCATTTAGTTTCCAGAAGCTTCTGAGTTTTTCAGTTGTCTTGCTTTTATAGATTTTTGGATTTAAGTTTATTGTGGACAGAGAACATTCTTTGTATGACTTCAGTCCTTTTAAATTTAGTGCATTATCTTCTGTGGTTCATGATACAAACTGTCTTAGAAATGTCTTATGCACAGTGAAAAGAATGTGTGTTCTGTTACTCTTTGGTAGAGTGTTCTATAAATAATTAAGTACAATTGGTTGATGGAACTATTCAGATGTAACACATTCCTTCCTATTTTTTATTTACATATTGTCATAATTACTTAGAGATAGGCACTAAATTTTCTGTAGTGTAGTTTTGGCTTTATGTTGTTTATGTATACTATTTTTTATTTTTTTCTATCTAGTTCTAGCAATTGTTGAGAGAATATTATAGAAAGTACAGACTAGTAGTATATTTATCTACTTGTTCTCATTATTCTTTCAGTTTTGTTTTTCTTTTTTGGGGGGAGGCAGGTCTTTCTGTGTATTCTAGACAGGTCTTGAACTCATGTTGTAGCCTGGGCTGGCCTCAGTTTTACAATAATCCTTCAGCCTGAGACTTTCAAGTACTGGGATTATAGGTGTGTGCCACCATGCCTGGCTAGTGGTCAGTTTTTGTTTTATATATTTTTGAAAGTGTTTGTTAGATATAAAAATGTTTAGGATTATTATATTTACTTGAATTGATACTCCCTACCCTTGACAATATTGTTTGTTCTGAATCTTGCTCTGACTGATGTTAATATAACATGGGCCATCTTTTCCCATTCTTTTATATTTATCCTATTTCAATCTTCACATTTAATATGTTTCATAAAGGTGACATAAAATAGACTCTTTAAATTTTTTTTTGAGACAAAGTTTCACTTTGTGATTCATACTGGTTCTGAACTCTGTGTAGACCAGGCTGGGCTTGACTTAGGCCAGTCCTCTTGCTACAGTCTCTTTAAGTGTCTCCCTACACCCAGTTAATCTTCATGTAGTACAGGGGAACAAATCCAGGGCCACATGTATGCTAGGTAAGTGCTTCAACCAGTGATCTACACCTCTAGCCATATACAGTCTTGCTGTCAACTCCGCCAGTCTTTGCCTCATCATTCGGATGTTTAGAACATTCAGATTTTTTCTTTTTTCCCCCATTTGTGTATGTGTGTGTAAATATATATATATATATGTAAATATATATACACATATATATACATATATACACACATATATGCATATATGTGATACATAATGTTTACAGTGAAACATGTTTACAATAAACCGGAGTATTTTTATTTTGTGCATATATATATATATTACATCAACAAACAATTCCTTCTCTCCATTTTTGGTCCTCCCACACACTCCCAGTTGCCCTGACTCCCACTGTCACAACGGTTTGGTTCTATAAAATGCCTCTATTTAGGTTTTCCCATATCAGAGAAACCATGTGATATTTAACGTATTTAATCTTCTGCATCTGACTCATTCACCACTCAAATTACCACTCTTTAGCTCAGCTTACCACCCCTAGAATGGACTACAGTGCGCATATTGTGATCCCTCTTTGCTGGGTCCCGCAGAAGCCTTTATTGGGATGATTTGCTGAAAAGTTCTTTTTTCTTTTTCTTTTTTTGTATCTCATTGTATCTTTCTTGAGATTATTTCACATGGCCTCACCCACCAGTCCACCTAAGAAAAGAACTGCAACAGTGAAATTCACAAGGGTAGAAAATGTGAAAAAGAAAAAGAGAAGCTAAATTTCAAATTCCTTAGCTGAGTACTGAAAGGTAAAGGTGTGGATGTTCAAAAGACATTCAGGTTATCATTACATCATTCTGTTTTCTTAGGATAAACTTCCATCAAAGATTGAATAAGTGTTACTGTCCCATTAAATGAATTTAAGCCTGTATCATAGAAGCATATTACACATAAAGTAATAGATACAATGACATACTTAGTTATTTCAGAATTTTTAACTTTCATAAATTATTTGCTTACATTTTACTACTTACTAACATTTTGCCAGATTTGGTTTATTGTTTTATCTACCTATCCATTTGTAAATTTATGCATACATATTTTTAAAGATTTTATACCAATTTTCCAGGTTCAATATAATTATTATGTTTTGCAAACTAATATGCTAATAAAAATTATTATGGGAAAAGTTTCACCGATTTTATGAGAAAGCTGGTGCTGTTTTAGCAGGATACCAGTCAGATGATTGATATCCATTTTTTTGTTACACTTTCCATTTAGATATTTCCCTTGACCAGTCAGATTAAATATGATTATTGATCCTGTGGGTTGATCCGTGAATAAATATGTGTAAGATTTTGTGATGGTTCAATTCAATATCAACAAATGTCTATATTTCTATTAATTAACTTTGTATTTCAGGATGCTTCCCTTTTTCCAAGATCATGACACTGTCAATAGTGTTTTTATATCAGAGAGAGTAGTCAGGTATTTTTTGAGAGCAGGTAGAATTTGCAGTTTTAAGTTCTAGCATCATTTCAGAAAGAAAAAGGCTTACAGAACTAATAAGATTTTAATGAAGCTTCCCAAGGGCCCTGTTATGCTTCTGCTTGTTTTGAACTATTGTTTTCTCTCTATTGTTCTAGCCCTTAAGGGCACTGATCTGTCTTCATCTTTAGGTATTTTAAACAGAATTTGGCGTAAGGCCTTTGGATGGCCATTCTGGATGGCCCAGGCACACCTGGTTGGTTTAGGTTGCTGTTGTGGTTTCGATCTGAATTGTCCCCCAAAAGCCTCATGTAGTTACGGTAGTGTTGGGAAGTGGGGCCTGGCCAGTGGGGCAGATGCCTGGGGCTTGACTTGGAGGCGTGTATGCCGGTTTGCCCTTCTTCCCAGGCTTGTCTCTGTTCTGTGATGCTGTGAAGATCTCTGCCTCCCAAGCTCCCATTCTGGCCCTGGACCTGTCTCCAGCCCTGCCATGTGATTCCACCATTTTTCAGTCTCCCACTCATAAATGGATTAAGACCTTCTGAAACTGTGAGCTAAAATAAGTCTTTCCTCCCTGAAGTTGTGGTCTTTGGATATTGAATAACAGTGACAAAAAGTAATTAAGATGGTTGCTAAACAGATTTTATGTGACATTGTCTCATCTCCCTTGGTTTTTATTATTCTGCCACGGGATCTCTCCCAAATCATTTACCATGTCTTATTTTCCAATATATGATATTTATTTTAACTTTTATGTTGGTACTCAGTAAATATCTCTGTTTCTACTTCTGTGTATGTATTTATTTTTTTGTCAGATGGGACTCAGTAACTTCAAATTAAAAAGCAAGACTTTTGTGTAATATAAACAGCCTAATTCTTGGTAGAATAATTCTTTTAGTACTGTTCCAGACTGCTATTAAACCTATTTATTGAAATTCTTCTTTGCATTTGGACTTAGGAAAGATAATAATTAGAAAAAATTTATTTTTAAGCCAGTTCTGTATCAGCACGTGAAAAAAACCATCAGTGGCTTTACCCTTTATATTTCTCTTTCATATCAATATCATTAGTAACTGACTTGTGTCCCCCAGTCCTTGTTTTTCTTCTGCCTTTGGCTCTGGGCTAGCTTGTAGAAGGAAGGAAACAAAATGTTTTTGTAGGATTATGTCTTTTGTTATGGAGAGTTAGGGCCTTTAAAAATAAGCAACTTAACAGAAATATAAAATTAAACAATGGATGGAAGATGATTTAGGAAGTTCTAGGGAATTTTGTAGATAGGGGATTTCAAATGAGCTCGAAGTATATCTAATTTGTGAACAAGAAAGGAAGAGATGGATGGAAATAGAGCTTGTTGGAGGAGAAACGGATTCAAAAGTTATTTATATTTATATTTTTTCCTTCCTAGGCTTTGGAAATTGGAATCTTTTCCTATTATTGTCTTGTCACATGATAGGCTCCTGTTCATAGTGGGTTACTTTCAGTCTATAGAAAAGTTACAATTCATTTCTAATCTGCTCTTGTACTTATGCCTAAACCCCTCCATCTGGAGAAATGCCAGCATGCCAGTAAATTTAAATAAATAAGAACATGTCTCATCAATAGGGGTGGCAAATTTAGCCCCTCTTTAGAGCACTGAGCAATTTATGACCATATGTTAAATACCATAAAACAGCTTTAAAGATTTGGTCGCTGGCCATTGCCAGATTGCACCGTAGGAGTGCAGCAGCACTGCGAGGGACTGGGAATGCTTCCTCCGGCCTCGGGGGCCTCAGCAACTCACTGATGTCACAGCCAACGAGGCCTGTTTTCAAACATTCCATTTATAAAGGTGAGATACTAAAAGATTCCATTTTGGCATTTGGGTGCAAAGAAGGCAAGGCTTCTTTTTGATTCTTAAGGGTCAAAATTAGTATGGAAAGTGTGTGGGAGAGTGAGTAACTTGGCAGCAGTGAATGCAGAAGGCAAGTCTAGGAATAGGTAATAGATATCCTACTCGTTCTTTTTCTTGGAGCATGAACTGGACTTTTACATGGCATAAGCTAACCAAATACCACATTTCTTACCCATTTTTGGGCCAACTTTTATGGCATTAATATTAATGTTAAAAACAATTTTTAAAATTTTAAATTAAAGGGCTGCCAATTGTAAGGATTCCTTTTCTTCCAAGGGTATGACTCACTACTTGGTAAACTCCAAATATTAGTTTTTCTTACCGTCATCACAGCCTGTGACTCATGTGTGGCATTCAGTGGGCTCATGGCTCAGAGAATGAAGGAGTATGCCAGCAAATGTGATTTTTTGGTCAAGGAATGTTCTAGAACCTTCGAAAGCCTCTTAACACACATGAGAAATAATGGTTCGGTCAAGGGGCAGTGCCATTAGATAGCCAAGGTTGCAAAGAGCTGGTACAGGATTTTTCTGATGGTTCTCTTTAAAGGATAGCTCTTCCTACAAAGGAAGATGATGAAATTTGGCTGTCGAAAGTCCAGGACTCCTAGCCTTTTGACAGGTAAGTGCCAGCCTGAGAGCTAATTTCCTGTCAGTTCCTGTGTGGTCTGCACTACATCCTCTCTGCAGTAGATCAGTGTTTTCGGCCATCCATCATAACTGCTGTCCTGTAAATTTTTGGCAATATGATCTCAGTTTGCAGAAGGCAGCTGGCATACTTCTCTAGGAAGTGCAGCTGGAGAACTCTTGTCTCACTCCAAAACCAGAAAGCACACTATTGTACGTGTTGCTACTTTCTTCCTTTGAAAAAACAAAACAAAAAAAAAACCCTTAAAACTTAGGCAAATTTTAAAAATGCTGGGTAGGTAGTTTGAAATTACCCTGATACGTGGTTTAGGGCAGAAAGATGCATGATCTTTTATATCATTTGAAAATCTTGACTGGTTTTCCATAATGTAGATATGCACTCTGCTGTTAATTGTTCATCTGCCATTGCAAATGAAGTCATGCTTAAGTCTTTGAAGTCTCAACAAGATTTTTTTATTTGTTTCATTCTAGGTTTTAATTTTCAGATTCAGTCTAATTTACTTTGGCTGTATTATTGGCTAGTTAATTCTTCTGTGTTTTCTTTTCTTTAACATTGGTGTTTTTCTCTTCCTGGGACCAGCATCCATTAAGACTGCTCATTAGGGGATATAACTGGAATATTTGCATTGTCTCTTCATGCTGAATGGCACGCAGGAATAGTTGAAGCACATTTCATCATTATTGTTCAAATGAGAATGTCTTTTTAGCTGTTCCAAGTTACCAAACTATAGTGGGTGAACCACTTTGTGAGATTTAAAAAAAATGAGAATGAATATTCTTCTTTTCTTAGGACCCAGAGGTTGTATTTTGGCAACTTGAGTTTCTTTCTGTAAAATGGGAATTACTTTTAGCCTAGTTCACTTAAGAGAACTTATTTACAATGAAGTTATAAACTTATGCATGGATTACTGAGGCCGCCCATTGGCACTAAGAGCTTCAAAACCCCTGAGTAGTAAAAATCTGTTAAAATCTATCTTGCCCAGGTCATTCCAAAGGGGCCTATGACAGTGAGGAAATATAACACTTTGAAACAGACTCATTCATACCTTTCCAGGAATTCCTACCCTACACACATTTTCCTAGGTATTAAGCCTCAACCTCCCTATCTGAAGTAACAGTTCCTCTGAAATTGAATGGATCCTTCAGATGGTAATTTAAGACGAGAAATTCTTAGGTACAGTGCAGGTTTCCCAGAAGATCAACAGAGCAACACAGGACAGTCCTTGGGTGACCTAATCTTCCTCTGAGACTACTTTTCACATTCTCAGATCCCTATGAAATACCTCAGCCTCCCAGCCTGGAATGGGGTTTCTTTCTTGAAACTTAGTCTCTGTCTCCTGATAGTGTACCTAAACAAACTCTTAACCTTATTTTAGCCTCCTCAGTAAATTCTTTACTCACGGTATGACACCTTGTACAACGTGAATTATGTTCTTAACAATATGTGAGGTACAGATGCTTCCTACTTTTGATTCTTTGATCTTTATAAAAAGGAATCTTTTAATAGGATTCAACAAAATCAGTAGTGTAGCTCTTTTATGTTGTGGTTCCTAATATTAATGAAAAAAGAAAGATACATTTTGCTGCTTTGCAGAAAAAAGTGAGCTTTTTTGAAAATAGCCTTTATGTCAGATTTATGGACATCATTCCACCACATTGTAGAAACAGTCTAAAATTTGATAATGTACTAGGGATGACATGTAGAAAAAAATTAAATTTGAGACACGGCAAAATTTGATACACAGATTATAGCTATCACGCAAAATTTATAGTCCTTGAAATAATATATTGTCAAACTCTAGGGACAAGATGTCCTTTCTCTCATCTCTAATGTCTTTTAAGTGAAATGACGCCACTGAAAGATGATTTCTTGTGTGGAAAGTCTAACTTGGAAGGGTTATTGCTGATTTGGAAACCTGTCAGTGGGACAGAGCAGTATCCAGAGCTTTGGAAAGAAGCAGCATGTTTTTTTGCATTCAGAAAAGGAAAGAGAACTATGAAGTTTACACAGATTTACCAGGTTGACATGAATAGTTGTTGGAAAGAACTCAGAAAAAGAATTAGAAAAGTATTTTGCCAACATTTGGGCTAACATAGGACTAAAAATTGTACTTTGTAAAGAAAATTCAGTTACTCTCTTACTACAGAATGATGACTGCAGTGCATTTCAAAGGAAAGGTTAAGTTCAGTTTAATCTATGTGTAGCAGGGCTTTTGGTTCTGTCCTTGGAGTGAATTTGATAAGCAGATTATGAAATTAGTTAGACATAAAATGTGCCACTTGATAGCATGCCTAAAATCTGTCATGATTAAAGTATAAACACAACTTAATGTTGCAATCAGACAATTTGGTCATCTTAATGTAGAGCAAATTGCAAAACGTTCTTCAGCTAAATTTTAAATTAGTCTCCTTTTTCCTGTTCCTCTCTCTCTTTCTCTCTTTCTGTTTTCCTAAGTATAGTAATGGCACTGCATGGAGTAAAACCAGTTCCATGCAATTGCAAGGATGAACAGCTCTTGTATAAGAGAAAGCCTCCACAAATATCAACATTATAGTTCATAACTCATCCATCTACCTTCCATTTAGTCATTACTGAAGGTCTACTCAGGACAAAGTTTGAAGCAGAGTATTTGAGCGTCTCTTTTATTTGTTACTATTATTACTTTTCCAGCATTCTTTTCTTCGGTGTTTTACAAAATTATATTTCTTTTGTAGTGTGTTCTTACCCTTTCTCTTCACCTATCTCCCCTGCTTGCCCTTCTGAACATTTTTCCCTACAAACTCATCATTCTTTGGGTATATAATTTAGTTTCTACCCCTTAAGTTTTGCTAATTATTTTCCAACTGCAGCCTACTGTTTTGTCTGTTGTTTTGTGGTTATAATAAAATGCCTGAGGCCAGGTACTTTAAAAATGAAAAGAAGTTTGTTTACCTCACAGTTCTGGAGGCTCAAGAGCTTGGTGCCAGCATTTGCTTAGCTCGATGAGAGCATTAAGCTAGTGGTGGGAATGTGTTTAAGAGTGGTAAGTGGTACATGCTTGAGACAGATTCAAGAAGGTGCCACATTCACTTATAACAACTCGTACTTTCAGGAGCTAGTTCATCCGAGGAGATGTCACTCATTCCCTCAAGATAAAATGAGCTGTTTCTGATGCTAGAGTCCCTAGCACCTAGTTACCGTCCTTTGCCACTTTAACGCTGCCTTACTGGGAACCAGACTTCCAGCCCATGAACCTTTGGTTGACAAACCATGTCTAAACATAAACATTTAACAGAACTGAGCATGATTTTCTTTTGAAAGGGAGTTACCAGTAAAGCAGGAGACTGGGAGGTTATCTTTTCCAAAGATGCTACTTCTGTGTCCCTTGTGTCACATGTTTTTCTATACTATGTCTTTTACTTTTCCTCCTTCAAGGATGAGAGTGTGATTTCCCTCATCTTAAATCTCAGTGGCATTGTGACTTTTGATCAATATAAAGTATGATACAGATGATGCTGTATGACCTCTGTGGCTTGGTCATAAAAAGCAATTCAGCTTTCATCTTGCTGGCAGAAATACTCACGTTTGGAGCCCTGTGCCACTACATAAGAAGTCTGACTACTTTGAGGTTGCCGTGCTGTCCAGTAGCCAAACCACATGAAGAGGCCACATGTGGGTACTGCATTTGGCAGTTGTTTTGAAATTATCCTCTCCCAAGAACCAGGCATGTTAGGGAAAAACCTAGTGGACCCTTGAAAGTAGCTGAATTCCTCTAGTTGAGTATCATTGTGCTATGAGGAACAAAAGGACCACCCATCTGCATTTTTTTCTACATTTCTAACCCACAGAACCTGTGAGCGTGATGATATGGTGGTGGTTTCAAGGCTGTGAGGCTTGGGATGCTGTGGTCAGTACTAATTGTAATAGAAACACAGACATTCAAGAATAAAGGTTGAATAAGAGCCTGTGGGAAGGTAGAAGAGATGTGAATGGGAGCAGAGACACAAAAGTTCATTCTCTTGAGGGAGAGGCAAAGGTTAAAGGATTAAGAAAGAAATGGATAGATTTTGAGAAGAAGGGTAAGAAATTCACATCAGATGGTCTATATTTATATATGTATTTGGATGAAGTTAGAGGCTTCTTGGTTAGTAGTATTCAAGAAGGCACAGATTATTAGCCCTCAGCTCTCTGCCTTTAATAAATACTCCTGTGAGGAAAGATAGATGCTTGTTTTTGTCAGTATGTGTGATGTGGTCTGCCTTCCTTTAGAGAATTTTGTATGCAGTCTAAACTCTGAGTATGAAATACTGTGAGCCCTGCAGATGCAGGACTTTTTTTTTCTCCCAGATAAGTGCCTTGGGCCCAGCTGTGGCTCTCTTCAGAACCTCAAGGTGACTCAAGGGGCTTGTGTAGGACCCAAGAGCCACTTGTGGTTTTGTAAAATGGAAGGATTATTCTTTTAGAGTAGGGCTTTGTAAGTACTGGCTTTTGAGAGCGGGAAGAGGAGCAAATATACACTTTAGTTATGAAGCTTCGGAAAACTTTTGTCCAAATAGGGGACTCAGCAAGTGTTGTTAACAGAGTGGCAGAATTGCCTCTTTAAAAAACATTGTTTTCTGTAGTATTCCGCAGGCTGGTCTCCAGTTCCATGCAAGGCAATTTATTATTTCCTTGAGGAATTACATACTGCATGTCTAAATGCAGTTCTCTTGGAGCTTGGGAACCTGCAGATTCAAGATACTTGTCTGTTTTGTGAAGTGAGATACTTAATTTGTTGTTAAAATCTTTAATATTTTATGAAGACAAATGCCATAGAGACTCATTAAATACTGTTACTGGGTAAATGTTTGTGCTTTCATAACCACAGTATATGAAGCCTTCACACATTTTAGTCAGAACATAGACTTTGCCCATGAGTTGTAAAAGGAATTTGCTGCATGCCAGTTTTGGTTTGTCAGGTGCCTCCATTTCACCATTTCTTAATATTTCATCCTTTTTCTACTGTGCTGATGTGGCCTTGGCGCTTTTGAAATGCTTGACTTCCATTTTGCTTTCTTCTGCACATTTCCCTGAAATTGCAGCACATGTGTGTAACTTGCTCTTTTAAACCCTGCTTGATTTGTGTCTTTCTGACTTGTGTAATTTTCCTGGCAGAAACTTAACTGTCTTTGTCCTTTGCTATCAATTTAAATTTAATTTATCCGAAAGATTGCCACTGTGATGGTGTTGCTTTTTAACAAATTGCTCATTTTCTATTTTTGTTTCTTGTGTACTTTCTCTTAAGTATTAGCTAGACCTTACATGCCTTTAACTGTTTTTATTTGAGATGCAGTTTTATTTATTTCTATTTCGTGGTCATTGTCTCTGAAAAGTATTTTCTCATGTCTGCTTTTAGAATTTTACTTTATTCAACCTTATCTTTTAGTATCTTAGTTTTTCATTAATCAATATATTTCCTCACTTCAGCTCACTCTAGTGAATTCCTGGACTTGCTTTTCTTCACTGTTAGATTTATTTTTTAGATCTGTCATATATGAGCTGAAAGGTTCCTTCATATCACTTTTTTTTTAAAAAGTCTTTCCTACTTCACTTCCTGGGCATATGAGAATTATTGGAGAGTAGGAAGTATTATGTAGGTTTTTCTTTTTCCATGAATTCCACAGGCTAATGCGTGGTTTTCACAAAGTTTACGAAAGTGGGTGGACTTTTGCACTATCTTCTAGGCCCTGCTTTGTGGGAGCTGAGGCACAGGCTTATTCCAAGATTGTCCTTTGTGTGGAAGTTTGATTTTGCTGCTGGTATTCTGGTTTGGGCTTGTGGATGCAGTCAGCAAAAGACTCATTGTTGAAATGCTGATCTCAGAATTGAAAGAAAGATTGGTGTGCACACCCCTCCTTTTCCCCATTTAACATTCCGTGGTTATTTCTCCTGATTTTTTGGCAAATGTTGCCTGTGACAAACTCTTCCACATCAGCATTACATTTCTGCTTTGTTTAATTCAGCTAGGAATTAAAAAGAAATATTTACCAAACAAATAGCACTCTCTGTTTTTCAAAGTAGATTTACTTAAATGATCTCATTTTCATCTCCTAGAAACTTTCTTAGGGTAAGCTTTTTTTACTTTCCATATAAGAGAGGGTTCATAAAGCTTAACTGACTTGCCTGAGGTCACATAACTGGGCAGTCAGGGACCCTGAACACAAGACCAGAAACTTCAGAGTCAAAATCTAGTGCTCATTTCCTTTGTAATGCGTTATCCACTGTTGTATGTTAAGAAATGAATACTGTCTTCGTTACCATACACTAACAGTGTGTTTATCAGTAGAAGTAGGTAAGAGCAAATCATCATGAGGAATTAATTACTCAGATTAAGGAATTTACGCAGGAAGTAAGAATAACCAGTGGCATTACTGGATAGGAAGTAAACACAGCAGCAAATACTGATGTCTTCTACCACACATCAGCTGGAGAAAATGTGGTTCATTCGCTGATACCTGATTGGAAGTGTGTTAGTGTTCATCACCATAACAGATATTGAAGATAATCAACTTATAAAGAGAAATGATTAATTTAAGCTGAGGTTGGATGTTGCAGTCTGTGATTGATTGGCCCATGTCCTAGTCCAAACTATAGCAAAAAGTTAACTGAAAAACTCTCATTCATGAGTGGACATCTCTTAGGCACTTGAAAAATAACAAGTTGTGGGAAGTCCAGGGCCTTGACACTAACTGAATCTGACTATGTCCCCTATCAATTTTTAGTTTTGATTTTGAGAGTACATCTCCCTAACTTGCTACGTTGCCAAGTGTGGGCTCAAGCTTGGATTCTCCTGCCTTAGGATGCTAGAGTGCTGGGATTATAGGTCTGTATCACCAGGTCAGCTTTTTGGTTTGTTTCTGTCGTTGGAAATTACAAGCAAATGTTGAGCAAAATATCGTGATAAATTCATCAGACTACGTAAGATAAAGGCTTAATTACAACTTTGAGATAGAAGAGTCTTTTCAGTGCTATATTTTACTAAGTATTTTTAAGACTACTTAGCATTTGATCTTATATTCTGGGTATGTGATCTTATATTCAAGAACACAAATTTGTGATTCCAGTATATAACTTGGTCTGATACATTTTTACTTGTCTTAGTTATATCTTTTTAATTTGTAAATTAAAGAATAGTTTTGAACCACATTCCAAAAATTTGTTGGACTTTTTTTTTAATATTGGAAAGAAGACGTAAGAAAAGTTAAAAGGTCAAGATGACTTTAACATCAAGATAATAAGGTGAGTGATATATATGTATATATATAAACTCATGAGAATTTGTCAATTAAAATTTGGAATTTCATTTAAAAATGCACTTAAAATTTACTTAGAAATGAAATTATCAAAAATTTTATCTTTAGTATGTGCTTCAAATGAGTATCCTATTTTACTTTATGAAACAGGTGGGATCTGACAGAAATTAGATATGAGCCAGGAATGGTGGTAAATGTCAGTATTCTCAGCTACTCAGGAAGCCGAGACAGGAAGAATGCAAGTTGAAAGTTATCCTGGGCAATTTAATAACACCTTTCCTCAAAATAAAATAAAAAGGTCTTAGAATGGAGCTCAGTGATAGAGCATTCATCTTGTATGCGCCAGTGTCCCTGGTTCAATCCTCAGAATCACTAAGACAAGATGAAGGAAGATGATAGAAAGTAACTTTAATTAAAATTCATTGTCTTCCCTTTTACTTACCAATCTTGCTGCAATACCTTTTAAGTGTACATTTTTCAGAACTTATGTCATCCTAATAATTGACTGAAGTGAAAGAACTGTGTATTTTTTACTATAAAAGATCTTTAATGTCACCTAATTTACTACTTATTATAGCATTTTCTTTAATAGTGTCTTTGGGAAGTGGTTATATAGCTATTATCATTAATAGGAGTCTTAAGTCATTCAAAAAATAGTTTTGTTGTGGGGACAAAACAACTATATTTCCTTAACTGCATGACAGTTTTGTGGTACTGAAAGGAGCTCTCAGCAGAATTCTTCTCTGAATTGTTTGTTTACTAAAATTCTTTTCATATTGGTAATCTTTTTGACAATGTTTTTACTAAAATTACAATGATAATCATCTGCTTGAAAGTTGACACCAGCCTATAGATGTAACAATTTGTGGGTCTAGTATTTAAAAGGAATGAAGGAAGGCTATATTCTTAAAATTAGTATGTAATATTTATATTGATACTGGGTAAGATTCAAAAGTTGCTTTTTGTACATGTTTTTAAAAACAAGTTATTTTGATCAGTCAACATAAGTTTATTTAGAAGGGAGTTATACAAAACTAATACTTTTTTATGATAGCAAATGACATAGGAAATCACTTCAGAAAATTTAATAATCTTCACATGATGTTCTTCTGGATATTTAATGTTATTGAAGCAAAAAAATGTTAAGTAGATTTAGAGTAAATAGAATAATCCATGGAAAGTCTAAAAAAATTTCTAGAGTCATATTTTGACTTACATTTTATTAAACATTTTTGTGAATGTGGACACACTTGATCAACTTGTTGAGAACTTACGTTTACAGAGAAAGCTACTGTGATGTGTGACAAACAAAATTAATTTACCCATCAGTTTAGTAAGTTAGATCAGAAACAAGAGGATGTAGTAAGTGTGAAGTCCATTATTTAGGTTTAAAAATTATTTGTACCAGCAGAGAAAAGCATTTATTTTAAAAACAAAAAGATTTGAAGCTGACACTGTTGGTGAAGGCCAGTAATCCCAGTACTGTGGGAGAGAGGCAGAAAGATTGCAAATTCAAACCCAGTTTTGGCAATTTAGCAAAACTGCCTGTAAATCAAAAATAAAAGAGGGCTTGGAATATATATATAGTGTCAAGGCTCTCGCTTAATCCCTGTTATCATGAAAAAAAAGAATCATGAGAGAGTATAAGATAATAATAAGTTGTGACTACTGAAAAAAATCTAACACCATCTTCACAGCATGGAATGAGGATGTTGTAAGATTTTCAGTATAGGAAGGAGTAGAAATAAGGGTTAAGAGAGTTTAATAAAATTATCCAAGATGGTTTCATTAGTCAATGATGGATTTGTTTTTTTACTTTTATTTCAGGGTTCTATTCACCCATCACATTTTTTTTTCAGAAAACAAAAGATATGCTATTATGGTAGAAGTTACTGGATTTTGATTTTGTTCAAGTGTTTAATAATTAGTATTGTCCTTATTATGAAGCACAGCTTTGGAAAATAATGAGGTCTTTGTTACTAAGGAGTTGAAATGGATGCCATATGAGCTTCTTTGTTGGAGGTACATGTTTTAAGGAATAATTCTGATCTTGTATCAGAGGCTAAGCTAGGCATCATAAATTTGGGGCAATTAACCATATCTCTTTACAGCTCTTGTCTCTTACTAATATGCCACTTTACAGCTCTGGATATCTCATTTTAGTTGATGAATTTTTTGATTGTCTCTGTTGTTAAGTTTCTCACAATTCTGTAAGTCTGCAGAGTAAAAATTATTTCAGCATATACTCGTTTACCATTTGAGACCAAGCCTTGGCAATATGTAGACTCTTTGAGGAGATAGCTTACAAATTATTTTAAGTGGAAAAATTTAAATATGATAATGAAGAATGTGGACTTCTGGTCAAGATGCTTTCTGAGTAACAGAGCTGCACAATGTGTCTTTGTGGACCCACTTAAAAAACTGAGGATATAGTAAAAAAACAGCCTGTTTAATATCGGTAAGACAAGGAGGAACACATCAACAATTGAAAGGAGGCCACAGGAAGGTCAGAACCCCCCATACCACAACAGAAGTGGAGGTAAACAGAAGCCCAGGAAGCCACCCTCAGATAACTGTGAATGACTGGGAGCTTTTGGCCTCCAGAGATGGAGGAAAGCCTGCCTAGAGACCGGAACTTCTCACTGAGCTAGGAGAGGAAGGAGCTAGGCTAGTAAATTTGAAACAACTGAAAGGAGGCCCTGGGAAGATCAGATATGCTGAAAACATCAGAAGTAGAGAAAAACAGCAGCCCAGGAAGCAGCCCAGGGCCAACTGAGCACAGCCCTAAGTGGTCAGCATCCACAGATGGAAGAAAGCCTGAAGCCTGAAACCTCAGATGAAGGTAAGTGCGGATCCAGGAGAAATGGGAATTGACAGCAGCTAGTAGCCCTAGCCTCCACAAAAAGAGCCTGAGGGTCATGTATACTACAGATGCAGTGAACACTCTCTCTACAAAAGGCCTACTGGAGCCTAGATCACAAGTACTGCTCAGCAGCCATAACAGGCAGTGACATATGCAGGAACCATTTAAAAAAAATGAGCCCAAAACTGAACTGATTAGAGTAAGAGAAAGCTCAGAAGAGCACATCAGGATTTTGGGGGTCACTCTTAAACTGCACCTAGGAAGAAACTGGCACAAGAGGCAGCTGAGGAGAGGAGAGAAGGGCCGCTGATTCCCAGAGTGGCTCAGGCGATAGTGGGAGCACCTTTGAGGGCGGAGAGCCCTGCCCTCAGGAGGGAAGCCAGGATAGGTGGAAGACGTTTGCTGAGGGGTCTGGATGTAATCATGATACCTCAGACGCCATTGGGCTGTTAGGTCCTTCCTCACTGCCTACTCCCAGCACAGAAGTCAGAGGAATTTTGTCTCACCCCCACACCTTTGTATGCAGTCAAAGAAGCCTCTTGGCCGGGCCTTTAAAGTGAAGTCCCTCAAAAAAATGGGAAAATGACAAGGCAACAGGACACCCAGAGATGCCTGGGACCCCAGAAACTAATGTCACGGGCCATCAAAAAGGAAGTCAAAAAGCAAATAAATGAATCAAGCAAATAGTTCAAACAAGATATCCTCAAAGAAATGCAAGCAATGATCAGCAGGCTTAAAGAGAAACTTACTAAACAAATTGTGGTCCTCATGGTACAAAGTTTACTCAGCATATAGAAGCCACAAGTAAAAAATTGGCTGAGGTGAATAAGGAAACACAAGACATGAAATAACATTTTTGACAGAAGTGAAAATTTTGAAAATAAATCCAGCTGAAATTTAAGATATGAAAAATACATTTGAAAGCAAGGGAAGTTCACTTGAACACTCAAGCATTGTGCGGACAGAATTTCAGACCTTGAAGATGAGGCTGAGGAAACAAATGCTATAATTAGGCATGACTCCAAAATTAGAAATGAGCAAAGTAGCTGGATATAACAGCTGATGGACAATTGAAAGAGAACCAATCTCAGAATAATTGGTGTGGAAGAAAGAGCAGAAGATAGCACCGAAGGTATGAAGACTTTATTCATTAAAATAATGCAAGAAAAATTTCCCAAATCTTGAGAAAGAAATTAATTGTCAAATACCAGAAACTTGTAGAACAGCAAATAATTTCAACCATTAATGAAACTCACCATAACAAACCATAATCAAAACCTCAGAAATAGTGTATAAAGAGAGAATATTTAAATCAGCAAGAGAAAACCAGACATTTTTCTGGAAACCCATTTGAGTTACTGCAGATTTCTGAGTGAAAACTTTTAGTCCAAAAGACTGTGGAGCAAAAACTTTCAAGCTTTGAAAGATAGCAAGTGTCAATCCAGGTTATTGTGTTCAGCAAAATTAACCCTGAAAATTGAAGAAGTAAAATTTTATCATGACCAAGAATCTCTTAAGAAATTTGCAACCACTAGCCCAGCACTGTTGAAAATACTCGAAGGAGTCTTGGGAGAGACAGGGAGATAAGCAGCACCAAAGAACACAGAGAAAGGAAGCATCTAAAGAGAAAGTGTAACAAAAAAATAGGTATCAACCCACTAAAACAGCATCAGCTTTCTCATAAAATAGGTGAAACTTCCTCCATAATTATAATTTTTATTAGTAAATCAGTTTGGAAAACATAATTATATCTGATATGAGGAATTGATATAAAACCTTTCAGAAATATGTATGCATGAATTTATGGATGGATAGGTAGGTAAAATGATAAACCAAATCAGGCAGAATGTCAGTAATTAGTGAAATGTGAGTAAATAATTTATGAAAGTGAAAAAAATTCTGAAATAATGAAATAGGCCCTCATACCTACTGCTTTATGTGTAATATACTTCTGTGATACAGACTTAAGTTCATTTAAGGTAGCAATTCATTTATTCAATCTTTGATTTAAGATTATCCTAAAAATACTGATTGATGTAATGATAACCTGATTGCCTTTTGAATGTACATTTGCCCTTCAGTGCTCAGCTAAGGAATTTGAAGTTTAACTTATGTCTTTTTTTTACTCATATTTTCTAGCATTATGAATTTCATTGTTACGGTTCTTTTCTGATGTGGAATGGTGGGTGGGGCCATTTTAAAGACTCTCAGCAAAGATATAGTAAGAAACAGAAAAAGAACTTTCAGCAAATCGTTCTAATAAAGAGCCTGTTGGATCACAAGAAAAGGCATGAAGATTTGGCCACTGCAGCCCCGTTCTAGGGGTGGGAAGCTGAGCTAAAGAGTGGTGATTTGAGTGGTGAAGTGAGTCAGACTCAGAAGATTAAATATGTTAAAATGTTGCCTGGTTTCTCTAACTTTGGAAACCCTGAAGACAGGCATTTTATAGAACCAGATGGGTGTGACAGTGGGAGTAATGGGGGATGGAGAGTGTGTGGGAGGGTCAGAAATGTGGAAGGGAAGGGATAGTAATGTTGTGATATATATGTACACAGAATGTTCACGTTCATTGTAAACAGTATATACGCACATACATATGAATAAAAATGGACAGAAAAATAAAATGCTAGGATATTTATAAAAATATTAAAACTTAAAATATGTAGAAATAAAAGTGTGGTACAGTGAACAACTATGTACCTGTTTCTCAAGTTCACAGTTGCCAATTTAAGGTCAATCAGTTTCTTTCTAGATAACTCTGCAGCACACTCAAAAGTATTTTAGCATGTTATTCATTAATTTTAGATACATATCTTAAAAAATGATTCTTTTCCTAAACATAAGTTTATTATTGACACATTTTAAAAATTACATTAATTTTTAAACCATTACTAGTTTGTACTGAAATTTTTCTGATTGGTAAATTTTACACAGACATACTATTCATGTGAACATGTATGTAAACGTATTTTACAGTTTGGATAATGATAGTGTATGTGTTTTAATAAGTAGATAGGTCATTTGAGTTTCTTATTTGCAGTCATCGTAGCTCCATTTCTTCCTTTGTTCTTTTTCTCATTTTGTCTTCCTTTTCTTTTCCATATTCCTTTTTCTATTCTGTTTCTTTTTTTTTCCCTTGTATTGTTGCTAAGACCACAACTTAAGGAAGGAAGGGTTTATTTTTGTTCATAGTTTCAGAGGATTACGTCTATGGTACATCATTGTGGAGGGGCATGGTGGAACATGGTCCTGCTGACTTCCTGGCAGCTGGAAGCAGAGCAGGGGATAGTGCCAGAGAGGAAGGGACCGGGGATCCGTTGCAGTACTGAAGGTCATTTCTCTATGACCCTCCCAAACACACCCAGAAGTGCGTTCATGAGTTTAGAGCCATTTGGTGTATTTCAATTCATTATGCTTATTCTTGTTATTGGTTATTGATGCTTACATTGACCCTCTTGGGCTGGAGGGAGACTCATCTTGATGGCTCTTGAGGTCTTGTTGCTATGACCCCAAAAGCAGATGTTTTAAGCTCATCTTGTCTATTTTGGGTCTCAAGTCAGCCCTTTCACTCTTTTCTTCCTGTGCCCTATCAGTTATAAACTTTGTAAAAAATTACTGTATTGTGCAAGCATGTCTTTGTGAATTGCTGATCTGACTATGCCATTGGTTTGATTAAGTTCGTACATCAAGCATCTTTAATACCTTGAACTGTTCTGGAATTTAGAATGCTTTGTTTTTTTGTTTTTTTTTTTTTGTTGTTGTTGTTGCTTTGCTTGCCATTGGGGCTCTGGGATGTTGGCTTCCTTAGCTAGTTGTGAGATAGAAGTAGAAACAGCAAACCCTTTCTCAGAAGTCTGGTCTTTAGTGGTCCATACTCAGTGCTGCCTTCTTGTGGAGTCATTGTTGAATGAGCAAAGCTGACAGAGATGTAATTTTGAAAAATCACAGAAGACCAGGCGAGGTATTAAACATTTCATTTCTCCAGGAAAGGCACACATATTTCTTCATTGAACAGCCAGAATTCCTGCCTTACCTTGGATTCTAGAAACAGCAATCTCTGAGGTGAAGATTTGGCTTCATTTGGGAAAGGATCCTTTGAGGCACAATGAGTGACCACGGAAAAGAGAGAAGGAGGAGAAAGAAGTCAAAGTGGGATGTGCTTATAGGTAGGTTACTCTGTGGGCAATTGGGTTCAGATTATATTTGGAACCCATTCCAGTAGAGTCCCAGGGGGTAGGGGGAGGGGGAGCTGAAGGAAACAGGAGATGGGGGTGTAGGTGGAGGGAATGAGGGGGTGGAGGTGGTGGGAGGAAGTTATTTATACATTACTCTCATTCTTTGTTCTTATGCTCATTCACTTTTAGCCAGTCCAGGCTTTTTACTCAGGGCCTGTGGTCTTTCTAAGCCAGAGAATGCCCTTAGGCAGGGAGATGTAGTTCCTGGAGCTACATCATTGCAGGTTTACAGGAATGGCCCTTTCTCAAACCGAGGATTGTTTCCAGAGAGGGAGGAGGGGATTGTTTTGCCCTCCAGGGATCATTGTCTAGAGATGTTGTTAATTGGTAGAAGAGACTGAGCCCTGGACTCAAGTTCTGGCCCAGTCTGGACAATATAGTGACCCCTCCCCAAAGTAAATAAATACATAAATTAAAAAGTGTTGCTGGTGTTCAGAGTAGAGGCCAAGGATGCTGCTAAGTACAGGTGCAATTTAAGATAGTCTGGTACAGCAAAGAATCATCCATCCCAGCTGGGTATGGTGATGTATGCCTGTAATACTAGCACTCTGGGAGGCCGAGGCAGCCTGGGCAATTTAGGGACTTACATCCTGTCTCAAAATAAAGAAGACACAGGGTTGGGGATGTAGCTTAGTGTAAAGGCTCTAGGTTCAACTTCCTATACTGGGGAAAAAACAAACAAACCAACCTCCCTAAAATGTCAGTAGTGCCTAGGTTGAAAAACTGACATGCCTCAATTCAAAGTGGTAGGTCACTCTTGGGGTGGAGGTGGACTCAGGGGAGGTGGTGGGGTGTAGCTTTCCTTATTTTGAAATCCTTTTTATCTCTTAATTTTTTAATATGTAATTTATGTTATTTTTCAATCTTTGTATGGGACAGTATTAGTATATTTTGTAACTGTTTTCTATTTTTGTTGCCTTAACATCCATCTCAAGTGCAACTTCTTCAATGAAATCATCTGTTACATTCCTTACTAATTCTTTCATTTTCATAATTTACATGACATGCTATTTACCCATATCTCATAATAGCAGTTTTTATCTTCTACTGTTTTTCTCTAAAATTGTTATAAAAATAACATCTATTTATAAGAATCGTGAAAAAATATTTATAAACCCTTTATTTAAGTTGTTAATATTTTGACATTTAAATTTTTTCTATTTACAGATGTATATATGGGTATAGATTTGAATGTGTAGTTTTAGTGAAAGATCATATATCATATTTATTACTCATATCTTTTTAATTTTATTTAAAACAATTCTTTTGTCTCTTTACTTTAGTTTATTCTTTCCATGTCATTAATGATTTTCCAAGCCTGTTGCTTTGTAGAATTTTACACAAATCAGTGTGTGGGATTTTCTCTGTCAGGCTCTGTGAATAGGTAATGCTGGTCTTCAGTATAGGCATCACCTGGTCTGTAATGTCTGTTTGCCTATTGTGGGTGCCGCTTAGTTTCACTGCTTGGTAAAAGTTATGTAGTGTCTGCCAAGTTTTTCAATTATCAAGGTGCTTTATCTGCATTAGTTAGCTGGGAATGTGGCTTTGTGTAGAGGTCTTGCCTAGACTGTGTGAAGCCCTGCATTCAATCTGTAGTACACTAAAAAAATAAATAAAAATAAGTAAGCAAGAGAAACTCTTATAGTCTGGATGATACTTTGAGTCTGTATCCTGTTCCCAGTACTTTAGCTGATACTTTGTATGATTCTATCTTGAATTGTTTACTTATTAGTGTTGATAGTTATTTTTTAAAAAAAGGTTTATCTCGAAGATCATTATCTTAGATTGTAAGCTTTATTGGGGCAGTCTCTTAACTTTTTTTCTGTCATTAATACTACTCAACAGTCTATATGATTAATATTTTTGAGGGATTAAGTGAATTAATAAATGCAGATTCTCTTTTTAGAAAAGGAGAATAATGTATTCTTTAATCCTGCTGCCTCTTTACAGTCACATGCTCTTTTTCTTTAGTTTCCTCAAGTCCCACATACTTGACTACTATTTTTTACTTTCTAATGCTTCACATCTCATTTTTTTTTTCATAGTGTCTCCTGGCAATGTTGCCTGGCAATCTTGTGTGTAGTTATCTCATCCAACAAAATAAAAAAATACCTAATTGTGTATATTGAAGTCAACCTTTTAAACTGTCTTACTGTGTTATTTAGTTTATTGAAAATAAAATGTAAATACATAGTATTTTAAAGACTACCCCTAAATCAATGGAGTTTGAATGTGTAAGTGTATATAAAAATAAAGCGTGGTTGCTAAGTTTCTTTTATTTCTGTTTTCACAATTTTTTGCTATTTCATGACAGTGATCATTATCTTGGAAACAATAGTTGGATCGAGAAAGCTTTTTTTTTCCTTTTGGGATGTCAGATGCAATATAATCACAATCATTAAAAAAAGGATTGATAGTAAATTACACTAATGAAATAGCTTTTGAATATGCATTAGAAGATTACTAAGGTGGAAATTTTCTACAGTAGAATATTTATTGTTCAATAAAATAATGCTAATTTATAACTTTTGACAAAATATTTTGTGCAAGCACTCAAGTAAATATGCGACAATCCAGGCTAAAAGTTCATTGAAGATGTTTTTATACCCCTTTGCTAATTTGTCTAAGCTTCTAGATTCAGCCATCTAGCAGATTCCCTTGGATACGTGTAAGAATCATGTAGCTTACCCTCCTGAAGTCTGTTTCATTACAAACCACTGATAGAACTGAGCATCTTTTAGCCTGCAGAAGAGAAGACCAAATAAAGATGAAATAATCATGTGCAGATGATTTAAGGGCTATCATGTCGAGTAAAGCTTAGAGAAAATCTGGACTTAGTAGGGAAAATGATTGCTAAGTGTGTTTTATTTTTCAGGATAAGAAAGAACTTTCCTCAGCAACTTGTAACTGCCCCGCAGCAGAATGTGCTGCCTGATGGAATGAGCACATTTTACCTGGGTGTGGTCATGGAAAGCTAGGTGACTTTTCCTACTTTGGCTTCGTTGGCTTTCTCTCTTCTTTCCTAATCTGCATTTCCCACGCTGCCTAAGGTTGTCAACTACTAGTGCAATGTGGCAGTGGAGTCTGAATTGTGACTAGTCTTAATAGAGATGTGTGGTGTGAAATACGTGTCAGATTTTGAAGTGTCAATACTAAAAAGAATGTCAAACGTCTCACTAATAACATATATTGATTTCATGTTGATATAGTACTATATTGGGTATTGATTAAATAAGTAAGTTACTTATTTAAGTTCAGTTACTTTTATTATTAATTTGTCAGATTACTTTTCAGTTCCAGTTACGGGGAGTAACATTTTATATCCTATCTTTTTCTTACTGGGTATAATTTAAAAACCTCACTGTACCAAAGAATACATATAGCAACTGCCTCAGGACTTTGGAAAGGAGAAAAGTATTGCAAAGTACAACAGTTTGCCTGATTCTCAGATGCTTATACTTTGTGAAAGAGGCCAGTTTTACCAGGTTGTACACTGTATGACTATTTGTTTAATATTCTGAAAAGAAAAATTTAAAGAGACTAGGAACTAACTAAAGGTTGCCAAAAATAAAGGATAGTAAGAAAGTATAAATATAAATATACAGCATTAAGATATTTAGGAGCATAATAGAGGATATTTAGAAACATAATAGTATAATAATTGTTCTGTATCGTAATTTTGATCGTACTAAATATATACAAATTCTTGTGTGTAATATACTTCATATAACTATATAACAAAAAGTGACTTTTACTTTGTTAAATTCAATAATAGTAAAAAATTTAATGTTACCTTTTTTTTGAGACAAGGTCTCACTCTATGTAGCTCAGGCTGGTCCTGAACTCACTTTCGAACCTAGGCTGGACTTGGGCTCAAAGCAGTCCTCCTGCCTCAGCCTCGAGTGCTGAGATTACAGGCATGTGCCACCATACCTGGCGTATGTGGTGCTAGGGAGTCGAACTCAGGTACTTAGCACTTACGTAAATGTTTGCTAAGCAAGCGCTTTAACCTCTGAGCCATTCCTACAGCCCTAATTTTGCTTTTTTGCTGTTTTGGAAGTGTCTGCTAGTGTTTAAAATTAAATGTGTAGCTGGCATTGTTACATTTATTCTACAGCACTGCTCAGGTATTACAAGTGCACACATGGACTTGGGATGGGCTAAGTCCTGAGAGAGGGTTATGGTAGAAGGAAGTCTTATAAAGAAAGGTGACAAAGTGGATTGCTCTAAGTTTAGCTGCCCCCCTTCATCTTTTCTTTTATAATTTTTTACAGTTTATTCAATGCAAACTATGCCAGTTTTTAGATATGATAATTCCTTATGGTTTCTTTTCCTTGATACTGGGAAGGAAATTCTACTTTTCAGTTAAAAAATGTATATTGTGGGTTGGAATAACTAACACATTAATAATTAGTATCTCTGGATTTGTAGGTGAAATGGTGCTTCACAAGTTTCTCATCAGACTTGTGATGATATCCTTATGATGAGTATTTAGGTTCATAATATTGTTGATAATTAATAATAATAACATGATTAATTGAACTGTGACTGCCATAAAGAGAGGTTTCCAGGAGCATTCCTAGCCAGTCTGTGATTTGAAGTGCCAACCCCAAACTGGAATCAAATCTAAGAATATTGTGATGATCTGTAAATGGCTAAATTTAACAAGATTGAAATATAATAGAGATAAATTTTAAATCCTGAAATAGGGTTTGGGTGTGGTAGTGCATGCATGCTTGTTGTCTGAGGCAGGAGGATTTCAAATTCAAGCCCACTTTTAGCAATTTTAGCAAGACCTGCCTCATATATATATGCCATTGGGATAGCTCAGTCGTAAAGCATTTGTGTAGCATCATGTGTGAGGCCCTAGATTCAATCTAAAGTGCTGGTGGAAAAAAAAAGAAAATCTAAATGAATTCTGTGGTTCAGCCGTCCTGATTAGGAATGAGCGATAAGTAGGTTAACACTAAGGAAAAGTGTTGGGCCTTTTAGTGGGTAGGAAGCATAGTACAAGTTACCACTGATGTGGCTGTCAGAAGAGCAATTTCAGTTTGCATTGCTGTCTATCAGCAGAAGCTTAACATCTGACAAAAAGACATGATTTTTCTTGGTTCTGTGCTCTTCACAGCACACCTGGCAATCTTGTGTGTAGTTATATTATCCAACAAGAAGGTGATAGACAAACTGGTTTACTTTCAGAGAGGAATAGTGACCAAGTCAGATGAACAGTAGTGAAATAAACTGGGTTATTTAGACTGGCCAGGAGGTTCTTGGTGAAGTTGAAGGAGAGACCACAGGAGTTGCCTTCAGATTATTGAAGGGCTATGCTATTAAAAAGAAATTAAACTCATCACAAAGTCCTAAGAAACACTGGATGTAATATTAGTGGAGGAGAGTGGACTAAATTGCAGCATAAGGAAACATCATTGGAGTCAGAGCGAAGCTCTTGGTAGTGAATTACTTCTCCGAAATATTTTTAAAGATCTGTTGCTGAGTCTAGCTTTCCAAGATTCCTTCATCTTGGCATTTGTACAAAATTCTGGTCTGACTCTTCCTCCCCTACGTGGACTTTCAGTGAGTAATCATTTAATGGAGCAAGCAACTGATAAGAATAACTTGAATTGTTTCTTTAAAACTGCTTTTCTGACAGATATTTCAGGTTTGCGATAAACAGAGTGGCATGGTAATGTTTTACTGCTGAGAAAGAAGGGAAAGAGCCTGTGGACCATCTGTGTTTCTTCTGTAACTGGAGAGCAGGGTGTAGGGTCTCTGGTGGCTATAGTGCCCCAGTCTTCTGAAGAGTGTCAGCTGTCAAGGCAGAAGTCTGTAAACTGTCTTGTACCTGGAAATTTCTGTGACTCCATCTTTGTATCATAGTATGATATATTGACCATGTGTGTTTTGAAAGAAAGGAACTTCTACTTCATAGCCTGTGACTTTTCAGGGCGTAATGCAAAATAAGACTTGGAAACTATTGCTTTGTTGTTAAATGATTATAACACTTTCAGACATTCTAGGTATTTTGTTACTTTCTGTTTTTAAAATAGAATCACCTTATGTCACTACAGATCCTATTTTTCTTTCTTTGTGTTCCTCCCTACTCTTCCTTTTATGAAAAGTTTGAAGTAAGCAGTATCCAGGTAATCTGTTTTCAGTGTCCACATCTTCTCCAGGGTAGAATAAATGAAATGTGAGGTTATTGCTCTTCTCTGTGATTTGTGTGGGTCTTTATTCCACTGTCTCTACCTTGCGGTCAGGTGCTATCTTTTCTACTTCCTCTATAACTCCCCAGTTGTCCAGTGTGCACATCTCTGCATGGCGGGTTTTTAATATATGGTTTTGACTGATTTACTGACTGTTCTCTGTAGCAAGAAAACAATGCCACAGTGTATTTCAGGATTTTTTTGAGGTTGAGGGTAAGAGTTTGAGAAATTCTGAAAGAGTGAAATATTTTGGAAGATATGTAAGTTTCCTTCTTTGTTTTGGAAAGAGTCACATAATGTTTATATGCAGTATAATTAATGTATATTGTTTGACATTTAACACCATTCTCATATTGTTTCATTCTCAAGATTCTTTCCCCTCGAGGGTATGATAATTTAATATACAGCATTACTTCAAAAAAGTTTATTTTACATTCAGGTTTTTTTAGCTACGTTAAATTTTAAAAAAAGAACAAACCTGTAATTGAGAAATGCATGTTTAATATTCCCTAGAACTCTCCCTTAAAAAGGGCACATTTAGGAAATTCTTTAAAAATAGAGATTTTTGTAAGCATTCATCTTATACATTTTTTATTTAAAAAATAGTTCATTACAGAGTTTCTTTAAATGCACAACTCTCCAAATTGCATTTTAAGATGATTTTATTTATAAAAAATAGATTTACCCACAACCATGCAGTAAACACTTTGTAATTTGTGTTTAAGTTCAAATTTCTTTAAATGGGGCAAATTTTTGCATCAGATTAAGACAAATAACAGCTTTATTGAGTATAATTCACATACCAAGCAATTATCCCTTTAAAGTGTACAGTTTAGTGGTTTTTTTGGTAGTTTGTACAACCATCAAAAGTAATTCTAGAACATTTCCATCTCCATAAAACAGAAGACTAATACCAGTTAGCATTCATTCCCTGTTCTCTCTACCTCTAGTTCCTGGCTGTCATTAGTACTGGTTCTGCCTCTCTTCATTTGCATATCCTGTATTTTGTGTAGAGTCTCATGATTATAATACGGTGAATGGCCCTTTTTGTCTGCCTTTTTTGGTTTGTTTAGCATAATGTTTTCAAAGCTTATCTATATGGTGGCATCTATCAATACTTGTTTTATTTCTAGTTGAATTTTATTTTGTTGTGTATCTATTTGTTTATCCATTGATTGGTTTTTGGAGATTATTTCTACTTTTAGACTATTGTGAATAATGGTATTTTAAAATTGGGTGGGTTGTCTTTTCCCTTTTTCTTTTTTGCTCTGTTTCTCTGTCTCTCTCTCTCTCCCCCTTCTCTCCTTCCTTCCCTTCTTCCCTCCTCAGTTCCTTCCCTCCCTCCTTCCTTCCTTCCTGCCTGCCTGCCTGCCTTCCATCCTTTCTTCTTTCCTTCCTACTGGCAGTGCTAGGGAGTCCAGTGCTTTCAGCATGCTAGGCAAGCACTCCACCACTGAGCTCCATCTCAACACAGATTATTTGCCTTTTTGTTGTTGAGTTTTAAGAGCTTTCTGTGTATTATATATGTGTGTGTGTGTGTGTGTGTGTGTGTGTGTGTGTGTGTGTATACATATATATATGTGTGTGTGTGTGTGTGTATATAAATCTTTAATCACATATATGATTTACCAAGTTTTCTTCTGTGTTTTGGATTGGTTTTTCATTTTTTAGATGATGTCCTTTGAAAAACAAAGCTTTTAATTTTTTGAGGCTGAATTTATCATTTTTGTTGTTGTTTGATTTGCTTGTATGTTTAAGAAACTGTTAGGATTCTCCAGAAATATAGATCTAGTAGAATAGAGGTAAACTCATTAGAAGAGTTTTATTAGGAGAATCGAATCATGTGGTTATGGAGGCTAAGTTCCATGATAGGCCATATATAGGCTATAGACCAACATAATGAGCCTGTCCAGGTTGGACAGCCACAGAATCATAAGTCATTGGTGTAATTCTTAGTCTAAGGCTTAAGACTGAAAGCTCAGGAGTTTTTTTTTTCTTTCTTTTTTTTTTTTTTAATGAGTCCTGGTAGGTCTTTTTTACTCAGACTCATATGCTAATGACCTCTGTAATTACCCTCCCAGACATGCTGAGGAAGAATCCTTTTCCGGTTTTATAGGTACACCTTAATCCGATCAAAATACACCTAAAATTAGCCACCACAGAAATGATTGCCTAATCCATGAATGGGAAAATTTGTTATGTTTTCTCAAAGAATTTTGTATTTATTGATGTCACATTTAAGTCTTTGTTCCATTTTTTTTAGTTTTTATATATAGTATGCAGCAGAGGCCCAACTTCAGTGATTTTTTTTTTTTTTTTGGCGGTCTTTTTTTCCAAGTTTCAGTACTGAGTATTGAACCCGGGGCCATTAGCATGCCGGTGAGCTATGTTCTCAGCCCCCAGCTTCATTCTTTTGCATGTGACTATCCATTTGTCCCAACATCATTTGTTGAAGTGATGCTCTTTTAAAACAAACCTTATAGTTGTGATATATTTAAAACAAAATTTATTACCTTAAGCACTTTTAGATGCATTATTTCAGTAGTGTTAACATTGCTGTGCAAGTAATCTCCAGAACCCCTTTAATTTTGTATAACAAACAAAATACCATCAAACACTCTCCATTCTCTATTGTCCCCAACCACTGGCAATCACCATTCAGTTTGCTCAGTTTGTAAATTTAACCATTTTAAATACCGCATATAAGTGGAATCACACAATGTTTGCCTTTTTAGTGACGTATTTTATTTTCCATGGTGTCTTTCTTTGATGTTTTTTCATGCAGTAGCATGTCAGAATTTTCTTTTACAGGTAATAAATATGCCATGTTATGCACGTAACACTTATTTTTATCCATTCATCTGTTAGTGGACCCTGGGATGTTTACTCTCTTTGGCTGTTGTGAATGATGCTGTTACACAAAAATACCTGGTTGAGACGCTGCTTTTAAATTTTTGAGAAATATATACTCAGAGGTGGAATTTCTGGATCAATTGGTAATTCTATTTTTAACTTTTAAAGGAGCTGCTATTCTGTTTTTGATGGAAGGTGTACCACTTTACGTTCCCACTAACACTGCATAGGGGTTCACATCCTCACCCACTTTTTCTTTAAGTCACTATCCTAATAGGGATTGTAAGGTGGTTTTAAAAGATTCATTTTGCTCAATTAAATTGGCTTGGCATTCTTGTCAAAATGATTTGACCATGAAGAAGAAACAGTATGGAATTTGAAATTCTACTCCATTGATTGTTTTGTCTGTCCTTATGCCAGTACCACATTGTGCTCATTGCTGTGACTTTGCAACAACTTTTTAAATTGGGAAGTATGGATCCTAAATCTTCTTCCCTCAATCTCCTTTGAAATTTCATTTGGCTATTTGGAATTCTTGCATTTTATTTTGGCTTTTAGGATTGGCTTGTCAATTTCCTGCTGAGATTTTGATGTAAATAGCTTGGAATTTGCCGGTCATCTTGGGTAGTATAGCCATGTAGTAGTTTGAAGTCTTCTGACACATGGACCTGAACTGTCTCCCTATTTATGGTGGATTTCTTTGAGTTCTTTCAATAATATCTTTTAGTTTTCACTATATTACTCATATTTCTTTTAATAAATTTATTCCTAAATAGCTCATTCTTTTTAATATAGTTATAAATGGAACTGTGTTATTTCTGGATTGTTTATTGCTGGCGTGGTGATATGCAAAAGATCTTTCTACATTTATGTATCTGACAACTTTCTGAAACTTAGTTTTTCCAGAATTTTTGTGAACTCATTACCATTTTTTTTATTTGCAGAAAGGTTCGATGTTTCAGTTTTAATCTCTAGGTATTTGATCTACTTTGATTTGATTTTGGTGCATGGTGACAAGTGTGTGGTGTGTCTATATTCGTTTTTATGCATGTGGATGTCCAGTTTTTTCAGCACAATTTGTTGAAGAGGCTATCCTTTTTCCAGTGTATGCTTTTGGTTCCTTTATTGAAGATTAGGTAGCTGAGGGTATTTGAATTTGTCTTGGCATTCTCAGTTCTGTTCCACTAGTCTACCTGTCTGTTTTTGTGCCGGTATCATATAGTTTTTACAACTATTATTTTATAGTATATAACTTAATGTCTGGAATTGTAATGCCTCCTGCTTAAATCTTGGTACTCAGGATTGCTTTGGCTATACTAGGTCTCCTTTGGTTCCTTACAAATTTAAGAATTATTTTTTCAAGTTCTGTGAAAAAAATTGTGGGTATTTTGATAGGAATTGTATTGAATTGCATATCAGTTTTGACAGTATAATGACTATATTAATTCTGCCTATCCAAGAACAAGGGATATCTTTCCATTTCCTGATGTCGTCTACATCTTCTCTCTTCAGTGTAATGTAGTTTTCTTTATAGAAGTCCTTCACTTCCTTGGTTAGGTATACTCCTGGGTATTTAGTACTTTGCTGGGCTATTGAGAAGGGGATTATTCTTCTGAGCCCTTTCTCAATGAGTTCATTGTTGGTGTAGAGAAAAGCTGTTGATTTTTTTAGTATTGATCTTGTAGTCTATGATTTGACTGAAGTAGTTTATTATTTCAAAGAGTTTCATAGTGGAGTTGTTGGGGTCTTCTCTGTAGATAATCGTATCATCTGCACGTAAAGGTAGCTTGCCTTCCTCCTTTTTGAGACAAATTCCCATTATTTCATTTTCTTGCCTGATGGCTACGGCAAGTGTTTCAAGGACTATGTTGAAGAAGAGTGGTGAAAGAGGACAGCCTTGTCGTGTTTCTAATTTGAGCAGAAACGCTTTCAATTTCTCTCCATTTACTATGATATTTGTGGTAGGTTTGGCATATATGTCTTCTATGAGTTTGAGATAAGGCCCCCTATACATGTTTTTCTGAGAGTATTTGTCATGAAAGGGTGTTGAATTTTATTAAAGGCTTTTTTTGCATCAATTGACATGATCCTGTGATTTTGTTTCTGCTTTTGTTGATGTGTATTATATCTATTGATTAACATATCTTGAACCAGTCTTGCATCCTGGGAAGGAAGCTCACTTGATCATGGTGTATGATTTTTCTGATTACTTGTTGGATTCTGTTTGCCAAAATCTTACTAAGTTTTGCATCTATATTCATTAGGGATATTGGTCTATAATTTTCCTTCCTAGTTAAGTCTTTGTCTGGTTTTGGGACTGAGGTGATACCAGCCTCCATGGAACAGTGTGAGAAGAATTGGAGTTAGTTCTTTCCTGAAATACTGAAAAAAATTCTGCTGCGAATCCATCTGATGCTGGGCTTTTATTTGTAGGTAGAGCTTTTGTTACTGCTTCAATTTCTGTGTGTATATTGGGGGTGTTCAAGATTTCTATGTCTTTTTCATTCAATTTTGGTATTTTGTATGTGCCTATGAAATCATCCATTTCTTCACAATTCTCTTAACTTGTTAGAATGTAGGTGTTCAAAATAGTTTCTCATAATATTCTGAATATCTGCAGATCTGTTGCAATTTCACCTTTTTCATTTCTAAGTGTGTTAATCTGTGTGTTTTTTTCTTTTGGTGAGTTTAGATTTGTCAATCTTACTTATTCCTTTGAAGACCAGTTCTTTGACTCAATGATCTTTTTTATTGTCTTTTTAATTTCAATTTCATATCTGTTGTTTATAATTTCCTTTTTTCAACTGTTTTTTGGCTTAGATTGTTCTTGTTTCTCTAGATTCTTACAGTGCATCATTAACGCATTTATTTGTGACTGTTGTGTTCTTCTGATGTGTGCATTTATGGCTATGATTTCCCTCTAAGTACTGCTTTCATTGTGTGCCATAGATTCTAATTTGATGTATTTCCTTCATCATTTAACTGTGAATATTTTGATTTCTTCTCTGATTTCTTCTGTGGTCCATTGTTTGGTCAGTAGCAAGTTTTTTTCTCCATATATTTGTGTATTTTCATCTGCTTCTTTTGCTGTTAAGTTTCAGTTTTATTCCACTATGATCTGAAAGTCTGCAAGGAATTATTTCTATTCCTTTGTATTTATTTAAGCATGACTTATGACCTAGAATGTGGTCTATTTTAGAAAATGTTCCATGTACTGCTAAGAAGAACATGTATTCTGTTGATGTTGGGTGGAAAACTTTGTAAACATCTGTTAGGTCCAAGTTTTCTATAGTGTCATTTAATGGTTGTGTATCTTTGTGGATTTTCTGTCTGGTTGATCTATCTACCTGTGATAGTGGAATATTAAAGTCCCCTACTGTAATTGTATTGGGGCTGATATGTCCTTTCAGATCTAATAATTTTTTGGTTTACTTAATTGGCTGTTCCAGAGTTGGGAGCATATATGTTGATAATTTTGAATTTTTCCTTTTCTATTGTTTTCTTAACAGTGACCAATTTGTCCCTCCTAACATGTTTTGAAATCTGATGAGTCTGAGACTAATATAGCTACCTCTGCTTGTCTTCTGAGTTCTGTTGCATTAAATACTGAATTCCATTCTTTTGTTTTTGGTCTACGAGTTTTTTTGTGGGTGGAATGTGTCTCATGTAAGCAACAGATTGTGGGTTTCTGCTTTTTGATCCAGTCAACTAATCTGTCTTTTAGTAGGTATGTTGATGCCATTCACTTTCAGAGTAATTATTGAGGTATATTTGGTATGTCCTGCCATCATTATAGTTTTTAGGTATTATTTACTAGTCTTGCTTTTTTCTCAGCTCATTCTCCTATATCTGTGGCCTCTTTTTCTCTGGAGTCTTTGGTGTCATTAGCCTCCTGCTCATTTTTCTAAGTTTCCTTTAAGTATTTGCTGCAGTGCTGGCTTAGTGGCTGCAAATTTCTTTTAAGTTTTCTATATCTTGGAAAGTTTTAATTCCTCCCTCCAATTTAAAAGACAATTCTGCTGAATATAGCAGTCTGGGTTGGCATTTATGTTCTCTTAGTGCTTGGATGATATTGCTCCATGTTCTCCTGGCTTTTACGGTCTGGGTTGAGGCCCTGATTGCCTTCTTTTGTAAATCACCCTCTGCTTTTTCTCTTATAGCTGTTAATATTCTCTCTTTGTGTTGGGTCTCTAGCATTTTAATTATGATGTATTGTGATGAGGTTCTTTTCTGATCAAAGGTGTTTGGTATTTTATATGCCTGAAGTAATTCGTTGTTCATGTTTTTCCTTAGATTTGGGATATTTTCTTCCATAATTTTATTGAGCATGGCCTTTAACCCTTTTGTTTTGTCCACATTTTTCTCCTGCACTCGCATAATTCTGAGGTTATTTCTCTTTGAAACATCCATCAGATGTTGTAACCATTCTCTTTCTTCCTTTTTGCGTTCTTTACCACCAGTATGTTTCAGGTCAACCATTTTGTCTTCTAGGTCTGATATTCTATTTTCAAAATGTTCAAAGTGGTTACTTATTCTTTTCCTGTGTGTGTTTCACATCCTGAAGGTCAGCTTTCATTGTTTTTATATCTCCGCTGAATTCTTCTCTAATTTCTTGTATTGCCTTCATTATCTTCTGGTTTGTATCTTCTTTATTATCTTCTAATTACTTGTCAATGTTTGGTGATAGTATAGCTATGTCCCAGAGTAGTGCTTTTATTTCCTGTTTCATTTCCTGTTTAAATTCTAAGAATTTCTGGGCCCAGAAATTATCATCTATTTTGCCACTTTTTATCTTTGTGTTCTGTTATTTCAAGACCATTGTTATTGTTTTCAGGGGTGTGAGATCTTTCTGTAGGTGTGTTCTTACCCTGTTTCCTCATAGTTCTGTTAGAGTAAGTTTAAGCTTCGGTTTTGTTGATGGACTCTGTTTCTTTTCCTGTGATTCTTAAATTAGGCTCTTTCTGTTTTAAGTGTTAGGATTTGGAGGGCTTCAGCCCTCTTCTCTGGACTGGAATAAGTTTGCATTGGCCTTTAGATTGAGTGAAGGGTGGAGAAATTGTTAGGAACATTGTATTTTGGAGGCCTTGAATACTGTTTTTAAAAGTTTGATTTTACTTCATTTGACATTTGAAGTTTTTTGAGTTGGGAGCTTTTGGGGACAAAATAGTACTTTAAGAAGACTAGTTGGTCATGGTGTATATATGGTACTTGGATATTATTTAAGAGGGTATGGTTGAGTTCTTTTTGACTCTCATCTCTTTATAGCAGGGCTCTTTAATTTTTATTGTTAGCAAAATACATAGAATCAAGTTCAACTCTTTAATCTATGAATATATGAGCAAGGTAATCTGAGCCTGGATAAAGCTCTTAATGGTACCAAAAAATCCTGTGAAGGTCATATTTAAAGGAAAGATTGAGGTGACTTATTTTCTAATAGTATTAACTATATAAGTTTAAAAATGACATTAAAATTTCAGCATGAGTTTTTAGGGATAAACATGCTGTCCCTGAAAATAGGGAAGTCAGTTATTGGAAGAGGGTTGTGATAACAGGGACAGTCATGACCTTGTCTTTTCATTTGCTGAGTGTAGCAGTGGAATGCCTAATACCTAGAGATAAATGCTCAAATAGGAAGTGAATTCTGAATGTTTAGATTTGCATACAATTATATGAATGTTATTGTTGAACAGTGAAATAATTGTATTGACAAGAGTATGGTGTGCATGTGTGCAGACCTTGTACTTGTGCTTAAATACATATTTCCTTATATTGTCCAATTCAATATGTGTGTTGGATTGTTGATAAATGTATCTACACATTAGCCAAATTATGAGGACTGATGTTCGGGGTTAGTAGAAGAAAAAAGGGAACTAAACAAAATTTACTCATCAGCTGTTGTGTTATGCTTAAGAAGTCTGCAACAGGTGGTATTCCTGTGTCACTGTTTATGATATACCAGATACTGCTAGGCATGCTGTATGTAGCCTTTGTTTTTTCACACTGAATTTGTGAGGTCAGTGCTGTTGAAGAGACTGAAATCTAAAGATGTAAAAACCTCCCAAGATCTCTGAGCTAATAAATAGAATATCTTGTAGATGAAAATAGAATTTTTTGGATTGCAAATCAAAAGTTCTTCCTATTATACTGAAGATATGTCTGTTTGACTTTAGCAAGGCAAGGACTCTGCTTATGCAGAATTAGTCTTCAATAAGAGTTTCTTCATTAGCAGGCAGTTACTGGGCAATAATGTTTTCTATAAAAACAGCCATGTACTTTGGAAGGAGCTGCTTTTACTTTTCTACTTAGGTATTTATATTCCTAGCACATTCAACTCTTTTGATTGCTTGTTGTGGATGTTAATTTAGAAGAGGTTATCAGTTCTTTTATTTGAAGAATTATTCAGAAAGCTCTTGCCAATTTTTTTTTCCTTAAAGTATAAATTAAGAATTTCTTCTGATGCATTTTTCATAACGTTTACACATTAGCAAGGAACTAAGCCAGGCTTGTTATTTTCTTTTGTTTCAGGGGATATCATTTTCAATGCTCAGTACCCAGAGCTGCCCCCTGATTTTATCTTCGGAGAAGATGCTGAATTCCTGCCAGACCCCTCAGCTTTGCACGTGAGTCCTGCGGGCTTCCTCAAACAATTTTTGATGAAAAGAAAACAAAATTGGCTTTTGACAGGTGCCGAATAGTTAGAATTATCAAATATGAATTTTTTCTACTCTTCTTTCTTTGTCCTGTGAAAGAACTTTTGCTTTACATGTGCCAAAACATTTAAGGAAAGATTTTTTTTTCATTTCAGTTTTCACTTTCAGAGAGATTTTTTTTTTTTTATTAATGAAACTCGCTAGCATATTAGCCCAAAGATTTTAACTTCAATTTAAGGAGACATGTTGAAAACATTTTCTTTGTTTCATCGTGTTATTTCATGCCTGCAATCAATTTTCTAATGTTTACTAACACTTCATCACAGCCCTGGTTAGGAGTGTTTCTTGGCTTTTAAGAAGCTTTTTTTTTTTTTTTTCTTTTTTCTGGTATAGAAGTGAAAGTGGCAGATTTGGACTTGACTCCATATTATCTCAGTATCAGAAGGGTAAAGACCAGATTAAGCGTTCTTTATGAAGCAAGACTGCAACTGTAGTTGAAGCAGACTGTTTCTGGAATTAAAGCAGAAATATCATTTTGGAAAGGGCTGGTGTTACTTGTCAGAGCACATGCAGTTTATATAAACTTTTGTGTTTTACGTGGCGGGAGAAGTAAATGTGCCATTTTGTTTAAGTCATTCTTGCAGACAGAACATTCTTTTTTTCTCCTATAAGCCTCATTTGCTGTGATCTCTATACATTAAGAGATTTAGTTGTTTAAAACTGTGTGTTAAGTTTTGTATTTCTGGGAATTTTTGTCTTTTTAATGTTATGTAATTAAAAATTTTGACAGCTTTGAAATCTTTACTTCCCCACCCCTTTTTAAAGTTGGATATATTACCTCAAGCCTAAAGAATTATCTCTTATTTTAAAAATGCCAAGAATATGACAGGTTTGTTGTAAAGAATAGAATAAATTTAATTGTATACATGCAGTTTATTAGATTTTAAAAAATTGTACGCAAATATGGTTCTCTAAAGTGCCACGGGCTACATATTCATCATATATTAAATCTGGGGTTCTTACCCAGAAAAGAGTTGGCAGAGAATATTGTTGTAGACCTTTTCTGTTGAAAGTCTGGCCAGTGGAGGGAAACATGCTGGCTGTCAAAGATGTAGTACAGACTAAATGCCTGAAGATAGCCAGAGAAAGCTTTGCAGGATAGGTGAGGTTTATAGTCTTTCTTGAAAAATGGAGCAAAAGTGGTAGATGTGGTACACAGTATTTCAAGTAGGGGAATGACGAGCAGATTTGAAGAAGTGATGATTTGTGTGTTGTGTTGCAGAAGGAGTTGCTGATATATTTGCTGGAAAGTAAATTAATACAAGAAAGGATTGGAAGTTGGGCATAGTGGTGCACACCTGTAATCTCAGCTCTCTGGGAGGCTAAGGAAAGGGGAATACAAGTTTTAGCCTACTCAAGGCTAAAGCAAGATCCTGTCTGATAAATAAAAAGTAAAACAGGGTTGAAAATGTAGCTCAATGTGAAGGCCCTGTCCAATTTTCAGTACTAGGGGTGTGGGAAAGGCTAGAAAAGGTTAGGTAAATTATTAGAACAATGCTGAAGTACCTTGAATTTGGGCCAAGAGCCATTGTGATCCATGTAATTAATTAAAGAGAGATTGAAAACTAGAAATGAGGAAAATTGCAAAAATCCAGGGCAGAGAAAAGGGGTTTTGAGCTGGGGTGATTTAAGAGGAAACACTATGGTGGTAATTATAAGAAGGACTTGTGTGCAGCTACTCTTTGTTGGAATTGCTTTCACAATTTGTAGTGAATATCTTGCAGTATTGGCAAGTGTTCTGAGTGTAGGATTTAAAACCTAGCAGGGACTCATTCCACTCTTTTATTTTAGTTCTGAGGAAATTGATATATATAATTCTGTGTCAGAGCTGATACTATAATTCTACTCCTTTGATGTTTCATCCGAGTGGAGTTATTACAAATGTCTGTGTACGCACATTTGTGTGTGTGTGTGTGTGTGTGTGTGTGTGTGTGTGCACTTAGCTGAAAAAGAAAAAAATCAGCACAGTAAATCTAAGAGAAGGATTGCAAATCTACGGAAACACTATCTCTTTCGTTGTGGTTAACTTTGGGACTCACGTAGGCTTACTCAGACTTCTTCGTGGACCTTCATAGACTGGGTAAGAGTATTGCTGTTTGGGTGATCCCCAAATAGCTCTGAAGGTTGCACTTCGTGTCTATCTGATTAATATACTAAGAGAGAATAAATTATAAGGGCTGGTCTCCAACAGACATTTCTCTTAGCACACCTTGCCTTTGAAAGACTTCATTCATTTGTTAACAATTTATGGTTTAGTTCTTGGATTCAAGTCAGGCTTCCCCTCCACCTTCTCTTAATGTGCTCAGAGCACCGTCACTAGTAACCTGACTTGTCTACATATGGTTCTGAACAAAGATGGGGTTGTATATTTCATAACCCATGGAGTTGAAAAGAGTTTTCTTGGACTTTCCTACTAGTTCTACTTGCAGAAGAGGGTGAATACATAAACTTAGAATATGAGAGTATAGTCTTTGACTATACTCTGTGGCAAATAAGGAATTTCTTTGAAGATTTTGGGTTTTATTGTCAAAGGTCCATTGAAATTTTGTGTTTGTTTCTATAAGATACTAGTATTTTAAATAGAAATATGTATTGAATTATAAATATTTCAGAAAAAAGTGAACTCTCCCATGTGCCCATTTTGATAGTTTTAGAGAATATATATGACCTTTTATTTATTTATTTTGTTTAAAGTTGCTCATCTCTGCTTCTCCTCACTCCCGCCACCAAAATAAATACGAAAAGATTTGAATTAGCTTAAGTGAAAGACTCATTCAAGATTATCAGAAATATATGCAGGGCTATTACCCCTTGGATGAAGCTACCTCTTTCTAAATTCTTTGATTCTGGAAAGTGAGTTCCATTAAGAAATTTGAGGTTTAAAAAAAGATGTAAAATACTAGATAACTGACAGATGTAAAGATGATTTATCTTATATATATATATATCAGAGCATCATAAAATCATTGATTAGGGCCTTAGTGGCACAATGATTCCAAATTTAGGACATAAATTACAAGAGTTTGGGATGCCTGTTAAAAATACAACTTCTTAGACCCCATTAGTTCTCCAGTTAGATGCTTTGGGGAACAGAAAGAATATTGTTCTCTTGGCTATTTTTGGTTATTAGTTTGTAAACTGTTGTTGGGAGCTGCAGACTGAATTGTCTTTTGTGGACACATCCACCAAAACTACAGTTTGCTTTTACTTAACATTGTTTCTAGGGAAGTGTCATTTTTCATCTTGGAGACAGCTCTAATTTTTAAAAATTAATGTTTGTTTAGACAAATAAACATTTGTTTAGAGAAAGCATATGATATTTAACCTTCTGAGTGTGACTCACTTCACTAAACCTCACGGTCTCAGGTTATGTCAGTTTTCCTACAAATGACTCAAATCTGTCTTACTCGATGAAAGAGTAGTACTCCATTGTATACAAAGACCACATTTTCTGTATCCATTGGTCTATTTATGGATAGTTTGATATCTTTTAAAATTTAGGTATTGTTAGTTGTGCCACTTTAAACATGGGTGTTTGTATGTCTCTGTTACATGTTGCTTTTAACTCTTTTGGAAAGATAGCCAAAAGAGATATTGCTGAATCAAAAGGAATATTTATTTTCAGCTTTCTGAGAAATCTCCATACTGCTGTCCATAATGGTTGTTCAATTGACAATCCCACCAGCACTGTATGAGGGTTCCTTTTTGCCTCTGCAGACATGCCAGCTTCTATTGCTATTTGAGTTCTTGCTATACACTATTCTTACTGGTTAGGATTGTATGTCTGTGTTGCCATGAGTTGCATTTCTCTAATGGTTAAGCATGTTGAACATTCTTTTAAATGTTTGCTGACCATATGTATTTCTTCATCTGAAAACCGTCTATTAATTTCAGTTGCCCATTTTTCCCCATTTTATTGATATGTATAAGTGCAATACATAAAGTTTAATTGATCTTGAGTATTTGATGCACATACATATCATGGCCAAGTTACAAATCCTTTACTTCTCTCTTTTGACCTCCTCCCCATCCCTCCAGTTTCCATTACTGCCCACATTAAGTTCCATGAGGTAATTGTGATCTGGGTTTCTCATATCTCAGAGAAATGATTCGATATTTCACCTTCTGCTTCTGACTCACTTCACTAAGCATGGTGGTCTCAAGTTGTCTCCATTTACCTACGAAAGCCTTCAACCTATGTGTCTTTATAGATGAGTAGTATTTTATTTTGTATAAATATCCTTTGATCTGTTGATGGGTATTTTGGTGTCTTTCACATTTTAACTATTGTTAGTTGTGCTGCTATGAACATGGGTATACATGTGTCCTCTGTTATATATTGTTTTTAACTCTTTTGGGAAAATTCCCAAAAGAAGTATCTTAGGGTTAAAGGGGATATTTATTTCCAGTCTTTTGATAGACTTCTGTACTGCTTTCCATAGTGGTTTTACCAGTTTAAATTCCCACCAGGAGTGCAGGAAATTTCCTTTTTTGCTTACAGCCTGGCCAGCACTGATTGCTGTTTATGTTCTTGATACACACCAGTCTCTCTGCAGTTAGATGGTACCTTAGTGATGTTTTGATTTGCATTTCTCTTATGGTTAAGGATATTGAACATCTTTTCATGTATTTATTGGCCATATGAACTTCTTCATCCAAGAACTGCCTATTCATTTCTTTGGCCCATTTTTCATTAGGGTCTTTGATTTTGAGGGGCTTTTCTTCAGTTCCCTGTGTATTCTGGTTATGAGCCTCCTTTCTGAGGAGGTGAGTATTTTTTCCCAGCCAGTCGATTCTCTTTTTACATTATTGATAATTTCCTTTGCTGTGCAGAAACTTTAATTCGACATAATCCTATTTGTTAATTCTGGGAGCTATTTCTTTTGCTTTTGGTGTCTTGTTAGTAAAGTCTTTGCCTATACCTTTATCTTTTAGATATTTGCCTAATTTGTCTTCCAGAAGGTTCAGTGTTTCAGTTTTAATATCTAGGTCTTTGATCCACTTTGATTTGATTTTGGTGCGTGGTGACGGGTGTGTGTCTATATTCATTCTTCTGCATGTGGATGTCCAATTTTCCCAGCACCATTTGTTGAAGAGGCAATCATTTTCCCAGTGTATGCTTTTGGTTGCTCTATCAAAGATTCGGTAACTGAGGGTATTTGAGTTTGTCTCTGTATCCTCAGTTCTGTTCCACTAGTCTATCTGGCTGTTCTTGTGCCAGTACCATATTGTTTCTACAACTACTGCTTTATAATATAACTTAATGTCTGGAATTGTAATGCCTACTACCTTAGTCTTGTTATTCAAGATTGCTTTGGCTATTCTAGGTCTCCTTTGGTTCCTTACGAATTTAAGGATTATTTTTTCAAGTTCTGTGAAAAAAATTGTGGGTATTTTGATAGGAATTGCATTGAATGTGCATATCAGTTTTGACAGTATAATGACTATATTATTTCTGCCTATCCAAGAACAGGGGATATCTTTCCATTTCCTGATGTCGTCTACAACTTCTTTCTTCAGTGTAATGTAGTTTTCTTTATATAAATCCTTCACTTCCTTGGTTAGGTATACTCCTGGGTATTTAGTACTTTGCTGGGCTATTGAGAATGGGATTATTCTTCTGAGCTGTTTCTCAGTGAGTTTATTGTTGGTGTAAAGAAAAGCTATTAATTTTTTTAGTACTGATTTTTTAGCCTTCAATTTGGCTGAAATTTCTTTATTATTTCTAAGAGTTTTATGGTGGAATTTTTGGGGTCTTCTGTGGAGATAATCGTATCATCTGCAAATAAGGATAGCTTAACTTCCTCCTTTCTGGGACAAATTCCCTTTATTTCATTTTCTTGCCTGATGGCTACGGCAAGTGTTTCAAGGACTATGTTGAAGAAGAGTGGTGAAAGAGGACAGCCTTGTTGTGTTTCTAATTTGAGCGGAAACGCTTTCAATTTCTCTCCATTTACTATGATATATGTGGTAGGTTTGGCATATATGTCTTCTATGAGTTTGAGATAAGGCCTTTTTATACCTTTGTGTCTCAGAGTTTTTAATCATGAAACGGTAGTGAATTTTTTCAAAGGCTTTTTCTTTGTCAGTTGAGATGCTGGTTTTTTTTTTTTTTTTTTTTTTTTTTTTTTTTTTTTTTTTTTTTTTTTTTTTTTTTTTTTTTTTTTTTTTTTTTTTTTTTTTTTTTTTTTACTTTTGTTGATGTGTATTACATTGATTGATTTACATATGTTAAAGCAGTCTGGCATCTCAGGAATGAAGCCCACTTAATCATGGTATATGATCTTTCTGACTACTTGTTGGATTCTATTTGCCAAAAATCTTATTAAGAGTTTTTACATCTATACTCAAGAAGGATATTGGTCTATAATTTTCCTTCCTGGTTAAGTCTTTGTCTAGTTTTGGGACTAACGTGATGCTAGTCTCCAGATATGAGTTTGGTAGTATTCCTTCTCTTTCAGCTTCATCAAACATTTTGAGAAGAAGTAGAGGTAATTTTTCCTTGAAATACTGAAAAAAATCTGCTGTGAATCCATCTGGTCCTGGGCTTTTATTTGTAGGTAGGGCTTTTATTACTGTTTCAATTTCTGTGTGTGTAATGGGGTTGTTCAAGATTATTATGTCTTCTTCATTCAATTTTGGCGTTTTTTATGTGTCTATGAAGTCATCCATTTCTTCTTTTTGCAGGAAATTTATTGCCTCAGTTGCCCATGGTTCTATTGCTGTGGGTTGTATCTCAGGTTATATTGATGAACTGTTTCTAATATGCAGATTCTTCTGTTTGACTACTTCTATCAGTAGAATTTTCTTGAGTTCATTCAGATTTTTGAATTTATGTCTCCTTTTAGCTTATTTGGTTACTAATTTTGGGTGCTTCTCAATGCCTATTTTTTTGTTGTTGTTGCCTAATCTCATCCACAGTTTGTTGAAGGAGGAACAGATTACAGAACTCTGTTTTCTATAGACTAAGAATTTGTTGGTTTATATTGGAAATGAAGATCAGTGTCTGTGTCATCATCTAAAGTTTGAATGAGGATTTACGCTTACATTGCAGTTCTAGAGCAACAAATAATTGATAGAACAAAAATATCTGTTAGGTCCAAGTTTTCTGTAATATCATTTGACTCTTGTATATTTTTGTGAATTTTCTGCCTGGTTGATCTGTGTATCTCTGATAGTGGAGTATCAAAGTCCCCTACTATAATTGTATTGGGGCCTATGTGTCCTTTCAGGTCTAATAATTTTTGATGTACATAATTGGGTGCTCTAGAGTTAGGGGCATATATATTGGTAATTGTGATTTCTTCCTGTTCTAGTATTTCTTTAACCAATATATAATGGCTGTCTTTGTCTCTGTTTACCTGTTTTGTTTTGAAATCTGAATAGCGTGAGACTAATATAGCTACGCTTGCTTGTTTCCTGGGACCTGTTGCATGAAATATTAAATTCCATTCTTTTATTTTCAGTCTGTGAGTTTCCTTGTGGGTTAAGTGTGTCTCTTGTAGGCAGTAAATTGTGGGTTTCTGTTTTTGATCCAGCCAACTAATCTATGTCTTTTAGTAGGGGTTTTGATGTCATTCACATTCAGAGTAATTATTGAGGTATATTTGATATGGCTTGCCATTATTATAGTTTTTCAGTATTATTTACTGGACTTGCTTTCTTCTCAGCTCATTCTCCTATATCTATCATCTCTTTTTCTCTGGAGTCTTTTGTGTCATTAGCCTCCCGTTTGCTTCCTAAGTTTCCTTTAAGTATTATCTGCAGTTCCTACAGAAATAAGAACAACTTAACCCAAAAGGCAATAGAAGAGAATAAATTATAAAGATCAGATCTGAATTGAGGATGCAGAGACCAACCCAAATACCCTGAAATACTTAATCTTCGATAAAGGAGCCAAAAGCATAAAAGGAAAAATAATTGCCCTTTCAACAATTGGTACTGGGAAAAGTAGATATTCACATGCAAAAGAATGAATCTAGTCACACATGTGTCACCATACACCAAAATCAAGTCAAAGTGGGTCGAAGACCTAGACATTAAAAGTGAAACACTGAACCTTCTAGAATAAAAATTAGGCAAATATCTAAAAGACATAAGTGTAGACAAAGACTTTCTTAATAATAAACCAAAGCAAAATAAATTGTCCACATTATTAACAAATGGGATCATGTCAAATTAAAAAGTTTCTGCACAGCAAAGGAAATTATCAACACTGTAAAAAGAGAACCATATTCACCACCAACACCTCATATAGGGGGCTCATAATCAAAATATACAGGTAACTGAAGAAAAGCCCCCCAAAATCAAGGATCCTATTGAAAACTGGGCAAAAAAAAATGAAGCGGCAATTCACTCAGGAAGAAGTTCAAATGGCCAATAAATACATGAAAAGATGTTCAACATCCCTAGCTATAAGAGAAATGCAAGTCAAAACATCACTAAGATACCATCTAACTCCAGAAAGATTGGCCTATATCAACAACTCAAGTAGCAATCAGTGCTGGAGAGGCTGTGGGGAGAAAGGATCCCTCCTGCACAGCTGGTGGGAATGTAAATTGCTACAACTGCTGTGGAAAGCAGTATGGAGGTTTCTTAAAAGATTGGAAATAAATATCCCCTTTGATCCAGTGATACCTTTCCTGGGAATATTCCCAAAAGAGTTAAAAACAACACATAAGAGAGATACATGTATACCCATGTTCATTGCAGCACAGCTAACAAATAGCTAAAATATGGAAGACACCAAAATACCCATCAACAGACCAGTGGATACACAAACTGTCGTATTTGTGCACAATAGAATACTATGCACCTATAAAATCTGACAGATTGGAAGCTTTTGTAAGCAAATGGAGGAAACTTGAGGCCATCATGCTTAGTGAAGTGAGTCAGAAGCAGAAGGTGAAATATCAAATGGTTTCTCTGATATGAGAAACCCAGATCCCAGATCACGATTATTTCACGGAACTTAAAGTGAAAAATAAAGGGAATGGGGGGGGCGCACGTGGGTTGTGGGAATGCGTAGGGGGTGGGTCGGAAGGAAAACGGGGGAGGTCTTGTTTCCTTGACAAGATATGTATGTGCACCAAATGCCCCAAACCAGTGTAAACCTTAAATTTTGCATTTATACATATCAATGAAATGGGGGGGAGGGATTAAAAAAAGGAAAAAAGAAAAACAAACTCAAAAATTAATAGCAGAAGAAAGTAGAAGTTCAGTATGCCCATGAAAACCATTGCAGTGGTGCTAAAGTCCAAAAAGAAGAGAAAAATGAACAAATTACCCACTGTGTTTTTGTGGTGGAAACCTCCACATCCAAGACCTTGGATCCTGCTGTCTGGGAAGATACAACTAGTTCCCTCTCTTTTTCCTTTGACCCAGTCTGTTTGGGCCTTCCAACAAACAGGGACTCCAATACCATGATTTCAGTAGCCCAAACACACAGAGCCTCTCCCTGATTCGCACTGACGGTGGGGTGACTCAGCATTCCATCACGCTGAGGCATAGATATGCTGTTGGGGGACAGAGCCACAGATTGCCTGGTACTTTCTAGACTCTTGACCTTGTTGCAAACACAGACGTTATGTAGGCTTGCAGTCTAAGGGCTGATCTAGCTCGCAGGTACTTTGAAGTGCCAGGCCACACCCTAGACCCTGTCCTCATTGGGAACCTGCACTCATTCACTCATGAACCTCAACATCCTTCTTCTGTTCCTCTCATCACTTTTCCGGTCCAGCAAGTCCTTCACCTGCAGAGGCAGTTCCTTCATTGAACCTCATTCTTCCAGCCGAGTCACACAGAGGCACTAATAAAATGTTCCTTCACTGTCACCATCTTGATGGCACTTCTAATGACTTGTTTCTTAATTGAAAAAATTTTTGGTATTTTTTGTTGAACCTCATTTGAGTGAGAGGATTTGCTTTTGAACTCTCAATACTATTCTATTGATGTATATGTCTGTATACTTCGATTATTGTGACTTTGTAACAAGTTTTAAAATTGAGAAATGTAAATTTTCCAACGTTGTTCCTTTGTCCAAGATTGCTTTGACTTTTATGTGACTCCTGTATTTGCTTATGAGGTTTAGGAACAATAGCTTATGAATGTCCATGAAGATCCTAGCTGGTATTTTGATAGGCACTTTCTTGAATCTACATAGTGATCTAAAGATTATTGCAATCTTTATAATATTCGCTGTTCCTGTAGCCAGGAACGTGAAATATCTCACCATTCATTTAGGTGTTGTTTAATTTCTTTTAACAATGTGCTAAAATTTTCAGAGTGAGAGGTTGATACTTATTGTACTGTATTCTTTTGTTATTCTTTTTTATGTTGTTATAAATGGCATCTTAAAAGTTTTCATTTTCAGTTTTGCAATGTTGTTGTAAAAAGCACAATTGATTTTTTATATATTAATCTTGTATCCTCCAAGTTTATAGTTCCAATTTTTATATTTTATTTTACTTATTTTTATTTATTTATTTATTTTTTTGAAACAGAGTCTTGCTTTGTAATTCAGGCTAGTCCTAAACTCACTGTGTAGACCCATCTGGTCTCAAACACAGAAATCCTCTTGCCTCAGCTTCCTGAGTGCTGGGATTTCAGGCCAGTCATGCCTGGTTTATGTGTTGCTGAGGAATTGAATTCAGGGCTTTGCACTTTTAGGTAAGTGCTCTAACCACTGTGCTGTTCTTCTAGCCCTTAGTTCTAACTTTTGATGTGAATGTTGGATTTCTACTGAATAAAATTTCTTTTATTTTTCAAGTATATGCTCTTTTTTGGGTAAGTCGATTTGTTGAAACAGCTGATTAACTATATATTTTAATACTGAGATGAAATTATGAAATGGTTATCTTCCTTTTCTTTGAAATCCTATCTGAACTTAAAGTATTTCCTGAGACAGAAATGGGAGCAGCATTGTAATAAACTCAATATTTCTGAAATCTGCTTTTAAAGTCAACACTCTTAAAGTTGTTCTAGATTTCTTTTATTGCTTTGCACTATTAATGATAATAATTCATTCATCAATCATTTTAGTAAAGATTAACTGAATATAATGATGTGGAGGCCTGGATAATAGAGATGACACATGAATTCTGCTCTGGTTGTGTTTTCTGGATAGTAGAATAGATGGACTTAGAACTTTTATAATGTAAGATCATGCAAATACAACAGATAATGTATAGCCGAGGGACTGTTAATTTGATTTAGCAATGATCATCGAAGAGTTTTCACACAATAACATGAAAATTATCCAGATAAACTATGCTTAGAAGTATTTTTGGGAGTACTTAGAGTTGGTTCTTAATTTGAAAAATGGTTGTTGTAGCGCTTTTTACCATTTGCACTTTAGCTCTGAGCCTCATAGACATTTAGTAATTAAAGACACATTTCTGTAGTGTAAGCTAATTTCTTAGTGGTTATTTTTTACTGTATCCTATTTTACTTGTCATACTCTTTCATGTATTATATTATAAACAAGATATTAACCTACTGATGCCCACCCTCTTGTACTAAAAAAAAATACAGGTCAACAAAAGACAAACTGAGGAAATCCTGTTTGTTTGTATTTATTGATTGCACAGTATGTGTATAATGCCGTGTAAATAGAATTTGACCTCAGGGAGGCTGAATTTTTGGGAATTGTAGGGATAAGTACATGAAAAATAGACATAGATATTATATAATTGAATGTTGGCATAATTGCTACAAAGAGCACTGTAGGATAAGTAGTGCTTGAATATGCATTACATAGTGGGAGAACAAAAGATGCAAAAGATATAAGGCAGAGACACCATTATAATTAGAAAGAGAAATCATTAGATGTTGAAATTATGGGATTAAAATGAAGCTGGAGCTTCTGCTGAGACCTAAGTGTTAGGCAGGTTATGCTACGTCTGTTACCCAGTTGCTTCTCTACCCCCGTTTCTCTTCATTGTGCTCCTTACTGACTTCTCAGCCTCAGAAGTCTTCAGACATTCTACGCACATTCTTACCTCAGGACTTTTTTATGCTACTCTCAATTTTCATTTACTCCACTTGGAAGTCTTTTCCCAGTTAACTGAACAGCTTGCTCCTTTCCTTTCTTTCTTTCTTTCTTTCTTTCTTTTTTTTTTCTAAAAAAGCATGCTCCTTTCCTTTCTTCAGATGCCATTATATCAGAGCATCCTTCCCTGATATCCCTGTACAAAGCAGCAGCAACCTTCTTTTTACTCTTTGACTTCTATTATGCTCTTCTTTGTTCATTGAACTTACTACCGTTTTCTTTGCACAGTTATTTGGTGATGTGGTTTAGATCTCAAATGCCTCTTAAGGACCATGTGCCAAATAAAGGCTTGGCTCTTAGGGTAGTACTGTTAGAAGGTAGTGGAACCTTTAGGAAGTGAGGTATAGTGGGAGAAGTTAAGTCATTTGTGGCATGCTCTTAAATGGGATATTAGGATCTCATTTTCTTGTTTCTAGTCACCATCAGGCAAGTAGGTTTTTTCCATCATGAACTTTCATGATGTTTGATCTTATTACAAGCCCCAATCAGTGGAGCCATGCAATCATGAACTGAAACCTCTGAAACACCACCCAAAATAAGTCTTTTCTCCTTATAAGCTGCCTCACTCAAATATTTTGTCACAGCAACCAAAAGCTGACAAATGTATTTGTTTCTGCTATTGTGACTACCTGCCTGGAGTTAAGGGTTTTGTGGGTTGCAGGATATTCAGTGTTGAAAAAGGACAGTCCCAGGCAAACTGGGATAGTAGATGACCCTTGTCTATAAGAGTGCCAACTTCATTAGAGAATAGATTGGGAGATCAGAACCCTTGACAGTGCTTTAGTGAGCTAGATCTGCACTGGAGGCTGAGCTGTGGCCTCCAGCATGTGACGACATGCAGCTGCTCTTCAGCCAGTGGTGGCAACTGCCCATGAAGTGTGTGAAAGAGATACTGGTGGTACATTTATCAGAGCCTGACATTCACCTGTTGTGTGAGAACCCAGTGACCTGATCATGACCTTCTGCACACTGGTAGTAGTGTTGCAGCCACAAGGCATCCATCCCAAGAAGAAGACCACTCTTGTGTGGGATGAGGTGAGCAGTCTGTGATACTACTGCTGGGGCTACCAGCATGCCTGGGATAACACCAAGGAATGGTTGATTGAAATGCCCTGTGGTGCTTACCCACTGGAAGATGAGTTTGCCAAACATATTCATGCCAAGAAGGAATGTGTAGCCAAGAACAAGCTGAACTGGCTGCATAACCTAGCCTGTGCTCACAAGATGCAGCTGCCCAGTGCACTTGGCCTGTCCTACCAGACTCAAGGGTGTGGAAGAGCTGGGCCCTGCCATGCAGGTGGTCACGATCTCCACTGCCTCTGTGGGGTGCTTCCAGGTTACCTTCCCATGAAGGAGGAACCCCGGGATTGGACAAGAAGGGGAAGTTCCAGCCCTTAACAGGAATTTTGCAGCTGAGAAAACCAGTTGCAGCCACTTGGAGTCATGAACAGCAAGAAGCCTCAACTTAATGTAAGGAGGGCCAGTGGCAAGCAGATGAGAGAGGAGGACCAGGAGGAGGCTGCCAAGAGGAGAAAAATAAGCCAGAAAGGCAAGAGAAAGGGGCCTAAGGGTCCTGTGGGCAAGAGGAAATGCAGCCCACCCAACCTGGGAGGGAAGAGGAAAGGAAGTTTGGGAGGCAAAATGTGATCTGTGCTGCCTGGTGTGGGTGGCAGAAGGAAAGGAATTAAGACTTTCGCCCTTGGACCTGTTCTGCAAAACAAATGCTGTATGAATAAAATGGGAAGTTTTAGGTACTGTGGGGGTCTGAAGGACACGGCTACTGCCTTTGTTGGAGTTTAAGGGACAAAATTGCCTTCACCTCAAAGGAGTATGTGTTGGACTATGCAAGTTAATATTTTCTCACTGTACAAATCAACCAAGACCTTAGCTGGAGATTAAATGTGTATTTTAGGATGTAAGAATCAGGGAAATTATTTGGTTGAAATGAATTTGTTTCCTTAACAGCCAGTTTTTTTTTTTAATTCAAACTTTGGACCTGGACTAAGGGACAATTCATCATATTTCTGATACTTATATTAGATTTATATATTTGAAACTTTTGAAAAAGTTGCTTAACAAAAGTGTGTGCCTACCCCTCCTGGGAATATATCCAGAAAAGGTCAAAACAACACACAACAGAGATATTTGTATACCCATGTTCATAGCAGCACAACTAACAATAGCTAAAATATGGAAGTCACGAAAATACCCATCAACAGACCAGTGGATACGCAAATTGTGCTTTTTATACACAATGGAATACTGTGCATCAATAAAGTCCAACAATGTGGAGGCTTTTACAGGCAAATGGAAGAAATGTGAGTCAGAAGCATAAGGTGAAACATCAAATGGTCTCTCTGATATAAGAGTCCCAGAGCACAACTCCTTGTGGAACTTAAAACGAAAAACAAAGTGAGACAGGGGGGTTGGGTAGGGGAGAATGGAGGGAGGGTAAAGTAGGGGGAGGGACAAAAGGAGAGCTGGGAAAGCCCTTGTCATCTTGACAAGATACGTATGTGCATAAAGTGCTCAACTCCATTGTAAACCTTAAATTTTGCACATATACATATCAATAAAATGGGAAAAAAATAAAAGTGTGTGTCTATTTTAAAAATAGAGAGAGAGAGAGAGAGAGAGAGAGAGAGAGAGAGAGAGAGAATAGAATAGATTGGTTTTGTTTTCTTCTCATGACTGGAACAAAGCCTGGTGTGTAGTTGCAGAATACGTGGTAATTAAATAAACAAGTTTCCCTTAAAGTTATGTCATCCTCAAATTAGTGACTTTCTGGTTTCCTGCATTAGAAAATGCATTAGAAATTGTACTTTAAGTTAAGATTTCAAAATAGTGGGGCTTATGGAATGGCACAGCGGTTAAAGTGCTGTCTTTACAAGTGCAAGGCCCTGAGTTCAGTTCCCCAGCACAACATAAAGCTGAGTGTGGCGTCTCATGCCTGTAATCCCAGCCTTCAGGAGGCTGAGGCAAGTGTGTTGTCCTGAGCTCAAGGACAGCCTGGGTTACACCAGTGAGTTAAGGACAGCCTGGGCTACAGAGCGAGACCCTGTCTCGAGAAAAGAAACAGTTATTTCAAAATAGTAGAAAAAGTTCTTATGTTGGAGAAATCTAGGTGATAGAAATCAGTTAACAGAACCTCCAAAGCAATGATTTTTTTGACCTGTTTTGCAACGCTGTGGTATGTTCAGCTATCTCAAAAGGCATTTTGAAATTCTTTCCTTGCAAAGCAATAATGATAATTCACTTTAACTCAAAATAAAGTTGCATAAAGGAGGAAGAGTGTATCATAAATTTAAATGAGAAGAGCATGTTGCAATTGCAGCAAGATTGGAAACCACTGCTGTTTGACTTCCTGGGGAAAATAATGAGAGTGATTTAGTGTTTGGGATGAGCTCCTCAGCGTAGAGAACCTGATGCCTCTGCAGCTGCTACTCACTGGCTGCCTGAGACCTTCTTGATTTCCACTTTGCTTGTATGGAACGTGAGTGTGTTAGGTCAGTTTTCCTCCTCTGCTCTTTTCTGTGCTAACTACATACAGACATCTTTTGAATGGATTCTTGCCACGTAGTTACCATTCTTACATACATAAAATACATACTACAGTGCACTAAGCTGAAATGGATTGCGTGTCACACCATTGAAAAATGCCATGTATCTGTGGTGTTCCTATTACTAGATAGTTTCAAGTGCCTTGCCCTGTACCATATTTTAAAATAGTATTCATTTTCATTTTTCAAATTTCTACTTCATGCCTCATCTGAGAACTATAAAAAACTCATCTTTGGCCCTCAAGCTAGACATAGTGCTCATGACAGTTAAGTAAGAGAATTGTGGCATAGGGTTGTAAGGGTAGGGATAGAAGTCTATGTGGGGTACCTTGGGAGCATAGAGAAGGAATTTTGACCAGATCCATGCTTGCATAGTAAGTGTGAGGTCCTTAGAAAAAAACTGTTGATTATCCATAAGTATTCATATTCTGATATAACTATTATTGACAAATAGCATATACACAGAAGGATGTGCTGCTAGTCATAATGTATCATAGTATAGCTTCAAAAAGTCAGCAACCCCATGGCTTAGATAAAGAAAGAGAACATTTTTAATATCCAGAAACCCCACTCATGCCTTTTCTCTCTAAGAATAAACACTGTCCTAGCTTATGTAATAATTAATATTAATATTTTAATATTTTACTCCATTTGATCTTTCTGAAATTGAAATCAAACAAATGTACTTATGTATTTTGCTTCTTTCACTGAACATTTATTTGTGAGCTTTACTCACATAGGTTTTTTTAAGTTATAATTGTTCATGCTCATTGCTGACAGTAATCTGTTGTATGAGAGTGCTGGAGTTTGTTTATCCATTCTGTTATTAATGACATTAAGCTTAATCTCAATTTTTCTGATGTTGTGAATAGTGCACAACATTCTTGCACATGGCTCGGTGAATCTGTGTGCATTCCTACTGAGTATGTATTGCAGGGTAATAGTTCTTGGATGCAGTAGTACAGCCAGAGGATCAATGAACTTGGTATCTCTTTTCTTTACTGGTTCCTCAGTCAGGGACCAGTCAGGAAACAGAAATCACACAGTAATTTGAATGGGAATATCTAATATGTGGAATTAGTAACTACCTAAGGAGTAACAGAACTCTAAAGAATACAAGATTGTAGTTGTAGGGAGCCACTACTAAGGCCAAGGGAGAGTCTCCAAGAGGGAACAGACTTGGTAGGCCCTTACTGTGTGTCATCTTCTCATGGTCCCAACTAAGGCAGAGATTTCTTTCTACCTTTTTTGTTGGAGAGGGCATTGTTGTATTGGGGGTGCTGCTCCCGTAGCTCGTGCTGGTGGCCCACTGGGTTCTAGTAGGCTGGCATTATTGAGAAGAAATTAGCTGGTGTAGAGGTACAGCCTGGAAGCTGCAACCAGAATGTACACCACTTCCTCCCTCTGCTATTTCTTGTATTTTTACTCATCACTCTGTTGACAGGCTGGACATCACACCAGCTCGGTTCACCCCAGTACCATGGACTGAGGGGAGGAAAGGTGATAAATGAATAGGTGCAACAGGCTGATAATGCTGAGGTTAATCTTCTAGTTTATTGTTTTCTTACCTTCATCTAATGAATCTTAGGTTCCAGAATTTTATTTGGTACTTTCTATAATCTCCAGTTCTTTGGTGGATTTTATTATTTTCCCATTCATATTCAACATTTCTCTTTATTTTCTTGCATATGTTAATCAGGGTTTTATTTTAGTTTCAAGGCTTTGTGAACTAGTTCGAATATCTGAAATATTCTTAGGTCTATTTGTTGTGTCTGCTTTTTTCCTTGACATCATTCACATTCTGTATTTGGTATTTTGAATAGTTTGAAGTGAATGTCAGGTATTCCAGTGAGAAAACTACAGAAGTGAGTTTAGTGCTAGAGTGTGTACTTAATATGTACAAGGTCCTCAGTTTAGTCTGTCACAAAAACAAAAACAAGAAAGTATCAGAGGCTCCAGTTGATGCAGATTTCTTCCAGAGAGAATACCTTGTTCTCTTTGACAGGCACATTGATTACTTCAGTATAGAGGACTTTGTTTATGGTTTTGGAAAGGCCACTCCTGTTCTGAAGTAGCACTCTTCAGATTGTATTTGGGATCCTGGAATGATCAGTGCTCTTATATAATTTTAAATGTCTTGGCCAATAACATATTTTCAAATAGTACTTTGTGTCATTTAGCACATATTTAAACACACAAGCAGCATGGATTTTTGCCCCCATGGAGCCCAAATTGTAAGTTTTCTCTTGCAAGAGTGAATAACTTTGCTATGATTTACAAAAGCTTTTTCTTAGATTTTTAACTTCTTGCCTTGGGTAGCACCAGAATTCATTAAAGTCGTGAGAGGAACTGGCTGCATGTTTGAGGTCTCTCTTTGCTGCCAAAAGTTCCGATGGTTTTTCTGAGTCTCAGCTGCAGCTCTTTAACTGGGCCTGGCCCGGATTCCCAGTCTCCCTGCTGTGCTGAGAATTTGCAAATGTCCTAAGGGTGAAAGCAGCTGCAGAAGTCAGCTCCTTTTGAGATTCTTTGTCCTTCTCATCCTTTGTCTCTCTAGTTCTTATTACTTCCACCAACAACAGATGCCTCCAAATAGATGTCTGTATTTTATCTAGCTTTGGTGTTGTTCTCATTGAGAATTTTGGTATACAGTGTTGTGCCATCTCATCTGGAAACACATTACTTATATTGTGTTTTGAGAATATATAATTTTATGCTTAACTTTCAAAGCAAAATACAAAAGATTTTAACTGAACCGTAAAATACCCACCTTGTTGGGAAAACGTAGAGCAAATCAGAATTAACAGTTAATAAAATGTTTGATATTAGTAATGTGTTCAGTGAAATTAATAAGATGTTCAATAACTATACTTTTTTATTATGAAAACCTGGAAGTTTGTCTCTTCTTTTATTTACTTATTTACTTACTTTTTGTGATAGTGGGATTGAACCCAGGGCCTTTCCACTGAGCTATATCTGAAGCCCATTTTTTATTTTGATTTTGAGACGGGGTCTTACTTACTTGCTAAGTTGTCCATGTTGCATTCAAACTCTTGATCTGTCTGCCTCAACTTTCCAGAGTGCTGGGATAATAGGGTTGTGCCATTGGGCCTGGTGAACCTCATGTAAATTTGGGTAAATTTTCCTACTGTAGAATAAGAACATTATTCAAACATTGTGCCTCTGGTTCTTCTGAGTTGAATGCAGTTGTCATCACAAGATGTACCAATAAATGACCCAGAGTAATATGAGAAAATTACTAGAACATTTTTATGGAAAATTGGTTTATATGGTAAGGAATTAAGAACTTGTACTATCGCCATCTACTTTAATTTATCAGAATTTATGGAAACTCTGGTGAGGTGCAACAAAGTTAATAGTATTCTTTTTTTTAAAAAACCTGTACTTCCTGAAGTAAGACAGCAGATTTCTCCATACTTAAAAATAATGGTTTATAATTTCATTTATTTTTTTCAGAGTTGTTGCTCTTATGGCAAATAGTACACTAAGGAGAAAAATATTAGTAACATACATAATTTTGAAAGCATGTGATACAAACAAGGCTTAGAAATTACAGTTATAGGAAAGTAGAACATCCTCAAAGCACAAACAGGGTACTTTTTAATCTGTTCACTCTCTTTAAGACAAATGAAAAAAGGCAAACCAAGTTATTTCTGAAATCCAATGGCAAATATAAGATTTAGCAGATGTTTCTAGTTTTGATTTACTTGATTGAATTTGTGAAAATGCTTTTGGGAAAATGAAAGATTGAGTTGAGTATAAACTACTGCAACTCAAGAATATGCTTATCTTAAGTGGTTGTAAAATCACCACTTTTGAAGATCATCTCTGCCTTTGATCCCTCTCCAGTCTTCAGCATTCTCTCTTTGTCACCACCTGTCCTGGCCACCTAGCCTCTGTAGAGTGGTATTTTTTTTTGCATGTGACTTTTAAAAAAATATACATATTACATCCTCTTCCTCTTTCCACCTTCTCACTCCCATTCCATTACCCTTTCTCTGCACAAAGTGCATTTTCTTATTTTCTTCCATATCTCTCACATTTTTAATGGTGTGCTTTTCTTAATATAAGAGAAACCATATGATTTTTAACTTTCTGAATCTGATTCATTTCACTGAGTCTAATGGTCCCAAGGTGCATCCATTTTTCCTACAAATGACTCAAATTTGTCATTCTTTATGGCAAAGTAGTACTCTGTTGTGTACTACATCCTCTTTATCCACTCATCTGTGGTTGGGCATATTGGCTTTTTCCAAGACTTAGCTATTAGAAATTGTGCTGCTATAAACATGGGTATGCATGTGTCACAATTGTGTGATGACTTTAACTCTTTTGGGAAGATTTCCAGTAGAGGTATAGCAGGGTCAAAAGGAATATCGATTTTCAGTTTTTTGAAAACTGAAACTTCATACTGCTTTCCATAGTGGTTATACCACTTTACAGTTCCACCAGAATGTGTAAGGGTTCCTTTTTCCTCATAACCTCACCAATGTTTGTTGTTTTTTGAGTTCTTAATAGCAGCCATTCTTACTGGCATTAGATGGAACCTCAGTATTTTCTTAATTTACATTTCTCTGATGGCTAAAGATGTTGAACGTTTTTTCATGCATTTATTGGCCATTCAGACTTCTTTTGAAAACTGTTTATTCATTTCAGATGCCCATTTTTAAGTGATTTTTTTTTTTATTTTGGAGGGTCTTATTTTTTTTTTTTTTTAGTTTCTTGTGTATTTTTGATAATAGTCCTCTGTTGAGGAGTAGCTGGCAAATATTTTTTTCCATTTTTGTGGGTGGTTTCTTCACTCTGTTGATTGTTTCCTTTGCCATGCAGAAGCTTTTAATTTGATTTGATTTAATTTAATTTAATTTAATCCCATTTGTTGAATCTTGTTGTTATCTTATTTGCTTTTGTCATTGCCTGCACCTGCATCTTAAGGTTTTGCCTATTTTTTCTTCCAACAAGTTCAGTGTTTCCATTTTAAAGTTTTTGATCCACGTTGATTTGATTTTGGTACATAGTGAAAGTTGTGGGTCTAGTTTCATTCCTCTGCATGTAGTTAGCCAGTATTTCCAGTATCATTTGTTAAAGTGGCGGTCTATACTCTAGTGTATATTTTTGTCATTTTTGTGAAGATTAGGTGGCTGAAGGTACTTGGGGATGGTTGGGCCTCCTCATTTCTATTCCACTGATCCACCTGTCTGTTTTTGTGCTGATAGCATATCTTTTTTTGAAATTACTGTTGCTGTGTAATATAATTTGATGTCTGGTATTGTGATGCCTCTTGCTTTTGTTTTCTAACATAGAATTGCTTTGGCTACTCTGGATCTCATGCAGTTCCATATGAATTTTGGATCATTGTTTTTAGTTCTGTGTAAAATGCTGTTGGAATCTTGATTGGGATTGCCATAGTCTGTTTATCAGTTTAGATAGTACGGCCATTTTGACAGTGTTGGTTTGGCCTATCCAGAAACAGGGGATGTCTTTCTATTTTCTAAAATTCTCTTGGATTTATTTTTTCAGAGTACTATAGTTCTCAGTGTTGAGGTCCTTTACTTGCTTTGGTAGGTTGGGTCTTAGTTATTTTGTTTTCTTTGAGGTTACTATGAATAGGATTGTTTTTCTGATCTCTTTCTCTTTTTTTTCATTGTTACAGTAGAGGAATGCTATTGAATTTTGTGTATTGATTTTATATCCTACAACTTGGTTGAATTTGTTTATTAAGTCCAAGAGCCTTCTGTTAGAGTTTTGGGGGTCCTCTATGTAAAGGATCATGCCATTTGCAAATAAGGAGAGTTTGACTTCTTCCTTTTCTAAGTGTATTTCCTTTATTCCATTCTCTTGCCTGATCGCTCTGGCTGAGGTTTCAAGTACTATGATAAATAGAAATGATGAGAGTAGACACTCCTGTTTTGTTCCTAATTTGAGGGGAAATGCTTTGAATTTTTCCCCATTGTGCTGATATTGCCAGTAGGATTGTCATAAATTGCTTTTATCTGCTTGAGCTAAGGTCCTTCTATATTTGTATTCATCAGAGTTTTGATCATGAAGTGGTGTTGTATTTTGTCAAAGGCTTTTTCTGCATCTGTTGAGATGATCATGTCATTACTGTCCTTGCTTTTGTTAATGTGGTGTATTATGTTAATTGAATTGCATATGTTGAACCAGACTTGCATTCCTGGGAGGAAACCAACTTAGTTATGGTGTATGATCTTCTTAATAATTTGTTGCATTCTATTTGCAAGTATTGAGGATTTTTGCATCCATATTAATTAAGAAAATTGGCCTGCAGTTTCTTTTTTTTTTCTTTGTTGAATCTTTATCTGGTTTGGCGATCAAGATGATACTTGCTTCCGGGAAGGAGTTGGGCACTGTTGACTCTCTTTCAATTTCATGGAAGAGTTTAAGGAGCATTGGCAATAACTCTTCCCAAAGTCCTGATAAAATTGTGCATTGAATCTGTTAGGTCCTAGGCTTTTTCTTTGCTGGTAGATTATTTATTACTGCCTCAGTTTCATCCTTGTTTATTGTTCTATATGTTCAGGGCTTCTTTATCTTAGGGCTGAACTTCAGTATATCATGTATCAAGGAATTTATCCATTTCTTCTGAGTTCATAAATTTACTGGAATATTGTTTTTCAAACTAGTTTCTTATAATCTCTGTATTTCAACACTGTTGTTGTGATTTCACATTTTACATTTCTAATTGCGTTGGTCTGAAATTTTCTTTCCATGAGTTTGGCTAGAGGTTTATCAATCTTATTTTTCCTTTTGAAGAACCAACTCTTTTGATTCGTTGATTTTCTGAATTGTTTTACTCTCAATTTTATTGATTTCTGCTCTGATTCTTGTAATTCCCTTCCTTTTACTGCCTTTGGATTTGTTTTATTCTTGTTTCTGTAGTACTTTGAGCTGTGTTTTTAGATTGTTAATTTGAGATTACTTTTTTAAAAAATATGTGAACTCTTAGCTATAAATTTTCTTATTAGTACTGCTTTCATTCTGTCTCACAGATTCTGGTATGCTATATTTCCATTGTCATTTGACCTTAGGAAGTTCTTGATTTCTGTGTGTTATTTAATCTACATGTATTTGAATATTTCTGTAGTTACTTTTGCTATTGATTATCTAGTTTTATTCCACTATGATCTGAAAGTATGGAGGGAATGACTTCAGTTCTTTTGTATTTATTTGAGCATGTCTTATGACCAGTGATAATGGTCTATTTTGGGAAAAATCGTGTGTGCTGCTGAGAAACAGATGTGTGCTGTTAACATTGGATAGACTAGGCTGTAGATGTCTGTTAAGTCAATTTGCTCCATGGTGTGATTTAGCTGTGATGTTTCTTCGTTGATATATTGTCTGGTTGACCTATTTTTGAGAGTGGGGCATTGAAGTTGCCTAATATGATTGTGTTGCAGCCTATTTGGCCCTTCACATCCAATGGTTTCTGTTTTATGCAACTAGGTGCACTTTCCTTGGGTGCCTATATGTTTATAATTGTGAGTTCTTACTGCTGGATTTTTTTTATCCAGTTTATGGTGTCCATCTTTGTCTTTTATGGTCTGTTTTGGTTTGAGGTCTGCAGTGTTTGAGAATAGTACAGGTATTCCAGCTTGTTTCCTGGCCCCAGTAGCATGTGGTATTAGATTCAAGCCTTTTACCTTCGGTCTCCTTGTTTGTCTATGGGTGCAGTGTGTCTCTTGCAGAAACAAATGTTTGAGTTTTATTTTTTAAACCACTCTGCCAGTCTGTGTTCTTTGATTGGTGAGTTAAGACCATTGGCATTGAGAGTAGTTACTGTTGGATTTTTTTACTGAATCCTATCTTTGTCTTGTTCCTCTTGTGTTGGTTCTTACTGTTTCTTTTTGTTAACAATTTCTCTATGGATGTTTCCTTTCTTCCATTTTCTTTGGTGCAGCTTGTCTCTCTGTCTCTAAGATTCCTTCAATTTTTTTTTTGTAGTGCTGGGCTAGTGGTTGCAAATATCTTTAAGGTTTATTGGTCATGAAAATTTTCTACTTCTCCTTCAATCTTCAGAGATAATTTGGCTGGCTACAATAATGTGGGTGATACTTGCTTTCTTTTATAGCTTGAAAGATTTTGCCCTAGGCTCTCTTGGCCTTTTTGGTGAGCATTGAGAAATCCCTGATAATTCACATAGGTTTGCCTTGGTAAAATAATGGCTAGTTTTCTCTTACTGCTTTTAATATTCTGTCTTTATGCTGAATTTCCAAGGTTTTGATAATGGTGTGTCATGAGAAGTTTCTTTTTTGGTTGAGGTTATTTAGTGTTCTATAAGCTTATACCTGAAAGTTGATTCTTTTCCTAGATTTAGGAAATTTTCTTGCATGATTACAGTGAATAAATTCTTTATACCCTTGGCCCTGTTTCTGCTCTTTCTTCCACACACATAGTTCTGAGTTGGTTCTCTTTGAATCATCCACCAACTGTTGTATCCACATACTTTGCTCATTTGTAATTTTGGAGTCATCCCTAGTTTTGACATTTATTTCCTTGGCTTTGTGTTCACAGTCTTCAGTTCTGCTTCTGATGTGTGTATATGGTTTCTAACCTTCCCATGGCCTTCTTTCAGTTGCTGGGGCAATTTTCCCCCTCTTAGCTAAGTTGAACAGGTAGTTTTTAACTATAATGTGATTTTTTTTTTTAAGTGAGTATACTAGGAGGCATTGAGAAATTCTGTTACTCAGCTGCCACCTTATGTCTTGTATTTTTAAATTATTATTGTTTGTTCTTGTTAACAATATATAAAAACAGATAAGTACCAAGAAATACAAGTGCACAATCCTAAACAATTTAAAGATGATTTGTAGCGTTTTGGCATATTTTTTGTGTCTGTGCCACATATATAGGTGTCCTTCACACACACACACACACACACGTTATATGTTATAAGCATTTTTATTTCCTGCATGATATTACAAATTCATCTGAAGCATCTTTTACAATCAGTTTCTGTTCATTTGATATGTTCTCCAGGAAGATAAGATATACCTCAACCAGTCTTTTTTCTTTATTTTTAGTTCTTTTGCTCAGAAAACACTGAGCCCTACTTATCACTGTTGACTAAAATTATGGTTATTTGTGAATTATTAGCTCTAACATCACTAACTGTTTACTGTGTTTTAATTCACCATTGTAAGACTGCTTATAATTCTCCTAAGAAAGGGAGAAGTGAAAGTTTTATTTTAAAAAATCATAATTCATTTTGACCAACATGTATATAGCATTGAATGGGAGATGAAGAACTTGTTGGAAGAAGATTTTGTTTTAATTGGAGAAAGTGTACTTAAACCTTAAAAGAGAAATATTGTAACAAGTTTAAGTACATTGTATTGTCACAGTATTCTATATGCTTCTTGATGCATTACTATTTTTATAGTAATGGTTTATCTTTTTGTCTTCTCTGTAATTCCAGGAAAACATTGAATAAAGAAGACTATAATCTTACTCATCTTTGGGTTTATTAACACCTATTTGTGGTACCAGATACCTAGTAATTTACACACTAAGCTTTTTGTTTTCAGAGGATGAATGTGCTAACTATCATGTTAATGATAACAGGAATTCTGCTGGTGTAGTGATTATTGAGCTAGGGTAATCTAGACTTCTTGAAGAGGGCAGATTGTAGCTGGATGTTAAAGCAGTCATAGGATGTAGTAGATAAAAAGAAAAGGAGATAGCACTGTAGACAAAGGGAATCACAATCCAACAATAGCATATTGGAAATTTGCCAAGAGTAGGGTTTCATAAGGCAAGTAGTACAAAATACAGCTATTGAAGTAGATTGATATCAGTTGTACAAAAATTTAGAATATAAAGCTAAAGATTATTCATTGATAATCTGTGCCTTAATTTTAAGAAAGTACTACAGTCTTGGATATTGTTTTCCTTTTTTTCTTTTCTGATATGGTTTACTAGAACAATTGAAACTTTTGTAAGATGTTCACAATCTTAAGGATTACACAATCACCACTTATTGTATTGAAAAATTTAAAAATGTTTAATTCTTCAACTTTTTAATAACCTGCTATTAAGTATAATTCTAGAAATTGTTATGAACTTTATGTATTTTTTTCCAGTGGAGTTAATTTTTATTGTGCATCTCGAAGAAAATGTGTATAGTTAGTTGTGAGGTTTTTTTAAGATCTCAAAATTAATTATTTCACTTTCTTCATTTGTTTCAAGGCTGGCCTCACAACTAACTTGCTTTGTGTTCTGGGGTCTTAGAGTTTTCTCTAAGGCTTTCTTAGGGCTTTCTATTGAACTTTTAGTTTTGGAAGTTTTTGTTCTAGATTTGCAAAGTTGAAAAAGTGGTAAAGAGTTTCTATATATATCATACTCAACTTGTCACAATGAACCAATATTAATACATTTTTCATTAATCAAAGTCCAGATTTTGTTTACACATCTTTCGAGTCTCTTTAAGGGTCCTTTTTCATTTTCAGGAGCTTACAGAGAATACCTCCATTACATTTAATCCTCATATTTATTTAGGCTCCACTTGGTTGTAAATTTTTCGTACTTATTTTTGATATCCTCACTTCTTGTGCATGTATTCAGAGGTTTTATGTCTTCTTGGTTCAGTGTTGTATGTATCTAGAGATGTATCCATTTTTTCAAAATTCTCCAACTTACTGTTTTCTAAGTTTCTAAAATAGTTCCTTATGATTTTCTGAAATTCAGCAGTATTATAATTTCATCAGTTTCACTTCTAATTGCATCGATGTCAGTTTTTTCTTTCTTTTGGTTTAGCTAGGCGTTTATCAGTAGTTTTTACTTTTTCAAAGGACCAACTCTCAATTCATTGATCTTTTGTATTGTATATTATTAGTTCCAATTTGTTTTTGTTTATTTATTTATTTTTGAGATAAGGTCTCACTCTGTAGCCAAGGCTGGTCCTAAACTTACTATGGAGACCAGGCTGGCCTTGGATTTGAGGCAATCCTTCTGCCTCAGCCTCCTGAGTGCTGAGATTACAGGTGTGCACCACCACTTCTGGCTTATGTGGTGCTGGGGACTCAAACTCAGGTACTTAACACGTGATTTAGTGCTTGGTAGGCCAGCAGTTTAACTGATAAGCCATTCCTCCGACTCCCTAGTTTCAACTTAATTAGTTTTTGCTCTGATCTTTAAAATTTCCTTTCTTCTACTACCTATTATTTTTGTTGTTGTTGTATCTCACTGTATTTTATTTTTTAAGATTTTTTAAAAAATTGAGGTGAGGTCTTGTTCTGTAGCCCTGGCTGGTCCTGAACTCACTATGGAGCCCAGGCTGGACTCATGGCAATCCTCCTGTCTCAGCCTCCAAGTGTTGGGATTACAGGTGTGTGCCACCACGCCCTGCTTATGTGGTGCTGGGGAATCGAATTCAAATACTTAGTGCTTGTCTTAGTGCTTGCTTGGCAAGTGCCTTAACTGCTGAGCCATTCTTCCAGCCCCCCTTTTTGAGATTCTTTAACATGGCTGTAACTACCAGTCCATGTAAGAAAAGAACTATAACAGTGGAATTTATAAGGCTAGAAAATGTAAGAAAGAAAAAGAAGTGAAACTTCAAATTCCTTAGCTGAACACTGAAAAATAAATGAGTGTACATAAAAGACATTCAGGTTATCATTGTTTCAATCAGTTTTTTTAGGGAACGAATAAATGAATTATTTCATCAGACAAACTTAAGCCTACATCACAGAAGTGTATCACACATAAAGCAGTAGATAAAATGGCATACTTAGTTAGTTATTTCAGAATTTTTAGAGTGCCTTCCAAAAAGGAGCAGGAAGAAACAGTAAGGTCACTATTACAAAATTAAGTGCAGAGCTTGAAAATGAAGAGTAAAATTCAAGAGTCACAAGTCTGAGTTCTTAGCCATTGGACTAAAGCTACATGATCTTTACCATTTAATGACATCTTCAGGGAAAAGACCCCAAGAACCACTTATTTGCCGACTCTTACTGTTTTTAAAACTAAAAATATCCCAAATCAAAACCACTGCCTTCTGTCCCTCCATCCGCAGCTAAATGTCTATCCTTATCATATAGATCAAAATAGTTTAACAGATTAAGATTTTATACCCATTCCCAGTTTTGAATATAATTGTTTTTATAAACTGATATAATAATAAAAATAATGATTATGGGGGGAAGTTTCACAGATTTTATGGGTAGCTGGTATTGTAGTGGGATAACAATCAAATGGCTGATGTCTATTTTTTTTGTTATACTTTTTCTTTTGATGCTTCCTTTCTCCTTGTTCTTTGGTGCTGCTTGTCTTTCTGTCTTTCTCAAAGATTCCTTCAAATATTTTCTGCAGTACCAGGCTAGTAGTCACAAATTTCTGTAGGGATTCTTGGTCATGAAGAATTTTTACTTCCCTTCAATTTTCAGGAAAAATTTTGCCTGATACAACAACTTGGTTTGATACTTGCTGTTCTTGAAAGCTTAGAAGATTTTGCTACAGGCTTTCCTAGCCATTAATGTAGCATTGAGGAGTCTGTCATAATTCAGTGGATTTGCATTGGTAGAATAATGTCTGTTTTTCTCTTGCTGCTTTTAATATACTCTTTATGTTGTTTTTCTGAGGTTTTGATTAGAATGTGTTGTTGCGAGTCCATTACTGATTGAGGTTATTTGCTGTTCTGTAAGCATCTTGTACCTGAAAGTTAATTTTTTTCCCTAGATTTGGGAATTTTTCTTGCATGATTTCAGTGAATAAATTCTATATACTTTTGGTGGCACCTTCTGTTCTTTCTCACTTATCCATAATCTTGAAATTGGTTCTCTCTGAATCATCCATCGGCTGTTGTACCCAGCTACTGTGCTCATTTCTAATTTTGGAGTCATCTCCAATTATAAGATTTGTTTCCTCAGCCTCATCTTCAGGGTCTGAAATTCTGTCCTTACAATATTCAAATTGACTTCCCCTGCTTTCAAATGTATTTTTTGTACTCTGAATTTCAGCTAGATTTTTTTTCAAAATTTCCACGTCTCTATTAAAATATTCTTTCATATCTTGCATTTCTTATTTATCTCAGCCAACTTTTTATTTGTGGCTTCTATATTCTGAGTTAGTTTTGTATCCATGAGGACCACTGTTTGTTTAGTAAATTCCTTTTTTATCTCACTGATCATTGCTTGCAATTCTTTGAGAATATCTTGTTTGAACTGATCTTTTGCAGAAACCATCTGGTCTGTGTGCTTTTTGACTTCCAACTCTATATGAGTTCCGCTATTTCAGGGCCCCTGACATTAGTTTCTGGGGTCTCAGGCATCTCTGTGTGTGTCCTGTTGCCTTGTCTTCTTCCATGTTTGTGTTGTTGAGGGACTTCACTTTAAAGGCCTTGCTGAGAGGTTTCTTTGAAAGGGTATGTGAGTGTGGGGGAAGGAGGAACCGTTATTCCTCATAATTCTGTGCCTGGAGTAGTCAGTGGGGGTTGACCTATCAGTTCCATGGCCTCTTGAGTTGTCTGATCACACTCGCTGCCTTCAGCAAATCTCTCCCTCTAGTCCTGACTTCCCTCCCATAAAGGTGGAGCTCTCCACCCTCCAAGGTACTCCCACCACCACCTAAGCCATTCCACGAGTCAGTAACCTTTCTCTCCTCTCCTCAGTTATATCTTGTGCTGTTTTCTTCCTAGGCATTGTTTAAGAGTGATCCCCATA